>JAGFMF010011662.1:4345505-4457457 GCA_019455555.1 Galemys pyrenaicus
CACTGGGCTGGTAGGGCATGGCAGGTAGAGCACTGAGCAGGTAGGGCACTGGGCTGGTAGGGCATGGCAGGTAGAGCACTGAGCAGGTGGGGCACTGGGCAGGTAGGGCACGGCAGGTAGGGCACTGGGCAGGTAGGGCACTGATCGACACGCTCTCTCCAATGGCATTTCCAGTCACTGCAACGCTTATTCTCCACTGGAATATATTGATGGATTGAATCTCTTTCAGTATTTTTCTTTTTCATACATAATTTTTCCAGGCATGTATTTATTTTTTAAAGGGCTGCTTAAACACTGTTTTGTAACAGATTTTTTCCACGTAGCAATATCCTGTGAACATCTTTATCTGTCAATAAAGACGAGTGCACAGAAAAAGCTCATGAGCAGTAAATGCCACCTTCAAATGTCTACGCCAACTGAGTTTCCCTCGTCTCCTATGCTCACGGATGCTCTTCCCTGTGCAGGTCCTTTCCAGGTAAACAGACATAAGCCCAGCTCTCTACACTAGCTTTCTGATGCTGAATTTATAGTTGAAAAGGTATCACCTTGTATTTTGGGAGTGAGTGGGTTTGAAGTTACTGGCATTCTATTCAAGCATTATCATATTCGTTCTTATTTCAAGTATTTCTAATTCTCTCTCTTTTTAAAATGGCCCCAGAACTCAAACAATAAACCCTCCATATCTACATTCACACAAGAGTGTGTATGCATATTGCCATAAGCATGTTTGTCTCCACAGCTGTCCTTCAGCACAGTACCGACACAGCAAGGACAGAGGGGCCACTCACTCCTCCTCTGGAAACTGTCATTATTTATGTCAAGTTAGACTGGCCATTCTGTCTGGTCAATTTCCTTCTCATCAAAAGACATGTCCATTCAGAACAAATGAGTAGGGCTTCACACATTTTATGCCATGTGTTTTTAAGCCCTATTTTTGTCTTATTTTCTGCTATCCAGCTCCACCTCCCCCACACCTGCCCCTCCTCCCACTCCCAGGACACAACAGCCTGAGAGCCTCTGCCCTGCAGGGACCTCTTAATCCATCTCCAAAGGTGGGAACTCCCCTCCTTCTCTCCTTCCAGCCCAGATCCTTTTTGTCTTCTGCTTGGGGCCCAAAGACACTGTGGCTGCTCTGGCCACCCTGCTCCTCCGTTCAAGTCTCCCCTCTTCTAGCCTCCATGCCCACCTGCTATGGGATTCTTCCCTTTGGGGCTCTAGTACCCCGGTATGTCACAATTAGGGCTGATAATAATTGCATCTTGTGAATGGGTCAAGAAGATGTGGTATATCTATACAGTGGAATACTACTCAGCCATCAAAAAGATAAATGCATGCCATTTACGGCAACATGGGTGGAGCTGGAAGGGATGATGCTGAGAGAAATAAGCCAGAAGGGAAAAGATAAATATCAAGTGGTTTAAATTACATGTGGAATACAGAGAAACAGAACAAAGGGTAAGGAGAGAGAGAACACTTGCAAGCTAACGGTAGATCTGAAGCATCCAGCAAGGGCAGGGGAGAGAGAAGGGCTGAACCATGGGAGGGAAGAGCACAAGTGACCATGGTGAAGGGTCACAGTGCTACAGTGGTGGGAGAACCAGGGGGATGGAATCGGAACAGAGAAGTCAATACTGTCCAAACATTAACAATGATGTAAGAAAATAAGTACATTTAATTTTAAAGACTGCCTTTTGGTCTTAATAGTCACATGTAAAAACAGAACAGATATTCCCTAGTGTGGATATTTCATAAGACAGAAAACAATTCTTAAACACATGTGCACATGTGCACACACATAACCCCACAGAAAGGTGATAAGATGGTTTGGGAGGAAAGGCAGTTTCCAAGTTAAATAGTGAGCTAATCAATTGTTTTCCTCCCAAATTATACTGACTTTCATGTAACAACAGTGGTTACCAAGGGCCTCCTTCTAAGTATGACCTATATATATCCTGTTGTCTAATTCTTAGAAGAATTTCACAGGTGAGAAAACAGGAATTGAGAGGAGCAGGACCTGACAATGTGGCTTACAGAACTATGGAGTTAAAATGTAAGCACATAAAAAGAAAACTATTTCTTTTAAACATGTTCTAATGGTACAACCTGGTCATTAGAGACTCTTAGCAACTCTTACTTATAAAAATAGTACAGACATTTCTCATCTCTAAAAATTGAAATCAGTTTTACTATATGATTCATTTTATGGTTTTTCAGTCACACATTTATAAAAATGTGTCTTTTTTTCTGGCAAGAATTCATCAAACTTCTCATCAAATCTAGCTAAATGTCACTTTCAGGTTACTGAAATCATCTTTCATTTTTTTCAGACTTTTCCCTTGAGGTGAATCTTAAAAACATTCTCTTGTGCTTTGATTATTTCTTCCCTAAACTTTGAGGGGAAAGCATTTACCAACTCCATCTGATTATCTTACATCATGTAGTAGAGAGGCAGCTGTCTTAATTTCCTGAGGTGGACAGATTTCTTAATTTCCTACAGTCCATTTCAGTCTCATAAATTCTTGACAGAGTATGCGGAGAAAGTAGACTGCTGTTGTGACTCAGGATAAGCAGCTAGATGTTTTTCTGAAGAGGTTGTACTGAGACTTATCTGTACATAAGAGACTGAGACACTCAGTCTCTCTGTCGCACTCAAAATCCAAAGCTCGGAACAGAGACAAGGTTGTGAATTTCTTGCAGTGTTCTCTGTCCTAGCGAGCAACTCCAGACCCAGTGGAAACTATCAATGCACCAAGTCGGTCGCTATTTACTCAATAAAACTGTTCAATCTAAAAGTTGCTAATAATAATGCATTGGCGCTACATTGTTATGTAATTATATAATGTACCAAAGCTACCATCTGAGAGGTGGGTGCTTCTTCCTGGACATTGTTTGAGAGAATGATTACATGTCAGTCTGCAGAAAGGACTTTTGTACTGGCGGGGAGATTTCCGATGCTAACACATATTGACACCCTCTTAAAACTGCTCAGCTAGCCATGCGTGTTAGCGATGCAGAGGGTAGGGCCGTGGTCTGTTAACTACTAAAGATAACTTTAGAAGAGAATCAAGCTTAAGTATTTTGTATCCTCTGTTGTTTCTTGTTTGTTTTGTTTCCCTCTTGAAAGATGAGAGCAAACGTTTATCAAAAGTTGATCTGTGCGAGCAACTATTCCTAAATCCTTCACACCACTCTGAGGTCATTTTTCATATTGTCCGCACCACACAGAAGAAGTGCAGGGAAGCTTGGCCAGATCCACAGGTACTAGAACCTAGTTTAGAAATCAGGAGATTTAGAATTTAGAAAGTTTAGAATTCAGGGGAATTCGGGGGGAGATCACAAGGAATTTGACGCTTTATATCTTCAAGAACTTGTGTACAATTCTTTTTGCAATAATGATGGATTTCATCAAAACAAGAGAAATATGAAGATAATTAGTTTTCGTGCTTAAGCAGATTACACCTCACACTTGCTGGGGACGAGCAGTGTGTGGATTAGCTCATCCACGCATTGTGCCGGAGGCAGCTGCCTGTGTTATTTCCAACTAACAGGTGAAGCTGAGGCGCGGAGGAGGATGCCCTGGCCAAGGTCACTTTCTGATTGCTGCTCATTAGCCCCTGCAGCGTTTACTGTCCAGTCTTTCAACCTGACCTTCCCATGACTTTGGGGATAGAACCTTCTTTCCCAAGGAACGGAGATGGGAGGGTCCAGTTTCTGGCCTCGCCCAAGTCTAAATAGTGACACCTGAGGTGCATGGCTCCCCAGAGGGTAGCGCCCAGCCCTCGGACCACTCTCCAGCAACTGGTCTTCAGTGCCTTGAGCCCCCTTTGCTCTTGAATTTGGATGGGCTAGAAGTATCTTTCCCTGGCATCAGAATGCAGCTCCTGCTTGGAGGAAAGGCAAGCGGCTGCACTGTTTCCTCTCTAAGTACCTGAGTCTGCTCACCTCCCTGGCAGAACTAACCCATCATTAACATTTCACCCCTGGAGTCACAGCAGTCATCTCTCTCTTCTCTCCCTCTCTCTTTCCCCCTCTGTGTATTGGTCCTCCCTAAATCATGACATAGCCCTGCAAAATCAACCCATAAAACACACAGTGCAGGGGCCTCCCTGGTGGCTTAGTGGGTTAAGCAACACACTATGAAGCAACCACAGCTACTGCAGCACAAGTTTGATCCCTGGCCAGGGAGGGGACTCACAAAGCGCAGCAGACCTCTCTCCTGTCTCTCCCACTGCTCCCCTCAGCAGTGTATCTCAGTAGATCTGCCTGTTCCGTTCCCCACTCTGTCTCTGGTGGATCCTCTCACCCCCACACTTTTGACCTGTACCCCAGCTCTTGTATGCATAAATAAATCCTTAAAAAGGAAAAAAAGACCTTACTGAAAAAAAAAAAAAAAAAAAAGAAAGACGGTGNATCCTTAAAAAGGAAAAAAAGACCTTACTGAAAAAAAAAAAAAAAAAAAAGACAGACGGTGCAGTCTCCATGGGTGGTGCAAACTCCAAAACAAATCCTAGAAATATGACTGTAGAGCTGAGACTATCAGAGGGTTTGGGGACAAGGGGTGCAAGGGTGGGCGGGGGGCACGAACTGTGGCAGAGCACCATCAGAAGAGGTGTGACCCTGAACCCTAAATGTTAGTGTTGTAAGCCAAGGTCACCTCAATAAAAATAATACATAATAAATAAGTAAAACAGTGGTTTTCAAAATTTTTCCATATTATGTTTCAACAGAACGGAATACCCAAAGGACCCCTCTATTTGTGTGTGGTTGTTTCATCGTGTAATGTGGATTGACAAATCTGGAAAAAGAAGGTAGATGGTTTGAAATAGCAGCTCCCAAAGAAAGCTTAACATTTAAATCATTCAGCAAGGATTTTAAATATTCTCAAGCAGGGCCCTCCACCTCACACACACTTAATGGGAACCTTCCGGGGCAGAGCCTGGGAAAGAGGATGGTTCTGAAACACCCCCAGGTGCTTCTTACAGTGCAGCAAACAGGAATGGCGCCCTATGCCCATGCTGCCAAGAGCATTTGTAGCACCTGCTAAGGTTACAGCTCATTGCCAAGACTCATGGTTCGAGGGGGAAATGACAGACCAGTTCTAACCAACACAGGCAAAAGAGAAAACTGAGTTGAAAATTTTGATGTATAACCGTATGTACATACAGTAAATTCTATTTTTAAGCTCTCCACACAGAACTTAAGAATTTGCCCCAAAATGGAATATATTTCCTATGTAAAAATAAAGTTTTGTTTTATGAATAGATAAAATAAATTTTGTTCTTGACTTTTCTACCACAGTTGTCTGATGTAGAATATATCTTTCAAATGGCTACTCATTTCTTAGAAGGAAGGTCACAAAAACAAATTGTCTAGTTCAAATAGGCAGGTTTTCAATTGCTTTAGTTTTTTTACTTAATAAAAGCTAGAAAATTACCATGATGCTCCCCAGGGCTTAATTTTTTTTCTCCATTAAGTATTGACATATATTGAATTGAGGACAATGGAAAGCATACTTTAAGAAGAAACTTTCCAAATTTTTATAGATTTTTTTATATTTTAATCTCTGCGCTTTAGCTTACCAGGAAAATAGTTGAATTTCCATTCTTGAAAAAGTCCCATCCCAGCTTTATAAGTTCCAGGCTTTTGTTCACCTTGGCAAATTTTGTAGGACATATTCAACAGTGGTTAAGTCATCACGGACATCTAACTTGTCTGGTACAGGCTTCCTTCATTTATACGCTTTAGAAAGAATTAAAAAAAACTTTCCCTCCTCCAGAAATATGTGAAACTGATCTCCTGTGCTTTTCATATTTATAATAGAGGACAGACAGAAAAAAAGCAAAGGATGTAATCTTTAGGAACTATTAACTGAGAGGTGAAGTATTTAGATGTTTTAGTTAGACATAACAAGACAGGAACAAAAATAGCCACACTCAGTCAAGCCTGAAGTTCTGGTTCATTTTCCACCTATGCCCCCTTTCATTCTGCTGCTTGGGTCTCTAAAATATGTTAGGACTTTATCTCTCGATGAATCTGTGCGACCCCCTCTCCCTGATTCCAGGTCTTCACCCTCATTTTCCAGTTTGACATCTTTCCTCACTGACTCCCATTCCTAGTTTTCTTCTTCTTCACCTCCTTTCAGTTCTTGGTGAATAAATCCATGTGATAGGGAACTATGGACAAATCTGCCTTAAGGATCTGAATGTTGTGGCACTTAGTTTTTTTTTTTTTTCTATCAGCTCCAAAGCTTTCCTATTTCGTAATAAATTCATTCATGTTTTTGAACGTGATCCTCTGACTTTGCCTCCTTAGTTCTGTTTTTTTTTCTTCACTCCCTCAATGGAAATGCTGATTTTTTAGCCCATTATAAAGTTACAGAACCTCCTCTCCCCCCCAAAAAAAAAATACATGGGAGAGCACTTTGGGCTATATCCATACATAATTCTATGATAAAATTATGTAGCAAATGCTTGTAATTATAACTTTATTAAAGATAGTAACTTTGATTACTTTAAAGTCCTTTTTCTTAAGTGATTACTTTTCAATTGATTGGCCCTAATTTATGTATTTCTACCTCATCTTCTTTTGGTAGCCTTATCTAGTACATATTGCGTCATCATTTGATATTTCATTTTTAGTCCATATTAGTGCCATGAGAATTGTTTGCTAGTATTCTTCAGAATTACACATGTTCAGTATATTATCTTACTGATAATTAACTTTGAAGAGGGAGGGCGAAGGGCTCAAGCCAATCTCAATATTCCTTTTACATAAATTTTGTTTAATCCACCTAGACCAGGAATGTCATCTTTCCCTATTTCAATTTGTCAAAATCAATGTGCTCATCAAGTGGTTGATCTAGATGTTAGCTACTTTTTATGAAATTTTCTTGATGCATGATAACCCCTCTTCCTCTACATACTTGGGGGGCTTTATCTAAAAGAATGATTTTATTTCACTTGGAACGTGGCTTGAGTTCCACTGGCTTCCATCTAGAACCCCCTCACCCCAAGGTTTTCTTTGGATCTCCTTCCTTTGCATCGCTGGAGGTAAAGCTCACTCTGATCTCAGCATATGTGCTTGCCTGGGGGTGGGGGGTTAAGGTCCACAGGTCCCCTACCTCTAGTTCTCCCTGGCTCAGTCTACTCTGTCCACACCTCCAGACCTGGGGCTCAGACCTGTACCCCGAGCACATTCCAAGTGATATAGATAGTTGTGCTGTCCCTGGGGTCTCATGGAGAAATTGCTTTAGAAGTCAAGTAACTCTGTATTACCCATGGAATGCCTCCAACCTTAGCCTTCTCCCTTTAAGATTAAGCCAGGAGCTCTCTCCCTGAATTTTGGTGCAACTTTCCTACAACAGGAATTATGACCCAGCCTCAGTTTTGCTCATCAACCCACTTCCATGTGTACTGAGTGGACCAGAACCCCATGGAATCATTAGTGCTGTCCTGTCCCTGGGGTGCAGGCTTCTCTCTCCATAAACTCCTTAGATCATTTCCTAAAGTCTAAGTAAGAAAGCAAAAGGCAGCTGTACTCCTGAGCTCAAGAGCCATTTTCCCTGAGAGATTTTGTATTTTCTTACACATTTCTTAGCTTTCCACTTTTAAACCATCCCCCCCACCTTGTTTTCATGCTAAGAGGGGCATTTTATCTTTTAGAATTCAGATGACTTTGTTAAAGGCAACACTTTACAGAATGTAAAGGTCATAATGCCAAGCTATTATCTCCTTTTATCCTGTAAAAGAGGAAGCTAAACCACAAACACTAAAAGAAAGCAGATTTGCCTCATAAAGCATATAATAAATCTTAGCCATAAATCTTAGATTATATAGTCTTAGATTATAATCTATCTTTAGGCGCTAGGTATAAATACACTATATATACTATATGCATATAGCAATATATACTATATGTGTATATATACTATATGTGTATGGTATATATATAATGTACACATATAGTGTGTGTGCATAGATATAGAGTAATTTAATAGACTCCTTTTCCAGGAATATTACTGCTTAGAATTTATCATGATAAAAGCAATAGCACATAGAAACACACAAATTCCTATAACTTGAGGACACTGTACATAACAACGAAACCCTAGAGACAGTGACTATCCATGATAAGGGTATGACTCCCAGCCAGGCCACAGTTATGGTGTAGAATATTAGACAGTCATAGATCTTTTGAAGTAAGGACATTATACAAAAACATGAAAATGCTTATAATAAATAGTCAATGGAAAGCAACCAGTATAAAAAGTGCACAATGCTTTGACTACAACTCCTAGAGTTCAGCTCTCTGAAAGACTGTGGCAAATTACACAGATGCTCCAATGATTCACGTTGGGTTACCAGGGCTATAGATGTTTATTCTCTTCCCTCCATCATCTCTGTCATGTGCATCACATCTGCTTATTTTAAAATTCAAAGGACAAATAGAAAAATGTAAACTCGCCTACAAAGTTGCAAAGATGTAAAAACTTCTTGATCAGACTCTTTAGAAGGTAAGAATGACATAACTTGATAGTTTCTAAAATGTTGGTACCCTGGGGGAAGGCGGAGCCCTTTATCATGTCTTTAAGATCAAGGTCATCATTTCCAAGCCAAAACTTGATGAGAGCTTCGCCCCTCCAGATTCACAGGACCTGGGTCTATCTCTTCTCACGGAATTCCTAGCTCCTGGTCCAGTGCCTGCTTTACATTAAAAGATAAAGCTATGAGTGAGTCACTGTGATTTGTTTTCCTTCACAAACTCGAAATCCACATGCAACTTCTCCCTAGGGAATAAATTTACTAAGCCACGAAAGCCCTGAAACTATGTCAGCATCACTGATAAATAATAAAGTAAATACATGTATGCATGCCCAGCTGTACCCCACACACACACACACACAACGTGTGCAGGAGAGAACAACGGGAACACACATTTCAAAGAAGACCACAGCCAACAAGAACACGGCACTCAGCGTTCAGTTCCCTACACTGCAAGCAACGATACCAAGACTAGCAGTTAGTTCTTTTCAGAGGGTTCCATTTCTCCTCTTCCGAGCGCCTTCGGAGTCATAGCCACAGGGAGAAGAATTGGCACCATTTCATCTGCTTTGAGTTGGGTTTTTATCAGGCCCTGCATGGCCTCATCCTGTGTGAACGCAGAAGAGCGGCCCAGGAGCCTGTTCACTTTCTCTCCCAAGTCTGATATTCCTGCCCCGTCTGGTTTTCGCGGCTGCTGGCTCAACGGGCAGAGGACACGGGAAGGCCGCGCAGACAGCTCAGCTCGCGCCAGTCCGAGGCGGGGCCGCGCGGCAGAGGCCCGAGGGCCTGGCCTAGCGCCCGGTCCTCCCCGCAGGCTCTGGACCCTCAGAGCCGCGTCTGCCGTTCATCTGCCCCAGAAAACCACCCTCTCAACTAGTTAATTTCAAGTCACAGCTGAGGCGAGCAAGTAACCAGCAGGGCCACCTGTTCCTGCGAGGCCCGCTGAGGCTGCTCTGGGCCACGGGGCCTCACACTGCGGTCATGGCCCAGGCGGCGCTTCCCTAGCAGCGAGCCCGGGCCTAGCTGACCCACTCAGAGTGAGACCCGAGCCTTCCCAGGCCTGGCCCGGTGTGCACGTCCTGGAACGAGACACCCTGAAACACGCTGCCGGAAGCGGAAACGGGGAGCCCACCGCAGGTCCAGAGTGCAGAGTTGGCAAACCCCCAAGGCGAAAAGGAGTCAGAGAAGGAGCCCCGCTCCATGACAAGCCATAGCCTGGCCGGTCACCTCTCTGCCAGGCTGTGGCCACTGCTGGGCGCCGCTCCGGCCAGCTACCGAGGCGCCTCCGCAGGCGTGGGGGCGGGGTGGGCAGGCCTAGCCCCTGAGACCTCCGGGCCGGACCTCCACTGGGCGCGCTCCTGCCCCTGCCGGGGCAGACAGCGGCCTGCACGCGCCTCGCCGGCCCGCAGCCGCTGGCCCCCACCCTCCCGCGGTGCCCCCAGGCCCGCAGCCTCGGAGGTCTGCAAGGCGCACCGGCGGCTGCGCGGGGAGGCGCGGCGGCCCTCCGGCCGGGGACCCGGCGCCCCCGCCGCCCCCGCGCGCGCCCCTCGCCCGCCCGCCCGCGGGGCCCTGCGCGCCACCACCGACCCGTGCCCCCGGCGGGCCTGGGCGGCCGTGACCAACCTGTAACCCTCGCGCGCGGCGCGGTCATGGTGGCGCGGGTGCGGCGGGGCGGGGCTGGCGCGGCGCCCACCGGCGGGGACGCGGCCCCTCACCTCCCGCGGCTCCGAGGCGCGCGGCCCGGCGGGTGCGGCGATCTGCGCGGGGCGCGCCGGCGCGCGGTGTCACCCCCGCGGCGGGCCTGCCAGCCCGGGCCGCGCGCGAGGCCGGCGGCGGGGGCGCGAATGTTGTTTATTTGGTTTCGCCTTAAAAAATCGGAGTGGGCGCTGCCGCGGGGGCGCGAGGACGCGTGGGTGGCAGGAGAAGCGCCCGGAGGCTGCGCCGCGTGGGGGCGGGGGCGGGTGCAGGCAGGTCCGCTGCTCTCCGCAGCCGCCCGCAGCCAGTCTCCCAGCAACAGCTGGCGCCTCTGGCGCTCACCGGCGCGGCCCGGCCCTGGGCACTGGAGAAGGCACCCGAGGCACATGCCAGGCCGCTGCAAAGGGGCTCGCGAGGTCGAGGTGTTCCCTGGCCGTAGGTGTCTGGGGATGCCCACTAGGGTCACCTCGCTACTGAGCGCGTCTGTGACGCTTCGCCATCTTCTAAATATGTTGTCGTTTCCCCTAACTAAGTAGTTTGCTCCATGAATGAGGCTGCGTGCCCTTTCAAACATGGGTAGTTCCCTCCAGGGCTGGACGAGCACCCCAAGAAGTCGCCTGTTTCCGGGGGTTCCCCTCCTAAGCCTTGTGGTCAAGCCCGACAGGCGCCCCCTCGACTGTGCTTGCTGGCCAGTTTTCTCTGGGACCCGCATCTTGCCTTGCAGTCGGAGCTGAAACCCACCAGGAAATCTTTAATTGTGACTTCACATCGTGCACACAGGCACCAAACTTGCCCTAAAAGAGGAATCAGAATTCCCAAGCCCAGACCGTGTCCCTGGCACAACACGTGGTAGCCCGAGGATGGAAGTCGGGTTAGAGGCACACATTTTAAAATGTACTTATATACAATAAATTCAGCATGCCTGTTTAATCAAGTTGTATCTAAAAAGGACTTCCTCTCGACCCATTCACATTAATCCTTTAATTTCTAAAGGAAAATTTAAACTAATCGACCTGCCACGAAATACGGAAGATGTGAGTTTTTCCCCCAAAATTTCTGGAAATTTCAGAAAGGTGGGCTATCTGAAATGTTGCTTTAAATAAATGATGGAAACATCTGGAAATATTCTCCATACCACAAAATGGAAAGTGGTTTAAACATTGGTAAACCTAGAAACAGTGTTTAGAAAAAGTACATACCAACTCATTTTTTAACTCACTGCTCTTAATTGTTTTATCTGAATGCTCACTTCTACTAGTCTGGATCTATAAAATGTAAAGCTGTGTACTCTGGAATTCATTAGACTCATCAGAAAATCATATTCGTGGAATAAAGATCAAGATACTCTCCTTTTTTTTAAAGTAGGAGACATCTCAGTACCAATGAGGCATATCATACTCTGTGTTAGCATAACACATGCATACCAGAGCCAACCAGCACTAGGTTGATGGAGAAAGCCTTCAGTACCCATGCACTGGCAGGAGGCAGCCCTGGAGAAGCTTGATATCCCACCCCAGAATCTGTAGGAACAAATGTATATGGGAGTGGACAATCTTTAGAAATGCCCACCCCTTCTACCTGCTCATCCGCCTTTGTTATCTCATTGGCAAAATGAAGGAGGCTGGAGAAGCATCTTTTCTGTCTGGCAGGCTCTGTGACGCCACTCAAGGCTATAATTCCCTAAAAGCCCATGGCTGTCCTGTGGACTCAGCATCATTTGCAGGTGTGCTTTGTTTGGCTTGCAAAATATCTTTAACAAATTAAGATATAAATTGCTAACGTATAAAAACATGAGATTTTTAACTTACTCTGGAATGCAAGAACATCTGGCCAGGGAAGTTACACATTTCTGCATGGCAAAGAGCAAATGGAGGTGTTCCGGACTTTCAGGTACTGTCAGACGGGCATGCATTTCCCACTTGTCCCTGTGTTGGAGAAGGTCACAAGAAGGTGTCACTCACAGGTCATCAAGAGCATGTAACCTCCATGTAGCCCACGAGCTGAGTGGGTCATCAGAGCTTCCTCATCTCCTTCCCTGTCCATGTACATTCTCCCAATTGTTCCCCCACTAGAAGTCATTTCAAGGAGCGACCTTGAGGAAGGTCATGAGGAAGGTGTGTGGACTAAACCCTTGAAGGCCTTGCTAGAAACTTGAAATTCTGCTGGGCAGGGGTGCAGCCGCTCCAGACAAGCTCTGATGTGGACTCCTTGTTCCTTAGACCCTCCAGCTTCCTGTCTGGAGTGTTCTGCCTTTCTTCGCTCTCTCTTTCTCCTCCATGTATAGGGATCCAATTTAGTTTTGAATGAGGAGCTCTGGAAGTTTTGAACCAGCACTCTGTCCCCTACCCTAACCCCTGACAGCTACAAAGTCCAGCCGCAGGAGACATTTGAGGGTGTCAGCCTGCACTGTTAAATCTGTACTCAAGAATACAAATTCGGGGAAGGGGGCGCCAAACAGAGAGGAAACAGTTAAATGCAGGGAAATTTACTATGCAGAAATCGAAGCCACACCCGTGTGTAAGCAAGACAGTAAATTGTGAATTAGAGGAAATCACTTCCATAGTCGCCAAGGGCTTCAGAATGGAAGTAAGATGAAATGCAAGGCAGTAAAGGTTGATGCCTACAGGGTATATGTTTCTCACTAACTCATCTGTCTCTGCTGTTTATTTCCATCTTAAATTAATATCCCATTGGACACGACAGTGAGTAGCTAAGAAAACAGTAACAGTGCTAAATGTAAAAATACAGCTAACTCCTTGGGAGGAATACCATGGTCTACACAGGAAGAGAAACCCAACTCCAGGATTCTGCTAGATTAGATTGATAGGTAGATGTCACTGCGGTAATCACCCAGGATGCTACCCCCCTTGATTTTTAGATCTTGGATAAGGTTGATTTTCATCTCCACATTTGGCTCAAATTACGTCACTGCAATGCTCGCATATGGTCCACTTACCACTAAGCATGGATAAGACTACTTTTTATTTACTGGAGCACTAAGGCAAGGAAAATAAAGTTCCAGAATACCTAGTTCAAAATATCCACAGGCCAACCAGGAGACAGGTAATGCTGGTGAAGTCACTAGCGTGGCTGAGCTTGGCAGAGTTCAGTTCAGACAGAATGTCTGCACTTGATGTTGCAGGACCAAGGATGGAACAGAGCAATAGCCATAGAAAGGGAGGTCCCAGTTCCCGCCCCACCTCAGGAAGGGTGGAGCTGGGCAAGGAGGTGAAGCTATAAGGAAAGACTGGGAAGAGAACAGGAAGAGAGTGAAAGGAAGGAGGGCCTCCCTGGTGGCTCAAGGGGTGAAACGCAGCACTATGAAGCATATGCAGCCACTGCAGTGTGAGTTCAATCCCCAGCCAGGGAGGAGACCAACGTGGTGCAGCGGACCCTCTCCTGTCTCCCTGCTGCTTCCCCTCTGCAGTGTACTTCAGTAGATCTTCCTGTTCTGTTCCCTACTCTGTCTCTGGTGACTCTTCACCCCCCACTCCCGCCGCGCCTCTGGCCTGCACCCCAGCTGTTTAATGTATAAATAAAATCTTTAAAAATAAAAAAGGAGAGAGAGAAAGAGACTGGAGGCAAAAGAAGAAGGGAGATGAAGACCTGGAGGAGGCACATGGAGCAGAGAAACACGTGAAGAAGAAGCTGACCTTGATTCTCAGCCTTGGACTTGTACCAAGGACTTGAGGGACATGGAAATAGACTTGGGTGAGGGGCCTGTGGGGAGGCTGACAATGGCAACCTTGATCTTGACTTGGATTTGATTTTGCTGTTTTCCTTCTGGACTTGCCTAGCCCTCTGCTCCTTTCCAGCGGGTCCCACCAGAAGGTGCCTCGTGGTAAGCTTTTGAGCCATAGCAGCCCCGCTTCGGGCCAGCCCTGTTTGGCTGGGCGTTTGCCCACAAGGGGATGGGGACTCTGGGCGTCTGATTGGGTTCTATCTTACGTGTATTTCTCTGTAGCACACTAGTTGTATTAAAGTGCTTTTCTATTGAAGGTCTTACGTCCTAAGACTGTCTTTATGCAGCAGAAGGCAGAACCCATTTAGAGCAGGCAGGTTTGGGGGTCCCGGGGTGCCCCTTATTCTGCCAACTAACAAGGGCAGGTTTCATATGGTTTGTTTCCTACACCTTCCAGCAGGAAGTGTGATGTTGGGGGCCTGGAGTAGCCTTTTCTTCTCATGAATCCACTTACCAGATACCCACAAAACAGTCATTCACCATTTAAATGTTGCAAGATATCAGAAGATAATCTTTGTCTTAACTTTTCTTTTAAAAAATATTTTCAAAAATTTCCCAATAATGAGAATCACTTCGATGAACTTACACATTTCCCTGGAAACTCTGGTTAAATATCTCTGGAATGGAACGTGCAACTTTGGAGAATCTGTTAGTAAAACAGACACCCCTTCCGAAGCCACACAGCTCAGTGGCTGGCACCGAGTCACAAGAATCCCTTCCAGACACGGGAGAGTAGACTACCAGCTCTCTTAATGCTCCTCCTGTCCCGGGCACTGCCATCACCGCATGGACCCTGGACCAATCCTGAAGCCCGGTGGACCTTGCCCTGATGTTGTAGCTGTGTTATCTGAAGCACTAAAAACTATGAGTGCAGCTAAGTGGTAAAAGACCATCTGCTGAGTCAGAGTTGAGCCTTTACAAGTTGTCAAATGGCCATAATGTTTCAAGTAGTCCTATTTGCATTCACACCAGCCACATTTAGGAGATAAGTTTAGCATATGCCTCAAATAAAAGGAGGAAAGATAATATTAAATCTCAGACAAAAGCTATGACTCTTGAACCTGGCAGAAGTATATGGGGGATGAAATGCAATTGATTTCTCTTATGGAAAAATAAACTGTCTAATGATATGGGAGAAATTCCAGGGGACAAACTGGGTTGGAAAAATGTTACGGTGTAGAATGAGGTGTGAGCTTCATACTGCATCATTTGAAAAATTGAAAAAAATCTGATCAAGGACCTTTCCGTGGAGACCCATAGAAAAGGGTCAGAAAGAGTCAGACAAATCTGGGAGGAAAAGAGCAAAATCAAAACCAAGATGAAAGCTGCAACAGTTAGCCTCCCCACGGGTCTCTCACCCACATCTGTTCCAACCAGTCCAGGACCAAGAAGCAAGCGCAGTTCCTTCACACATCCCTCTGCTCTATGTGCCTCCTCCAGGTCTCCTTGCTGCTCTCCATCCTGCTTCCTTCTTCCTCCACTGCTTCTGTCTTGTAACTTCTCTCTAGCATCTTCTTTTCCCTGCTCAGCTCCACCCCACTTAGGGTGGGACAGAAATTCTGGAACTTCCCCTTTTCCTGGGGATCACCCTGTTACAATACCAGTTAAACACTGCTGGGGCAAACAGCGGCCACTGCATTGAGAAGTATCTGAGCCAGCTGCCCCGAGGAGCTGGTAGACTTCGGAACAGGAGGCCTTGTTCCCAGAGAATCACGTAAAACAGTGAACACTGTTTAGCCCTTTAATAATAAAAGCTTCTACCAGATAGGAGTAAATCTCTGAGTTCTGAAATTAGCCCTGAAGATTTCATTTATCATATAATATCTTAGGAACCAGTATGCAAACCCCTCAGAGATGGAAGGGAGGGGCACTGTGCAAGGCCAGCCAGCCATGGTCTGGCCAGAGGAGAGAGGGTCCAGAACAGGTGACAGGGAGGGAGGCAATGAACACAGATGACCCCCTGAGGTGACCCACTTGCAATGTCATGGAAATAAACCAGACGGAGAAAGACAAGTACTGCGTGATTTCACTTATTTGTGATATAGAGAAAACAAATGGATGAGCTAAATAAAACAAAAATAGTTTTAGATTGTAAGGCCCGCGGGAAGGGGAGCGGGTAAATTGGGTGAAAGGGTCAATTGTTTCGTGAAAGATAGAATTGGAACCTTCCATTCCTTTCTCCTTCTCTTCTTTCCCCTCTTCTTTCTCTTTTTACCCCCTTTTGGGGGACATAATGGAAAACAAACCATTTGCATGCAAAAAGAATTGGGACTGTTATGATGCGCTTGATGAGTATATGCACTGTTATGTTATCATGCACTCTTACTTTAATTAAGAAATCAAAGCCCTAGCATGCTATGTACCAGGCTTCCTGAATTGGAGTGGGGGGTGTTGGCAAGTGGGAAGAAAGGAGGTGGATATATAAATACAGGAGTAAAACATATGAAGAGATTCTTTTTAAAAAAGATTTCTTTATGCATCCAAGAACTATGGTACAGGCCAGTGGTGCAGGGTGAAAGGAGTCACCAGAGACAGAGTGGGGAACAGAGCAGGAAGATCTACTGAGACACACTGCTGAGGGGAGCAGCGGGGAGGCAGGAGAGGTCTGCTGCGCCCTGTGTGTCCCCTCCCTGGCTGGGGCTCAAACTGGTGCTGCAGTGGCTGCAGATAGCTTCATAGTGCTGCATCTTTACCCCTTGCACCACCAGGGAGGCTCTGAAAGATTCGAAAAGGAGACATAGAGGCAAGACGTGTAGATGCTTGGAAGAGACATGTGGTGAGAGACACACTGGGAGGCTGCTACTGGCCTTAGCAGAGACAGTGGCAGTTTTCATTTTGACCTCATGCTGTCTGCTGTGCTTTACTTTGAATTCTGAGGCTCTGCTTTAGTCTAGCTCTCTGGGATCTCTCTGGGACGTACCTGCCTGCTGCCTTTCTGTAACTTGGGTAACTTAGACTTGTGGCAAGCTTTGGGGTCCAAATGGCCCCTCTTTGGGCCAAGCTTGTTCGGCTGGGCATTTGTGAATTAGGACATGGATAATAATTGGAATTTTATTGGGAAATTTGTTATTTGAAATTCTCTCTTCTCCCTCTCTCTGTGCACGTATTCTACGAAAAGCCTTTCACACTAAGAGGAGGCTTCTCTTGCCTTTATGCACATGGATAAGTGGGCCCCTTTTAAAGGGTGCATCCTGGGAACAGTTTGAGGTCCCTGGGTACCCTCTGTCACATGCTGACAAATTTGGTTTCTGGCATTGACGACCATGAACCACATGCATAATTTGTGAAATAGGATTTGGGTTGGTAACTTTGTTATATTTCACTTCCTAGTTTCTTAAGAGTTTTCATATTTTTTAACCTTGAGTCAATTTACTATTTTTAAAATAAATGACTTTCTGTACATCTCTTCAGATAAACGTTTCTCCTTCAA
The DNA here is from genome assembly GCA_019455555.1 of Galemys pyrenaicus. NCBI lineage: Eukaryota > Metazoa > Chordata > Mammalia > Eulipotyphla > Talpidae > Galemys > Galemys pyrenaicus. The sequence goes on from JAGFMF010011662.1 coordinate 4,362,913, forward strand.
TCTCTTCATGCTATGAACATACAATAAAAAGATATTTGGTGTTATCTTAAGTTACAGTTTCCATTAAAAAACACAAATGGATAATTAGAACAAAGAGACTAGGAAGAAAAGGTCTTTTTTCCCTCTGTCCTCCTTCCCCCACCACACACACCTGCCACAATTACCAGCTACTTTATATTTGGACCAAAACAAGATATGATGCCATTTTTTTCATTGTAAAATCCTTTACAGATGATTCTGCATTATCAGATAGGGCGTCATACTCAGTGACCGCCTGAAACGGTGCTTATATTCCGGGAAAGCAAGTGGTTTAGAGACATCACAAAACATTTTAAATATTCAGTTTTCTTATGGGCACTTCCAAGCCTCCCTTTATTATAAGTTACAGTTGTTGCAGGGAACTCTGGGATCACGACAGAACCTGAGACTCGCGGTACCCGTCTTTGCTCTGTCTCCGGGAACGCGCCGCCATGCGCCCAGCGCGCACGCAGACCCGCGCAGCCTGGAGAGCCGGGTCGCCCTGTGCGTGGCGCGCGCTGAACACTGCCTTTAACTCTCGTCGTGTCGGCTGCTCCAAGGTAATTTTCCCATATGCACAGCCAAGGAGTAGAGGGACGCTTCAGAGTTATGGGGAATATAGTCATACTTTACGTTGTTATTTCCCAGTAGAAGGAGTTCCAGGGAATTATGCTGATTACAGCAAAGCAGAATGACACAGATAAATAGTGAACATTTATATAGAGGGTGTCAACATAGACTTCATGTTTTTGCGGTTAAGTGGAAGGCAGGAGGGGGTAAGGGTCAAAGGAATATAAAGAATGACAGTGAGGAAAAAAAAACAAAAATAAAAACCGGGGTATATCTTTCCAGTCTTTTTTGTTTTTAATGCCAGAAGCACTTGAAAATATTAAAAATAATCCAGTAGATTTTTCCACTACTACATCTTATTAACTCTCAATCCTCCTTTTGATCCTGATTAAAAGATTTCAGGTATTAATCACGGCTTTAGAAAATTTCCAGTGGATACATTGGGCCTGTTCTGTTTCCCATACTGCCTTTCATGGAAATTACTGGAAAATAACCACACATTCTCTTATTTAGAATTTAAGGCCCTGGAAGGGAGTAACATAATCATATAGGACTTTGTATCCTTACTTTGCCTTGTCTGTAAATTGCTCAGTCAACATTTGTTTAATGAATTAACTAAATACCAATTAAATCACAAATTCAATTGTTCAACATTGAATGCTTGGTATGAATAATTTTCTCTTTGATGCAATAGGTGTTTTTAGTGAGACAGTCACATATTTTTATATTAGGAACGGAAAAATTTCCATTCCCTGACCAGAAATCAATCTCAAAACAACCACGATAACATCTAATTACCAAATCACCAGGGAGCCAAAGCTTCCCATTTTAGTGTGAAAATAAAATAGAGGAGGATGTTGAATAAGTATGTCCTCATTAGTCTTCAAAATATTCTCACATTGGAAGACTGGAAAAAGCCTTCAGAGACCAGTGGATTCAGTCTACATTGAGCCACAATGATAAAAAAAAAAAAAAAAAAAAGAAAAAGAAAAATGTTGGCGTATTTCCTAGATAAGAACCTTAGTGAAAAAAAAATCTTTCATGAAGCTCTAACTATAAATGTTCATGATGTTATGTAACAAAATACAAATTATGGACATGTGGTGAATTTAGCAAAAATCAGATGAGTTTAGCAAAATTCTAGAAGTTGGAATCAAAATTTGCCTTTGGTGCTAATAACTCACTACCATAGGGACACAGCTTTTTATAGATTATTGTAGGTAAAACTGCATCATTCACACTTACTGGCACAGAGGATGCGAGAACATCTGAAAAAAAAAATCACACAATTCTAAGTTGAATAAGGAATAGTGGGATTTTGCAAATAAGTTTTAGGGATATATCGACCTTCATATTTCTTTTGCATTTTCCCTTTTGTTTATAGAAAAAGGAGATAGGATAAAGATGAATATACTCTTGAAGGAGCTTAAAAGATCTCTCCCATCTTAGCTTAATGAGTCACTTTTTTTCCTCTCTCAATCCTACAGAAGCTGATGGTGAATTTTACAGTAAATGGCATCTGATACTTGATGAAATATATAACAAGCAAAATGACTGATACCATGGATCTCAATGAAAGGGAAAGGACCTTTAATTAATTATTACTTCACCACTCTTAAAGAGCTTTGGCATTTCAGTCCTCACAATAATTCTTTAGAAGTATTAACACAAGGCAAAAATACACAAATAATTTAGTTGATTTCTTTATTTTACAGTCTTATGGTTAATTGAAAAAAGTGATGCTAGCTCTCCACCCACAGTTACATCTAATCAATTTCAAATAGTCCCAGGAAGAGAGTGAATGAAAAACATGACGATTATACTTCGAGGGTCTGGATTCTCTCACTGCGTTAAAAACCTTTTCAACATACCAGAGCACTGCTAAAAATCTTTCCATTTTCAATCTATTGTGAGGCTTCCTTTGACTCCACAATGCCAAAGCAACTGACTTAGGGAAGGATGAACTGAAGGAACCAATTGTGTGACTATTTCAACTAGCCCCTGAATGTCAAGTGTACTTCATGGCGTTCTGGGCTCCAGAGGAAGCAGAGGGGAAGGGCTGGTGCTCATCCACAGCCAATCACAGACAGGACGATGAGCTGTTAGCTTTGTAGAATCTGCTGTGTCATTCCAGTTCACTCAGCTACTCAGTTCTTCTTTTTGGTTATTGGCCTCATTGGTCCCTCTTCCTTTTCCTATAAGCAATTTGATTTATGTCCTATCATTCATAATAATATAATGATGGGTCATCAGACTTATCTCAAATGTTGTATATGATTGAATGTCTTCATTGTTCATGATAATAAAAAGTTTTGCTGATAATTTTCACAAGAAGAAAATGTTTACAAGTTGCCTAGGCAAACAATGACATCAATGTTCACATAATGTCTTTTCTACCTGTAGTTTCAGGGTTTTTTTAAGTTTTATTTATTTATGCACACAAGAACTGGGGTACAGGTCAGAGGAGGAGGAGAGTGAGAGGGTTCACTAGAGACAGAGAGGGGAGCAGAACAGGCAGATGGAGTGAAACACACTGCTGAGGGGAGTAGTGGGTGAGGCAGGAGAGGTCTGCTGTGCCCTGTGGGTCCCCTCCCTGGCCGGGGATCGAACTCGCGCTGCAGTGGCTGTGGATAGCTTCATCGTGCTGTGACTTAACCCCTTGCGCCACTTGGGAGGCCCCTCTACCTATAATTTCAGTTTTATATCTTGCATGTTATTATGGGAACTGCTCTGCACCTATAAAGGCGCCTACACTGTTCTTGTGATGTCCCTGTTGCTCACTGGCATCTCGGACCAACGCTCAAGGGAGGCTCGGGTGCACCTGTGCCCTCACCTGCCAAGTGCCGCTCTTGCCTGGACAATCTCTCTATTTTTTCCTGATTATATAGGATGGAGTCTACTCATGTGGAAATAAGAGTGAAAATAATGGAAATGATAGTGTGAGTAAGAGTTTAAAATAGAGCAGCGTATGGTGTTCACTGCACAGAAACCCCAAGCAGAACTCCAGTGGGGAGGAAGCCGGCAGCCTCCTGTTTCAGCCTAGACCAGCCAGTGTAGTGGGAAAGAATTCAAAGAAAAATACACATGAGTGAAATAGTTTAACTCCTGGGAACACTAGGTCTATCTAAATGCCCATTACCAGGATAAATACTAGTTTCCACCATCCCCAAAGTACTAGCTTCCACCATATGTAATATATGGTGGAATATACACACACACACGCGCGTATTTTCCCCCTACATATATATGTATATATATGTTTACGTGTGTGTGTGTATCCCTCTTTATGACTAGAAGACTAGAGAAATGTACAAAGAAAGCACAGAAATGTAGAATTGGAAATAACCAATGTTCCCTCCCACCTTGATATTTGGAAACTGAAATTCAGCAGGTTAGAGAACCGAGCCAAGGTCACGCAGCTACAGGATGACACAGCTGGCCTCAGAAACCCTCCTCCGAATAAATTGTCAGTGTTCTCTCCACTTTTCTGCTTCTCATTCTAGGCCCACATTGTTATTATTTGATGAGCAGCTGGGCATCACTGTAAGAATTAAGAGTCTATTTGTTGGGATGAAACAATATTGAAGTGATAAATCTGCACCTGAAGTCAGTGAAACTATGTCTAGAATTCCCCCAACAATTTCCCTGCAGCATCAACTAGAAGTGCAAAAACACACAGAAGAGTGAAAGATTATTTCTTATCCCAGAGGCTCTTAACATTTCCAGGTGTTTTCACTACGTGGGAGGAAAACTGCCTCTGGATCGGCACCAACATCTGGAAAAGATGTTAACTAAACACCTTTTATTCCACAGCTCTGGCCCAGCTGAAAAGTTCTTTTTCTTGGAAATTTAAGCTTATTTTTATTGCTGCCTGGGAATATTTAGCCTTCTTGAAAGCTTTGGTGTAATTTTGGCTATTTGAAAACCTGGAAGATTCCTTTTAGTTTAAAATATTATACAAGTGGGTTTTGATTAAAGGTGGGACTTTTTTCTAGTTCAAACTTGACTTTAAGTGATTGAATTAGTGTATTAATGTGCCATTTATGGAGAATTGAGTGAAGACTGTTGACTACCAAATCAAAATTAGCTTTCTTCATGTTTTTCATGGCAAATATAATTTTTTTCCTGATTTTTATATTTTAGTTGCTCATACTTTCACCCCCTGAAAGTATGCCAATTTTTTTTTTTTTTTTTGCTTTTAGCTCAAATTGTTGAATTTAATCAAGGTGCATCAGACTTTAAAAAGTCATCCACTCATTCAATTTATAGCAACTCATGCAATCTGCTGTAGGCACAACAGAGCACAGGAGAGCCAGGGCCTGTTCTCCGGGACTGGACTTCTAGACAGGAGTGGTAGGTCATAAAGAAAAGGTCAGCAGATGAGATGACATTACGTTAGATCCTGAACAAGGGCTGTCAAGAAAATAGAAAAGAATAGAAGTGCACTTGATCAGGAGAACAGTTTTAGATTGAGTTAAGAGAGGAGGGATGAAGAGAGGAAAAGAGGAGGGACAATAAATGAATGAATATACAGGAAGCTAGAAAGATGATAGACAGATAGAGCAGCGAAGACTGCTAAGTAATTTCATTCAGACTCAAATCTCATACCCCTTGCTGCCTTAGTTCTCTAAGTCTTCCCTAACTCGTTTTCTGGGGCCTCAAGGATGGTCAAGTCTACAGCTCCACAGTGTCCACAACTCTGCAGAAGTGCTCCGTGGCTCATAGGCAGGTCTCTGTGAGGGTGCCTCTGTGGCCATCAGAAGCCAATACTGCTACCCATCTTGACGAAATGCCTTGTGCCCTAAGGTTCTATGATTTTGTGACCTATGATTTTGTGATTTTGCACAGAGTTGCAATAGGTTGAATGAGCGAATGACTTTTTAAAGTCTGATGCACATTAATTAAATTCAACAATTTGAGTTGTAAGAGAGTATTTTTTTAAAAATGGGACATCGACATACAGATTCAGGGAATAACTAAGACGTTTTCAGTCCCTTTGCGTTTGTATTCAGGTGGGAGACCCCAGTCCCCTCCACCATGTATCTCCCACCCCATGCCCCAAACTGTCATCGCCTGGACTTCCCTGCAGCAGTTGGGCCCTGTGCCAGATCTGCCTAGAAGTAGGGCCTTAGGGCACCTGCAAACTGGAAGAAGGGAGAAAGTAGATTTTTCAAAGGTATTAGTGCTTTGGCAGGAAAAAAATATCACGTTTACTCAAAGGAGGACATTTTAAGCTATTCCTTTTGTTTTGACAGAATTGCTGTGACTCTAAGACTTTCTACCGAGTCACCAAGGCAGCCACACTATAACTTCCTGGGAATATTACTTTGAGTCAGAGCAATAAAGTGAACTGAACGCTTGAACACTTTCTGTCTCTGGCACAGCTGCACAGGCTCCTGTAGCATTCCTCTCTGTACCCTGCGTGTAAAGATACCCACTGCTTGACCTTGTGAGAGAGACGTTCACACATCAGGTCCACATTTCACAGGATCCTTTTGCCCCCCTCACAGAAAATATGCAACAGGTGAGGAACACATGATTGTTTAGTAAAAGGTCCTTGTTTCCATTGCCAGGGCCTAGGTGGGGTTTGGAGCGGATGCATTCCTTCCCCTAGCCCGCCTCCCGAGTCACCAAGGTGTTTAGAGTTGGCAGTGTGGCCAGGTCCCAGCAGTGTGACACGTGGCCAGGCAGGCATGCAAAGCGGGAGGCTGAACTGGGAGCCAGTGGAAGCTCCAGGCCCCCGTGACCCCAGCCCTGAGCCTTGCACTTTGCAAGATTTCTCAAATAACCATGTGCAAATAGATTACTCGGGGTATTTAAAATACACTGGTGAGTCAGCAGCTCTGGGTGGGGAGATCGCATAGCACACAAGCTCCAGGCAACCCTGCAGGGCCACGGACCCCACCCCAGAATGACTGGTTTGTCGATCCCCTCTATGTCCCCTCCTCTGCTCCTCCACAGCAGAAGCTCATGTGACCTGGAGAACCTGCCAATCCAGAGCCTGCATTGCGCCTTCTCAGCCAAACTCAGTGTCCCCGGACTCCAGAGTTCGATACTCTGCCCACCCAGGGCCTGCCCACACTTCGCCCAGTCTGCCTCGCAGGGACCTGTCCCACCTGCAGCCGGAAGAAGCCCCGGCTGACCTGCGTGGGCTGCAGCTCGCGCCTCGGGCAGAGCCGCTGCTGCCCCAGATGGAGCTCGGACAAAAAGGCTGGTCTCTGCTCAGAGACTTTCCCTGGCCTCTTGCCCCTGTGGCGAAACAGTGGGAGTGCTCTTACACCTGCGCATGTGAGTGACGCGGAGAAATGCAGCCTATCCCAGCGTGCCCTGTTTGTTTTTTTCCTGATTTTCCCTAATGATATAATCTGGAGGGTTGTACTTCCTGAAGAACCATCAACTCCAAAGTGCTCTTCTTGGAGTCAGGGTAGAGACTCTCTTCCCTCCATAGTACCCTTTCCTCAGAAAATCACACAATGTGGGGGCAGCACGTGGGCTCGGCGGCCCCACAGATTCCAGCTGCAATGTAACGTCCACTTCCTGTGGGAATGGAGCTAGTCAGCCCCTTTGACAAAGGGTCACTCTTTGCCTCGTTCTTTATAATTCAAAAAAGAATCATCCCACAGCTCCCCCAGACTTCCATCCCCACCCAACTCACATCCTCTCACCCTCCCTCCCTCAGCTCCCAGGCAGCCATCTTGAGCCCATCACGTGCGGCAGCTAATCTGAAGCAATGGGCTCCTTTCCACTGCTCTTTCCAGCCTTTGCGTTTTAATACTCGCCGTGATGTTTACCTGCTCGCTGCATTCTGACAGCAAGAATCATGCCTCAACTATAAGTCTGAGACAGTCCCGAGGGGAGGAGGAGGGAGAAGGCACAAACGGGGTGGGAAGAGCTCAAGGGACTGCGGTGATGGTGCACAGGTGAATGGGTGATGGGAATTCCACGGGGATGAGAAATATGCACTGTACAAAAACGAAAAAATAATGTAAAAAAGTTAAAGTAAAAACAAAAAAGAATCACGTCTCTAATTCCCTACTGTGCCCTCACTATACCGCAGAGCCTGGTCCTGCAGAGATGCTGAGCACATGTCTGCAAAATGAATACGTGAGCATGTGATGATCTTCACAAGTAGAAAAGATCCCAAGTGACTGGCACATAGTAGGTGCTTAATAAGAGCCGCTGATTTGGTTTCAGAGCAACTGCTCCTCTTAAAAGACTTTCCCCCATAAGCTTGACTCTTAGGGGTGAAGTGGGGTGAACTGGGGACAGCTGCAATGTGCACTGCCCAAGCCACGACAAAATGTGGTTGATCCACTGCTGGTCTAAACAAACTAAAGCATGACACGCTTTTTAAAGGCTTCAACACCGAAAGATTCATCATGGAAAATAAAGGGTAAAACGTACAAAACAAAGTCAAGTCTGTCCATGCTACCGGCCCCTCTCAACTCACACCGCAGAGCATCTTCCTGCAAAGCGTGCTGCTGTGCTCATTCCCTCCCAGTGTTCACCAGCCTCCCCCAGCCCTCCTTCCCACCTGGGGCTTATTTTCTCTGTCCCCCTCCTACCAGGCAGCCCAAATACCCCCTTGACAAGTATTTCTGGGACCTATACTTGAAGAAAGAAAGGATTTTCTCAAATCCGCGAACAGGACATTTTTCTCATGTCAAAACAAACCATCTGCTTGTACAACTGTTTCTAATTACTCTCCTGCCTAGCCGCTCCACTTCAGGGGTTTGGCATCAGCACCCCGCCCAGAGCGGTGCTGCTGCCCAAATCCTAGCAGGCGGCTCGTGGAGCGCTTGCAACTCCGGGAGAGCCTGGGAGCTGCCCGCCTGGGTGTCGGTGGGTCCGTCTGAGCGGCCATCTGCTGGAGGCACCCCGCCCTCCTGCAGCTGCCCCCTCCCGAGAGCCCCAAGGTGCAGCCCTGCAGCTGCCCCCGCCCCAGGGAGCTCAGCATGCAGCCCGCAGGCGTCGGGAACTTCCTGCTGGTCGCGTCCTCGCTTCTCCTCGCAGGGCTGTCAGCTGCTCCTCAGAGCTTCTCGCCACCGTCTCTGAGGTGAGTTTGGCTTGTTGTTCTCTGAGACCCAGTGGCCCAGCCTGGTGTGGCGGCTCAGCCAGCAGCCCTCCACCCTAGACACCCGGAGCAGCTAGGATCGCGGGATCATCTGTTTCCAACCCGTTTCTACCGGCCTTATGTCGACACCGTGTGTGACTTCACCTCCGCCCCTGCCCCTCTGCCTCTCATTAGAATACAATCACGGGATAAATATATGACTTCTTCCCTTGCAAATGCCACTGCAGAGCCTGTCCGTCCCGTCCCCTGTGGGCCTGTCCGCTACTGTAGAAACCCTGTCGCAGGCTTATTTCAGGCTCTGTGACTTTGAGTGACCTTGAGGCACAGGCAGTGGCTAAACTCTCAAGAAGTGGGCGCACCTTCACAGCGCTCTCTGCCCCGGTTATCATGGCATGCCCAGCTCGTTCCACGCAGCCACCGCTTCCTTTTCATTATACAACCATCCCGGGTATCACATACTATGCCGCCTTTTCATTTCTGTTTTTTTTTTATTAAGCTGGATAACTTTATTATTAAAAACAAAAAGGATTTCAAGACCAAAAAGATTATTAGAGGTTTCTAGTACTATTAAAATATGTAACCAGAAAGCTGTCACAATTCTAAATTAGAATACAAAAACAAAGAAAAGCAAATAGTCACAGAATTCCACGGAGGAAGTGAATTTTATATAATTTTAGGAGGATGTTTTACGATGTAATTTACTGTAATGTTAGTTCTAGAAGTTAGAGATTAGTAAGACTATAGAATATTTGAGCAACACAGCCAACCTGTTTGACATGATGGATAGAAATAGCACCTGTACCCAACGATTGGATAATACAGCTCCTGGGAGCAGGATGTCGAATATAGTTAAATAAATCTAATAATAAAAAAAGAGAGATCTGAGAATTCCACCAGGTATCATCTGTTGGAGTAATTTGTCCCTAATATTTGTGATCTTGAATTTGTATGTAATACAAATGGATAAAATTTGTATCGAGTAATTGTGAATCAAAATACAGTGACAACCCCCTACGACATGATCTGGATCACCTCCCTCCCCCTGAAAGACTCTCCTGTCCCCAGGCGGGCAGGTCCCCACCTAGACGTTCTGGGTCATGGGCATCGCACACTCCTTGGGGCGGGGGTGGCTCTTGACTCCCAGAGCAAGGTCGGGCCTCGGGCTTCCCATCCAGCAGGTCATCCGCCTGCCTCTTGGGTGGCATGGGCGGAAACGTGGGTCCAGAGCTGCAGCGTCTGTGCTTGACCCTGGCCTGCGTGCTTGTCGCCCCTGCAGGAGCCGCCCTGGCGACAGCTGCCGGCTGTCGCGGGCAGAGTCTGAGCGCCGCTGCCGGGCGCCCGGGCAGCCTCCAGGGGGCGCTCTGTGCCACGGCCGCGGCAGGTGCGACTGCGGGGAGTGCATCTGCCACGTGCGCCAGCCGGGCATGTACTTCGGGCCGCTGTGCGAGTGCCAGGAGTGGGTGTGCGAGACCTACGACGGCAGCGTCTGTGCAGGTGAGCAAGAAGCGCTGTCCCCGCTCCCCCACCCCGCCATGCCGTGCCCAGGCAGTGCCCCATGGCTCGGAGGAAGCTACCACTGTGTTCCCTGTGCTTGCAGACTCTTATACTATTGTCCCCCGCCCTCTGGGTCAGATCGTATTTGCAAGATGCACCTAATCATACACCTCACTTGCCTCTGTTCTAGCTCCTTCCTGCAAACGGAAGTCCCAGCTTGATCCCAATGAAATCATTTGCCCTCCTTCCCCTATCAGAAGTGCTGGTCATAATATTTGCAGAGCATAAGCTTGCATTTTATTTCTGCTAATATCACAGGGCGCTATTATTTTCCTACACCCCACGGCGTGCTGTGCGTTGGAACGCTGACTTGCCCTCTGTGGCTTCCTCAGAGTTCACGCACAGGCGCGCAAGTCGGAGAAGGGAGCAAGGGAAAAACGTCGATGCCGGCACCTTTGTATGGTTTTAGTGAAACTTGGTATTTTGTAAAGGCAGAGTAAAAATAATTCCATGTTCCGTGTTTCAAGGAGGAATCGGGTTCCGCTGTTGGCGAGGGTCACCCTAGAACACCGGAGCTTCACATAAACTGAAATTCACGGGAGGCCAAGAACCCCAGTTAGGTCGCGGTGAAGGAGACCGGCGTCAGTAAGAGGCCGACACAGCCAAACAGGCTTTGCGAATTGGTAGGAGAGAAACATCAGAACTTATTATACCCGCAATGTAGCAAAGACTAAGAGACCAAGAGCCACACTGGGAGAGGAAGGGTGAGCTTCTTGGGAAGGGTTTATTCTTGGCACTGGACCCCAGAAGCGAGAACAGTCCAGATGCACGCAGGCTGCTGGCAGTGGGGAGGACAGTCCTACGTAGATTCCAGGGCACAGGTGCGCTCCCGTGTTTGCAGCCGCATCTGCGCTCATCCCTTTAAAATACCGAGTTATTATTCTTTTCCTTGACCCTTATTTGGTTCCCTTATATTCCTCCTAGGGGAGAAACAAGGACAAATTGGGGACACTTGGTGGGGAGGGGAGAGGGAGAGAGTTGAGGGCAGATAAGAGCACAGGGGACTGAGCTGATAGTGCACTGGTGACATGGTGATGGGGAGTACAGGGAGATTACAATTGATGTCAAATACATATAAATAAAGAAAAAAACATTAAAAAATACAAAAACACCAATTCAAGAGGAAAAAAATACCGAGTGCCGCAACTTGTTATTGTAACTTCATCAGGCTCCAGACTGCAGCGTTTTGAGGGTGGCCCTCTGGAATGAAAGCTCATATTGTCTGTTACTTCAATCCAAATTCGACTGTGACCCAGCCTCTCTGGTTTTTATTGCGTCTGGCAAGAATCTGCACTGTCATGGGTTCTGAGCACACTTTTTTCCGGGGCATTTTGAATTGTTCTTTTATTGGAAAGTAAGACGTGAGATGCAGCCTTGAACCAGTGGAACGTCTCAGGTGGCTGCCGCTCTTGTTTTCTCCCATGCAAAGTAAGCTTTTGTTCACTGCTCACATCTTAGCCACTGGATTCCCTCCTCCCTGACGCATTGCCGTGTTGAGTGAGGCCTGGGTCTGTGTGTGCATTCCCGGGGTGGCCAAATGCTGGTCTCCATTCCAGGCTGAATGAAATAACTGTTTCTCTCCATCCTCCCTCTGACCATGTCTTCCAGGTCTACCTGGCGGGTTCTGGTGCAGAATCTGCCCTTGTGAATGTGCTGACCGCTTTCCCAGGCCCGTGAGGATGTCCTTCTCAGGACACTCTGGCTGACCTCAAATTTAGCTGGTCAATTCCATCTTCAAGTAGTTCCATGACTCTGGCAGTAGGACCGTGCGATGTTATCTGGTATCTATTATACAGTACACTGTCATAGCATAAGACAGAAACAGCAGATTGCCTCTTATATTTTATCTGCCTCTGGGTCTTCAGCTCCTATGATAAGGACCTGCATATTCCTTCCAGAAATAGGGTAGCTTTCAGAGACCCCTTCCTCTGTGAACAAGAGCAAACCCTGCTCTGGTAGTGTATCATAGAATGATTAAGACTGTGGGTTCTGGGGGAAACGCTCCATGATGCCAACCCCATCCTCAAGAAGTAACTGCTGTGGGAATTACACAGTTACTTCCTGAGACTGGGTTTATCTGTAAAGTGGGAATAATGGCAGGACACATCTTAGGGATATTGTGATGGTAAACATAGAACACTTAGAATAGTGTTTTGCATAAAATAAGAGCTTGATGCATATTAATATGGGAATATGTATATGGCACAATATTCTAGTGGTGCAAAAGATGTACTAGCATGGAGATGGATGGATGGATGAAAGGAGACAGACAGACAGACAGATAAATAGATAGATATAGATAGATATAGATAGATAGATAGATAGATAGATAGATAGATAGATAGATAGATAGATGGATGGATGGATAGCTGGCTTTGCATATGTTAGGCAATTGATGCAGGGAAAACCATTTAGTTTTTTAAATGTAGTCTGGGCCTGTTATTGATCCAGTCTCAAAAGGTTGAGTAAGGATGACTATTTTGGTTGGTCTCAGAAAAGCCGTATTAGATACCCCAAATTCTTTAAACATGAAGTCTTTTGCAATTCTTACATTGTGAATCATAAAAAACACTTTAGCGTGAGCTGGCTGGAAGTAATTGTGTTTACATTGTCATAGTGGTCTCTGTCTTCCTGGGTACATGTATTCATGGTACGTGAAAATTCCTTGCACTTTCTTAGCACAAAGTTCTGCTCCAGATAATGCTTCTCTGCCTGTGATGTTTTAATAAGGAGTAAGCTAATTTCAGTGAAATATGTCATCAAGAACAAGGAGGTCTTTGGTTATATAAAACAAACTTTCAGTTAATATTTCAAGGCATCCATGCATAATCCCCTGAATGGCTATCAACCTAAAAGGTAATCTGCTGTTTCTCTTATACTATGATGATATAATGTATAACAGGTAGCTAGATAATATCACATGGTCCTACTGTCGTAGCCATGGAATTACTTCTTGAAGATGGAATTGACCAGATAAATTTGAGTCACAGAACAAACAAGCAGGCAAACCAAAGGATGCACTACTGCATGCATTACTGCGTGAAGATGCACTTGATCCTTTGCCTTGTAAGACCATGTAAATACCAGCATATTTACAGGTTCCAGGAACAAGGGAGTGAGCATCTTTGGGGGCTTTATTCTCTACTTCTTTAGGTTTATTCCTTTTGGATAAATGCATCTTGTGTTACCCCAAGTGACACATAAAAGTTCAAGGTTTTCACCCTTCAAGAAACTGCAGAACTATCCATTATCTCAGTTGTCCTCTTTATGTGTAGCTCTGCTGTAGTAACCAAAACACCTTGACATTGAACTTGGTCATCCCTATACCCTGAACATTATGGTATTGATTCAAATAGTATAAATGTGACAGCTCAGCAGTTATTTATTTTTTAAAATAAAAATTCCCCAGAAAGAGAAGGGACAGATGGGAACAAGCTCGTGTTACAAATTTTAAATTTGCAAAGCGTCGACCTCCTCCTTCGGGCTTGTGTCTTCTCTATATTTTGAGACATGATGCTGTAGCCAATATCCCGTGTCTCAAAAGCTACGCAGTAGCGTGGGCCTCTGACCTTGGCCTCACCGTGATAGGCTAAGGTGGTCCTGATATCAGTGCTCTGGGAACAAAGACCCAGCATGGTCCTTTGTCTGGAGAATTCCTGTCCCAGGAATTATAAGACAAGCTTTTTTCCTGAGAGCCACCTCCTGCTCTTGTATTAGTTTTCTGCTGCTGCCATAAAAAATTGCCTCAAATCTTGTGGACTTAAACAACTCGGATGTGTTTTCTGCAGTGTTGTTCATCAGAAGCCCCGCCCAAGTCTCCTGGGTGTTGGGGACTGCTTGTTTCTGGAGACTCTCAGACAGAATCCATTTTGTGGTCATGCAATGATGAGAGACTTTAATTCAGTTGTAGAATGGAGCCCCTGTTCCCTGGACGGTGATCAGCAGGGGTCTCCCTTATCTGCTGAGGTTTCTCTGGTTCTTGCACGTCCCCCCAGGTCCTTTGCCTGATGCCACCTCTCTGAGCTTCTCACGCTGTCCTCCCTCCCTCAACAGACTGGGAAAGTGCTCCACCTGTAAGCACTCACGCGTTCGAGTGGATCCAAGCACTTAATGCAGTGTCAGCTCCCCATTCAGCAACCATAATTTCAAGCACAGGGACAAAGCCCCTTTTTATGTAATAGCATGCAGTATTTACAGGCTCCAGGAAGTGGGGTCTTTGGGGTCCTAATTCTCCTATCATGCCCACTCTCCTACATAGCAGATGCTGTGTGAATGGGAAAGGACAGAGGTACCGATCCAGTTATGCTCCATTCAAGATGCAAGGACCGAGTCTCCTTTTTCTCTTCTGAGATCATCTGCAGGATGATTTCCCTGGTCCTGGTCTTTCCCATATCATTGCAAACAAGGAACACCAGGCTTTTTGTCTAGATTATGAAAAGTGACTTAAAGACCAGCAATTGCCAACTATGTAAAATTTCCCAAATCAACTTCCACTTTGCTATTTGTGATGGAAACAATAACTGTCAAATGAGGGTAATAATAATAATAATAACATTGTTATAATTAGATAATAATAATGAACACATAAGCATTGGAATTATTATTCTTACTAATGTCAGATGTCTATCTATGCTAGTTTGATATTTGGTCCTACTTATTCACCAAAAAGTATTTTCTTTCTGTTGTATCTTGTTCTGGAGATGAGTTTCTCTCTTTCACATTTGCTCCTTTGGTTGTCAGTGAGTGTTTGGGGCTATCTTCCCTCAGATAGCACACCTGCTTTGTCATGTCAGGCTGGGTGAGCTTTCAGCCCTGGCTGTGTGGGCAGAAGGCTGAGCTCCTCGCTGTGATATCTGCAGTTTTGACCCTGGGTTCTTCGGGGACTTGACTTTTGTGTTCTTGTTCCTGCAGTCTTTACCCTGATTTACACCATCATACTCAATCTAATGGAAGGTTCCAGAAACTTATCCTCCATGCTGTGTGATTAGTTCTTGACTCTAGAATTTTTATTTTTCTTTATGGGAAACCTCAAGATCATGCAAATTTGCAAGATTTACTCAGTGTACTTATGCTTCTGGCTGTTATGTCCACTGAGATGTTTCTTTTTCCAGGCTGTTCCTTTATCTCCTCCAAAGACTTGCTCTCAAGTGGACTGATACCAGAATGCATGTATTCAACTTGCAAAAATGCTCAAAACAACATAATACAAACCAAAATTGAAACCACCGAGTTTTGAGTGTTTAGTGAAGATGCTGAATGTTCTGGACACACTGGGGAGAGGTTGTTTACTCACAGGAACATCAACAATTATGGTTGAATAGTAATCATTCTAGCTCTTAAACCTCCCAACGACTCTGTTGGGTGCTTCATTTACCACCCCCTGTTTGGAATTCCACTTCTTGTTATTATTCCTCACTTTTATTTCATTCTCAAATTTTGCTCATTTTTGGCAAGGAATTTAGCTGTTGTTTTTGTCATCTGGTCTCTTGTTCATCCATGGTATTTTAAAATCTTGGCTTCTGTCCCAAGTGTTAATGTCCTCAGATGTTAAGGGGATCTAGCTCTGTCTATCTACCTATTTTACATATATACATATATGTATTAATATATACATGAATATGTATCTGCTACTTAAATTTTATGCACACATTTGTGAAGATGTAAATGCACTCAAACATTTATGTTTGTGTTTCTATTATATATATGAGCTTATAAATATGTACACATTTATAAATACGTGTTTTTATATGTGTGTGTGTTGCATCTAAATGTTAGATGCAGAGGGAACATCTCCAAAGCCCCTTCCTGGGAGACAACTGTTGGCAGACAGGAGTCCATTCTACTTTCAACTCCGTCATGCCAATGTGTATGTTGGCAAAGGTATCATTATCACATATGTAAACCTGTCTAAATCATTATTTTATTGGGGAATTCTTCTTTGACTGTCTCTTCAATAAATACCATGAAGAAAGTAAAAAATTACTTGGTTGAATGCTGATTTGACTTTCTTTTTTATGTTTAGTCAATTAAAAGTTATAGGCTCTTGAAATACATTTGAAATACAATTAGCATTTGGTAAAGTAGTCCTCTCATTATTGTAATACTAATATTTTGTTCAAAGACAGAAAAAGGAAATAATATTTTTTAGGAATATTTCTAATCTTGTCGCTGACCTATTTTTATACTATACACATTTTATGAAGAATTTGGAAATGCCTGGAAACTGAATGTTGCATGCTAATCCTTGACTCTAGGGCACAAAAATCACTCAGGACTTTCTTATAACTAGCCTCTGAAAGACAGTTTTAGAAAATGAATGATAATATTTTATATCCTCACTGCAATAATGTCTCCTGTTGTTTTGCATATGACAATAAATTCTACCATTATGAATTTTTTATTCTTCACTAAGTTCTGAATGTTCTAGTCACCCTTTGACATGTAGAATAAAAGGGAATGAGTAAAGTAATGAGACAAACCAACTTTACATCTTTCTGAATTTAAGATCCTCTAACTTAAGAAGCAATTTGCATTAATCGGCAGATGGCAGGACTAGGAGACAGAAGAAACAGCCCTAGTATCACTTTTATATTTTATATCTATCTACTTTGTGGTTTCGGCAAATAACAAAAGTTTCCCCCTAAGTCTAGAGTTGCCCACCTGTATTTTGTATACTTACTTCAGGAACTTAGAGGATTAACTGGCATATATGGTAGAGGTTCTGCATTCTGTGTCCACTTATTGAGTGGATAAAGGAGATAACACCCCTAACTTATTATGTGTTCATCAGGGTGTCTCTGGCACACATGCTTTTCTAAAGGAAGCTATACACCTTAATATTCAAGGATGCTGCTAATAGAGTAACGGGTAAGACAAAGTGAAGACACACAATTGCAAGAACAAATGCTTTGATGTAGTTGGGAAACAATTACCAACCAAACCAAGAAGATGAAATTATGGCCTCAGAAAGGCTGAGAAAAACTGCAGGCAATAGTGTTCCCATAGTTATCAACAAAACCACAGCCAATGCTAGCTTTCCATTTAATCTCATATTAGTGATACTGCTAATGTTTTATTCAATCCAGTGCTGTTGTTAATGCTCTAAATCATCTTTCCTTTCCCCTGACTTAGACCAACAGGTACGTTCTCATCGCTCTTCAGTCTGCCTCCCCACCTGTCCACTATACCAGCATTTAGTTATTCTGCATAAAGAACCTTTGTCATATAGCAGTACTTTTACAAATCCCCTTCAAATATTGTCCTGCCCATTTATTCTGACTATTTGATTTGTAATTCACTTTTACATTCATTTCACTAACAGATATTGATACTATGGTTATAGAATCTAAACTGTGGTTTTAAAATTAATTGGGCTTGAAGAATCTCATTCTCCCTAGAATGCATGCCCATTTCTCAGCCTTAGCATGAATGTACCACTTTATTAAACTATTTTCCTATTAGTGAACATTCTGGTAGTGTCCGGTTTTAGGGTTTGGAGGAAGGTAATGATTTTTAATATAGGAGGACAAACCAGTATTCTCAAACTCCAACTGTAAATAGTGTACACACACTTCCACATGTGCATGCACAGTGTTCTAGCTCCCCAGTTCTTGCATGTAGATAGACCTTCCCTAGAACAGGTTCGAGACAACCCTGGGGAAGTCACGGCCCATGCAAGTTTCAGTAACAGTGTCGTTATGTGCTGCTGACCTTGGCACAGGAAAACTTCAAATTAGGTAGAACTGAGAGGTCTGAAACCCTTACAAATAGGGAAATTTAGATTCCAAGCCTCACCTAGGATTCGAGGTCATGAATTACGTCTGAGAAAGCGAAAAAAATGTGGAATTACTGGGCTGAAAGAACCAGGGAGGATTTCAATGCTCTGCATGGGCCAATTCTCAAGCTATTTCCCATTAAGTCTTATTTAAACTGATAAAGACAGAAAGCTGCAGTGCATTGCAAATCTCATTTTCTTTGGAAAGCCTGCTTTGTCTTTTCAAGGATCATATTTCCTGGCAAATAAGAAATGATATTTTGTAATAGGACTCATTCTTCTGTCTACTCTAAATCATCTTACTTAAGATTGGATAAAAGAATAGCGGCTTTATAAAAGGAAAAGAAAAAGAAGACCCTTATAAGGGGGCTCACATGCATGACCTTGCCCCCTAGACCTCACTTATGCCATAGGACAAGAGCCTTTCATCCTTGATGTCCACTGAGACAAGCTCCAAAGTCAAGTGACTCCAAATGAATATTCCCCAATTCCCTGTTTTAGCTGATTACTTCTACAGAAAGGCAGGCTAAAAGCAACTTTCTAAAAGAGATCACTGAGTTTTGGTGTGGCTTACAAAATTCTCTTATGGCAAGGCAGTAACTGTTAATTTATGATTTAGTCATCGGGGGAAAATAAGGAAGTCAAAGTCAAAAATTCAAGACATGGCAAATGTCTTTCCTAATTGGTCACGACTGTTCTTCCAAAGCTATCATTTTCTGCTGTGCAAAATAGTCACACAAAACCAATTATTTTGCTAAACAAAATGGCTTAGGCATGTAAGGCCTTTTCCTTTCCAAAATACAAAAGACAAGTTACGGACTACATTTTTTTTTTTTACACTTTCTTGGTTAATGCTTTTAGTTAAATCATGCCAAGGGCAGTCTTGACATGAAAATTATTTGTTTCAAGAAAGAAAATATTTGGTTAGGTCTGTACAGAATAGATTTTTCTCAATTGCCTGAATTGATGGAGCTGACCCTTAAAATTAATGCTGCATCAGTAATACCTAAGGAAAATGGGAAACTATCTACTCATATTCTAGTTCGTTTTGCTGGCAGGTATTTTCATACATGTGAATTCACTCAATTCTCATATAACTTTTAAGAGGTGGTCAGCATTACTTTTCTCCAACTATTCTACAAAGAGACCTGAGTTGGAATTAATAGCAGGCTTCTCATGAAGCGTATTAAAGTTGTCCTGAAGCCACCATATTTAGGGAAAATATTTTCATGAACTTGGAGTGTTGAAATGAGAATGCAATTTTCAGGAAGGTCATTTTTACATTTAAAAGTATATGTTTTGTTGACTTTTTTTCTAGAAAAGCTGATTTTGACTCTCATTTCTTAGTTTGGAGACAGTAGGCACAAAAGCTGCAATAGAAGCAGAAGGACCCTTTCTCACTTAGTGTTAAAAGAAGTCTAGGTAACAGAAATCACTAGAACTGACATGACTTGTCATACCGCCAAGGAGCATCTCTCTCATCTGTAACTGGAATTCATGGAGTGATTGCGCTGATCCAGCTATTATCCAAATAAGGAATCTTTGGAGTCAGCAATGATTCCAGGACCTTTGGTTTTCTTTGTCTGTAAAAGTGAAAGAAAGAATAGTGAGCACGAAATGTGTGCGTGTATGTGTGTTCTTTCTTGGACATGGGCTAGTAGTATTTTGTGTATTACATATTTTGAGAACTATGAGTAGGTCACATGAGAACCTACCTTTTGCTTTCATAAGTTAAAGTTCAAGTCATCATAATATGAAAACTATAAAGTCATAACATTGTGGATTTTAGTATATGTATAATCTTTTTGAAGACTAAGCAATGTGAATCAGTGAAATGCAGAGTGAGGGGAGTATCGAGAAAACTGAACTTATTGGATTGGGTCATCATGAGGGTTTACATTATGGCTAGGAGAGCCCAAGGTGGTCAGTCTTCAGCTCATGATAGGAATGCTTCTGGAAACATCCTAGATATGTCACTCATCAATTTGACTGCGATTCCTGAAATTCTCCTCCTATATTTCAGATATTCCTGCTATTATACCAAGTGTAGAAGTTTAAGATTTGTGAGTGGCAGTACACTGACATGTTTTTAATGCAGTCTTTACTTAAAGTAGTAATCTTTCCTTTGGAAAAGATTTGTGTGGGATGAAAATGTACAGGTAGACAGCAGTAGAATATGCTTGGGAGTTAGCATTAAAAGCTAAAATAATTTACTTGCTCTATCTCCACGACTGTTAACTACTGTGTGAGCTTGCACAGGTCACTTCTTTGAGCCTCAGTTAAGCAAGACTCAGTAACCGTTTTAAAACCATCTCCAAGATGTGTGGAGGTAGACATGGCACTGGTAACCGGAAACTGGAACCATCAGAAAGCAATAGGAGCTGAATCCTGTGAGAACAGGCTCAAGGAAGGGGTGGTGAGGTTTTCCATTCCTACCATTAACTCCTAAAGACTAACACCCTGTTATCCTCAACTTACCTCCAAAATTCTCTGGGAGGATTTTAAGCACTCTCACTGTCAAAAGCCATTTAGTGAGTGGGCAATGCCTGCATTGTGTTGTAATACAGGTATTTATATTCTGTAAAGTAAACTTGGCATTTAGTTAATCCCCAGCTATCTAAACACAGTTTATTAAAGTACAACAAAATACTATTTATGTGCATCTTGAAATTCATTACCGACTGGGTGTGTAGGTCTCAAAAATCATAATCGTCTCTGTTACTCTACATGGTAGACTCAACCAGTCAACCTAGCAAGGGACCTACCATGCATTTGAAGAACAGTTGGAGTTGTGTTTGGGGGTATTTGCAGGCAAATAGCAATGGTTTAGAAAAAAAAAGTTTTTTTTTCTAGGAGGCAACATTACATGATGTATACTTTAAAAAAATCTATTTAATTATATTAATGTTTCCCCTAGTGCCATTATGAAGCTGAAACAAGGTAATGATAATACAGCTAACATTTACCTAGCATTTTCTATATGCTTCTTGCGTGGTGTTAAACTCTCACAATAAAACCACTCGTAGATCATCCTGCCATTCTAAAGATAAAGACCTGATGCCAAGAAAGACTAAATGCAATGTTTAAGATCACCTTTGTCTAACATCCAAATCTGTGCCATCAGTCACACTTGTATTGAATTAAACCATTCAGCACAGTGCCACCAGGTAACAGATGTCTGGGAAATACTAACCCCCTTATCTGCAAATTGGAATTAGATCTATAGTATTGATCCATGATACCTGTGGTTTTCAAATGTGCATGTGCAAGAAGAAACAAGATAAAGACATTGAAAGAGAAAGACTGGGTTCCCTGGCTGTTTCTACCCACCACGAACTGTGGAAACCTGGGTGGTTCATTAGCTTTTTGTGCCCTGCTTCTTTATCTCATCATGCCATTGTGAATAGTAAAAAACTTAGAAATATTCCTGGTATATATTGAGTGCTCAGTAGCAGCTGTTCTTTTTTTTTTTTAAAGATTTATTTATTTGTGCATACAAGAACTGGGGTATAGGCCAGAGGTGTTAGGGGTGAGAGGATTCACCAGAGACAGAATGGGGAGCAGAACAGGAAGACTGACTGAAATACATTGCTGAGGGGAGCAGTGGGTGAGGCAGGAGAGGTCTTCTGTGCCATGTGGGTTCCCTCCCTGGCCAGGGATTGTGCTTCAGTGGCTGTGGATGCTTCATAGTGCAGTGCTTAACCCCTTTTGCCACCAGGGAGGCCCAGCTATTATTATTTTTATCACTGATATTATTACTTGACCATTCCCTTATCACTCCTGTCTATACCCCTCTATGGCAGGAATGATGTCATATTTTCTGTAATATTCTCTCTTTGGGTTTTGTCATTGTTGCAAGAATGTTGTATTACCAACTGCCTAGAAACTCAGTGGCTGCCAAAGCAAAACAAATATTTGCTTCTCATTCTTCAGTGAGCATTTCAGTAAGTGAAATGCTTAGCCAGGCAAGGAAGGCTGAGCTCCAGGCTGAAGGCAGGTCTCGAGTCTGCTCTACAAGTTGTCTTTGTGCTCCCCAGACACACCAGAGCGTGAGAGGAAATTCTCAGTGTCCTTTAGGCTGGCACTCATGACTGTGTATCACTGGGCAAAAGGAGTCATAAGACCATGCCCTGTGTCTTCCCGGTGGGCAGTGCCCCACCAGCTCCTGCCTGGTGCCAGGCGGCCTGGCAGGAGGGAACTGAGTAGCTGTTAGTAATCATTCTCTCCCCCATAGGCTTTAACAGATATTCATATATGATAACTCCAGTGAAATTAGTTGATTGATGTGATTACAAATATCTGGTATTTAAATAAGATAAATATGTTTTATTCTTAAGTGTAAGCATATCAATCACATAGGAAATTGCATTGGCATTTTGGGAAATTTTATGACGGGGCAAGAAAACTAAAAAGGAAAAAACAAAAATATGTCCAGAAGTGAATAGACAATAACACAATTCATATCAATAACTTAAAAAATGAATTTACTAAATGGACTTGATGTCCTGTGAGTCAAAGGGAAAGCTAGAGATTATCTTGACATAAATATGATCAACTCGGTCATTTTATAGCATCTTCCAGCTGATTTTTTTTTTTTTTTTTTTGGTAAAGATTTTATTTATTTATGCCTGTAAGAGCTGGGGTACAGGTCAGAGTCACGGGAGATGAGCAAACTCACCAAAGATAGAGTGAGGAAAAGAATGGCAGATGGACTGAAGTATACTGCAGAGGGGAGCAGCAGGGGAGGCAGGGGAGGTCTGCTGAGCCATGTGGGTCAGCTCCCTGGCTAGGGATCAAACTCTTGCTGCAGTGACTGCAAATAGCTTCACAGTGCTGCACCTTAATCCCTTGAGCCACCTGGGAGGCCCCTGATCTTTCTATAAGTCCAATGAATGTCATAGAACAGCAAACTACTGATTCATGTCAGAAAACAGGCTTAATAGGTGTCTTTATTTTTGTTTTTTTTTAATATACACATTGAGTAAGCCATTTATCTAGTTTTTGTTAAATTATTCTTAATTTTCACACTTTTCTCACTTAAGAATAGTTCAGGGCCCTCCCTGGTGGCGCAGTGGGTTGAGCAACACACTACAGAGCAAACTTCAGCCATTGCAGCACAAGTTCGATCCCTGCCGCTGGCCAGGGAGGAGACCCATGTGACACGGCAGACCTCTCCTGCCTCGCCCACTGCTCCCCTCAGCAGTGTATTTCAGTAGATCTGCCTGTTCTGTTCCCCACTCTGGTGGATTCTCTCACCCCCCCCCCACACCTCTGACTTGTACCCCAGTGCCTGTATGCATAAATAAATAAATCTTTTTAAAAATTAAAAAAAAGAATAGTTCATGAAGCATAATGGGTCGCTCAATGAATAAGCTAGTTTTGGAATTCTCTTATATTTGGAGAACTTCAAGAGAATTGGAATTAATCAACATATTTGGCATTATTCAGATTTCTGTCTTTTATATTTGTAAACAAACATAAATTTCAACTTATCTTTTAAAAAGATTGTAAACCATTTTAAATTGTGTGCACTGTCAGATCAACCATTATTTGGCCAGGCAGCCATTGTAAACTTTGACAATACTGTCTGCAGCTCATTCATTTAGTGGAGAATTTTTTTTTTCTATTTCTAACAAGGAACTATAGGTTCTTCATGCACTAATTTTTCTATAATGTTTGACTGATTTTGAAATTCAAAACACTGACAATTTTGTTAAAATTCCATGTGAATATTGAATGGGGTCCTAGACCAAGTTCTAAGGTGAGTGTGTATGGAGACTCACCCATCAACACACAATTCTTAGAGGCCAGGAGGGTGTCCAGAATTCAGCTCAGTTCTGACATCATCCACCTGGACACTGTGTCCGATTCTCCAGGTGAAACACCCAATCTCCCAAGACCACTTCTGACCAGTAGCAAAGTCCAGGCTGCTACCTGTGCTTCTGAGTTTCCCAGGATCCCTCCTTGGATTTGATTAATTGGCTAGTATGTCCACAGAACTTAGAGGATCATTTACTTACTAGCCCACTAGTTTATTACAAAAGGATTTAATGTGGGGGACACTGGACAGAAGAGGTGCTTGGGGCAAATATGAGGGTTGGGGTGTTTAGTTATGCCTCTTCCAGGCTCCCTTTCTCCAGCCTATCCCAGTGCTCACCAACCCAGAAGCTCTTGGAACCCTTCCCTTTGGGGTTTTATGGAGACTTCATTACATAAACAACGGGTGCCATTGGTATCTGATTCGATCTCAGCCCTTCTCCATGACACAATGTTAAATGACCTAAGAGATGTATAATTGAGTCTTCCAGAGAGATGAAGGAACAGATACATTATTTGAAGAAATAATGGCTGAAATTTTTCAAATTCAATGAAAATTCGGTGAAATTCAAATTCAATGAAAACCTCACACCCATCAATCCAAGAAGCTCAACAAAGCCAAACAATAAGCAAAGACATCCGACAACAGCTGCCTGGAGGGACATGGCTTAAAACACGTGGTAGAGATACTTCAGAGCATATTGGAGAAAACAGATGTTACACAGTGGAGTAAAAAACAGGGACAGCAGATTTCTCTTTGTCTCTGAAAATCAGAAAACAGTGAAACACCCCCTTTTATACGGAAGAAGGATGAGAAAACTAAGCTAAGAAATTGAATCCCAGTGAAATAACTTTCAAAAAATAAATGAAATTAAAAAATTTTCAGACTTAGACTTCATCGCCAGCAGACTAGCAGAAGAAGTAATGAGAAGTCAGTCACCAGGCAGTGGGAAGATGTTGCCTGCTGGAAATGTGGTTTTACACCAAGTGTGGGGAGAACTAGAAGTGGCCACCCACCTGGTCAGTAGGGATGATGCATTTCCCTTTTGCTCAAATCTCTATCAAAAGATATATTCAGAGGGAAAGGTTGTGACTGAAAAGAAGACAAAAAAGGATGAGCTACAGGAGAAGAACAAGATTAGGTAACTGTGGGAATACAGCCTGAGAAATGGGGGTTGTGGGTAACTGGCACAGGTTTGCAACTTGGGGTCCATATTTGAAAAGTCTACACCCCTTGTAACTTAAAAACTTGATAAGCTATTTAAATGTCATGTTTCATATTGTAAAGTGATGGTAATTTTAATCATCCATGCTAATTGCTCTTCTGTGGCCTTATTACTATTCATGTATTCAGTCGATGGGTGTTTGTATCCCCTGCACGGTCATAGCAACTCCAGCTGCCACGTCTTACTTTGGGTGGTTTTGTACCAAAAATGTGACTACCCTATAGATGTCCAGTGTCGGCTATTTTTTATGCTCTCTAAATGGTATCAGTGGAATGGAGAAAAAATGCATAAAGACCTATACTCTTAAGGTCAATATTTTACAATAAAATTTTGATTTTAATACCTCTTCATAAACCTTGAATTTGTTTTTTGGCATGTAGGTACACACAGTGGTTTTTAGCATCTAGCTTATTTTTGTGTGTGTGGTTCTCTCTTTATTAGCTATTAGGTAAAAATATCTAGATTTAGAAGTGACTTAAGCACATCGAATTTCACAAGTGAAATGTGTAGTTATAGCTACGAGGCAGGTGTTCTGATCCCATCAAATTGCTCAAGCTAATTTCCAACCATGTAAGGTCAGTTGCTGGGAAACGTGTGAGGAGCACAGGAAATTATACAGAGCCTGTTGATAACAGTGTGTCCTTGTACCATGACCTAAAATAATACCAAACCTGGCACATTCAGGACCCTCTTGGAGGCTTACACTGACATCACTAAAAGAGGAATTATAAGTGATTTAAAAATACAGTTGTCATTGACAGTGAAGCTATGGATCAATTGGGCAATTACAGTCATATTTGCAAAAATGATGTTAGAGCAGCGTGCTTCTGAATTTTGCTAAATGCCATTTTGAAAATATTCATGAATTTTTGCTTTTTTGGGTTTTTTTTCGTACCGGAGGAAAAAGCGTAAGTGCCTTGCTAGGGATGAGTGTGCAGGCAAGGACGCTGATGGAGCCGGCATGCTCATGGAGGCACATTTAGTCTGGCTGACTCAATGTGAGAAAATAGAAACCACAGAGAGGTGGACCAAAGGTCTCGGTGTGGGGACCGTTAGCTTTGGGAACAAGAGAAAAACAAAATGTTTTCATTGTAGGTGTTGTCTCAAGAGCTCACTGGCAGGGCTGAGAACAGTTAATAAGGCTAATGTTCTTAGTTCAATTTAGTTTGGACTTTCTGATGGACTAAAAGTTTGTGTCCAGTGCCAACGTCCTGACATGTTGAGGTGCTAGCCCCAGTATGATGGAATCAGCAGGAGGGACCTTTGGGAAGTCATTAGGTATCATTGAGGGGCCTCCATGATGGAATCAGTGTATTTTAGGAGAAGACCAACCAGAACTTTCTCTTCTTCTGTGATGTTTGCACCCAGGAAGAGAGTCCTTCCCAAGAATCAAGTCTGCCAGTTCCTTGACCTGGGACTTCCCAGTTTCCAGAACTGTGAGGAGTAAATGGCTGATGCTTAAGCCAAGTTCCCGATCATATTTGTTATAATACGAGCTGATTCAGACACAATAACAGTTACCAAGCAGAGTCCTCTGGAGCAAAAAACCTTGACAGCATTGAAGCCAGGACATTAAAATAATGTATATACAGTGGTGTAAATAATCTGTAGTTTCTGAGCAGGGGGGAGCCACTCATTCTGTCTGGGTTTCTCATGTAGGAGGTGCCTTTCCAGATAGATCTTGAAGAACGGGGGGATTTGTATCCTTGGCTTCAGAAGGGCAAGAAATCATACATAAACACAGAGGGGAGACTAAACTACAAATAAATGTATGGAAAACATGACATTGCTAACAAATGTAGGCCCCCAGTCAAGTGCAGTAGCTCTGTCTTAGTTTATCTCCTTGCTTCAGATTTTAGTGTGGCAGGTCTTCAGAGAGAGGAAGCAGGGATTCTCGGTCATTAGAGAAATCATCCCTAAGTAATAAGTTTTTCTGCCGATGAACTGGGAATCTCTGGTGTCCCCAGAATTGCCCAAAGCCCAAGACATTTATTTATATTTAGCAAAGACCTCTCAATGCCTTCTTCATGCTGGCTCCCTTGTTTACTGGCGATTTGCTAGCACATTGCCTGTATATGAGTCTTTGTAGGTTTCTAGGTAAAGCGTTTGGCTGAAAAGTCTAGAGGAGTGATTGTTTCTAAAGGTTCCAGTGACTTCTCTGCTATATAATTTTCAGGACTTTACATCTCTAACTTGTAACTATGCAAGTTACTGTGAGTGAACCGTGCTTCACTTCTATCGTTGAAACACTTTCTGGTTCTGTGATTCTATTTTTTTTTAAAGATTTATTTATTTATGCATATAAGCACTGAAGTATAGGCCAGAGGTGTGGGGGTGGTGAGAGAATCCACCAGACAGAGCAGGATGCAGAACAGGCAGACTGACAAACACACTGCTGAGAAGAGCAGCGGGCAAGGCAGAAGAGGTCTGCTGCGCCATGTGGGTCCCCTCCCTGGCTGGTGGCAGGGATCAAACTCATGCTGCAGTGGCTGAGGTTTGCTTCATAGTGCTGTGCTTAACCCACTGTGCCACCAGGGCGGGCCCCTGGTTCTGTGATTCTGATGAGAGACCATGAATGAAATGCATTGGTCTCCCTGTGGCCACGTCCCTCTCTCAGGCCAGCACATGGTGCAGTTTGTCAAAGTCAGACCCCAGTTTCCTTCTGACCCTTGTCTTGGGCCAGCTTACCCTCCCTGTCCTTGCAGCAGATTGCCTCTTAGGGCTGATAACTTTCACAGTAACCTACATTTTTGCTTTCTTCTCATGTTGGCTCAGCAGACCTAACAGGTGAAGTTTTATTTGTATCTGAAGGGATTATGGCAGAGGGTGTTACCATTCTTCCTCCACACTCCTGCCATTTTCTTATGCCACACCTTTCTGGGTGCTTTTAAGCGTCTCCCTTGCATTTAGACCAAATGATGAGATGTCAAATTTTGAGTCACCTGAGGAATATTGTCTTTTACAGAAGCTTCTAGAATGTATTCAGTACCTTCTTTTTGAAGTTAAGCTGCTTCAAATCTATATTTGTGGTCATGCTCAACTGTTATTCATTGAGGAGGTGATTTTGCTATTTTTGGAGAAAAGGGAAATGGAATAAATGGTGTGGCTTTTAGAGTCTAGAAATCCACTTGGCTCAAAGCAGCTGACACACTTTATTGCAGTTTTTAGGCCTCTTTGTAATTTACAGTGGATACTAATTTCCTGCCCAGGTTTCCTATGGCAGCTTCTATTGAGTGGGAAGGGGGTGCAGACTGGAAGTATTATCTGGAACGACAGACTGAAGGGGCAGCCGGGCTCATTATGTATCTTCCTCCACCACCCCTTTCCTGGCCTCCCTTCTTTGCCTTTCTTTTCCCAGAATTCTTTGGAGCTTCACAGGATGAGATTTTATTTTACTTCCTCTTCCTGTGCTCCTGGGAAATCCACTATGTAAATTATTCAGGTTAAATCCACAGGCTCAGCCGCTGGTAAGTTAAAAGATAGCCACTATAGGAATTTAGAAGCTCCTCTCTCAGTGGATCCTGGGTCTCAGTTATTGTTCTGCTGTACAATGCTCTCTCCAAATGTCAGAAGGTGAATGTTAAGTCTTTCTTTTTGCCTGGCTTCCTTAATAATCGTGAGCCTCTTCATCTCCTTTCACCCTCCAAGTTCAAATGAAGAAGCCTCAGGCTGCCTAAGGCTAAAAAGCAACACACCTCTGCCCCAGCATCTCCTGGAGTCAATGTCAAAGTTTCTGGGAGTAAATCCTCCTCCTAGCACTCACCAGACGCACAAACAAGTAAATAAATAAATGTGTGAATCACTTGAAGGGGAGGCAGAAATGACAGATTTCTGGAATGAGACAATTTCAGGTCATCCCTAGAAATTCCCATATTTGAGTAATAGAAGTTGATTTTCAGAGCAAAGAAAATCTTTAGTTTGAGTGGTTCATAAATAAAAGACCAGTTGATTTCTGTAGCTTCCTTGCCTGGGAAAACAGCTCCTGCCTTTTGGCTTTTTACCCTCTATTCCAATGAACTGACAAAGGATGATGAATCTAATGAAGGCTGGGGAAACTTCCAGAAGATGCCAGCTTTCACTTACTTTTTCACTTACTTTGTTTTTGAAGACAAAAAACATTCAACTATTCACCACGCAATCACTTTAATATGTCTCACAGCACGTATTCTTCATCATGCTTCTCGTGGTTCAATCAATTGTGTTTTGAGTCTTTGACAAAAGTTGGCAAGTCGTAGCCACTAATGTGGCCGGTAGTCTGTTGGGGGAGCTGGGGGGAAAGGCCATCTGCATCCAGCCTCATGGTCCAGGATGCTCGTCAGCTACACAGCACTCTCCCCAAGTGCTGTGAGAGCTGCACCGTCATCTCCTGTTCATCCTGCCAGTGCATCTTGCGCATCTGTCCTCCCCATCACCCAGATTTATTCTACATGCCTGATGGCAAAATGCACTTGCACCTGGGGGGCTGGGGCCCACAGCACATCCATCTCACCTTTCTTTGACACAAGTCCATTAGCTTCATCTGTCTCGAGGACAATCCTGACTCAGAGCTGATCTGATTTTTCTTCTTTGGGGACCTTTCAGAATTTCAAGGTCATAGAAAAATTGGCTTTGTGCAAAAACACGTTACCATCTGTTGCTAGTTTCTAATCGCAGATCCTTTTAGGAGATTCGCCAGGATAGATTTGTAGAGCTGTTTTAACTAATGATATTCCTTCCTACTCGACCCCAGAGTGCGTATTTAGGTTTATCCTTTCCACCTCATTGGCCTAAGTATCCTACTATTTAGCCCGGGTGTTTATCTGCCACTTTCGTGGTAAAAGATCATCTACAGTGTGTGCCTATTTGGTAGTTAAAAATAATTACACATACAAATAGCCAAAAAGCAAGTAGAGAATTTAATTCCTTTTTCTTTTTTAAGGAGAAATTTAAAATCCAGAGAGCTCCTGTGTCTTCCTATTAAAGTCTTAAAATTAGCTCTTCTTGCAGGTGAAATTAGCCTGCAAGTGATAAATCAACTGCAATACTGAAGTTTTGGTGATCTCGCCATTTATTCTTCCAGCTTTGTTTGATTCCTTGATTAATACATGATTCTTTAAAAAGATATATTTTCTAGTAAAAATTTGAAAGGAGCTAAAAAATAATAAGCCTCTGCTCAGAATATGTAATTATATTAGCTTCTCTCTCTTGCTGTCCTCTCTCCTCCTGTGTACATAGACACCACAGATATACCACACACCTCCATAGAAATTAAGATATTTATATATTCTATGTTATGTTCTGTGATATTATATCATATATGCTTCATGTATACTTTCCCACAAGTCCACAGACTTAGAATCAATAAGCTTTTTTCTAGAAATTTATTTTTTAGGAAAGTTTTTTAAAAGTTTTTGTCTAGAAATTTATGCTAAGGAAATAATCTAGAAGGAAAGTATTACATGAAGATGCTTGAGGCATTGGTGCCTATAATATAAAAAGCTTTAGACAAATTATCCAGCAGTATGACCAAACTGTAGCACACTAACTTAATGTAATAACTTAGGGTCATTAAAGTGACAAGTGTGGAGATTTAGGATGAGCACATTTGATAGATATCAAGGTGAAGAAGTCAGACAACTACTGCCCACCTCCCTCCTTGCAAGTACAGACAACCCGGACGACTGTGGAATATTCAGCGGGGAGGTTGGCAAAGGGACTAAAGGGCTTCTTCTCCCCACTTTTGCATCTTTCTGTAATTAATATTCCCAGCCAGTGCCGGGGGAGTCAAAACCTTCTTTCTGTTGGTCTCGGGGCTGTAAATGAGTGAGGACAGAGTCCAGGTGCCAACCGTTTGTAATCCTTAAATTCAATCCTACATCCCAATCCTTATATTCCAAATAAGTGAGCTCTTTAGAGACTGTTGATGTTAAAGGACCCCAAATTACATAAGTAGCAGGAATAGAGACGGGGGCAAACCCCTGGCGGCGGCTACTCAGTGTCTTCTTACCCTTTGGGAACGCCAGGAGGAGCTACCCACGGGCATCACCGGGAATCAGCCTCATCTCTTTCCCGGCCCCAGAGCTGATGCTCGCTCCTCTGACCAGACTTAACTGGACTCACCTCTCCCCAGCGAATGGTCCCTGCCTTCATCCATCCTCTCGAGCCCCTCGGAACCGGGTCCACAGAGGCTGCGCGCTGGCTGCTGGGGGCACAGAACCTCTGAGCACAATCTTCATCTGCTCAAAGAGGGCACTAGCAGAGGGGAGAGGTTTTTTCTCCCTAGCAAATGGACTTGTCAAGTCGGTAAGGGGTGGGATGGAGGGGGGAAGGCGCTGACAGCCAGTGGGACAGCATTGGTCGTCGGGGGGAGGGTTCTAAGAGGATCCCAAGGGTCTTCACCTGGATCTGGTGAGCTTTCGAGGTCTGGGCTGTGATTGCGAATCAGCTTTCCCTTTTGGGGAGTGAACTTCCACAATCCCCATCACCAGCATGGCCTTCCGCTGTCTTTACACGCGTCTAGGTAGAAGGGCTTCATTGAGATACAACAAGGTTTTATGCCTTAATTGGTATTTCATTACCGAGTGGGACATTTTCACAAGTTTCATTCATCTCATCTGGTTTTCTTAATGCTCTGTCATTTAGCCTCAATCTACTCCAACAACTTCTCCATCTGCAGATGTACTGGCTCCCATTTTTATTTTCTAGTCTCTAACTCCCAAGTTGCTATGTCTCACAAAACATTTCTACTGGAATGATTTGCTAATATCTGAAAATGAGCCCATTGAAGTTAGGGCTCAAAACCTCCTTTTTGCAAAACCACGGATAGTGCTCAGTACAGAATGTCACACACTCTAATCAAATCCGTTCTGGCCAAAGGTAGATAAGCCCCAGTGGAGACGAGCACTGGGCTGGGAGTCAGAAGACCCTGGCTGGGTTCCTTCTGCTTAGCTCAGCTCTGTCATCCAGCAAACGGTTTAACTCATCGCATCTCAGACTCGTGGGTGCAGAGGAGTGGCCTGACCTAGAGCATCTTCACAACCTGTTGAAGCTTAAAAATTCTGGTTCTGTGGTTTTAATATTTCATAATACAACGTTATTGTGCTTGCACTGCATGCTAGTTAGACATCAATCACAAACAGCTCCCAGTAAATGGTTGTAATTATAACCTGCAGGGAACAAATCTATTTTTAAGTCTTTTCTCACTTTATTGGGTTTTCCAATACCAATATCCACGGGCTTTGATTTTCCCTGGAAATCATGCATCCTTTTCTCATCAGCGGCTTCAACTTCTTCCTCCCTGGTTTTTTCATCATTAATCTGTCACAGACCCACGGAAGACCATTATGGGGCGTGTCTTTCTTAGACCACCACCCTCGCCTTCTGGTGCCAAGAGGGGTAGTCCGGGTTGTCCATGCCACAGCCTCTGCCTTTGTCCAGTGAAGAGACTTCCGCAGAACCTTCCTTCCCTGTCTTGACACGTGTTCCCATCCGGCCCCAGAGATGTGCAAGGAACATTTAAGAAAACGGGATCTATGAATCCAGAACCTCTGTGGGTGGATGGGGTGTTAGGGAAGCTCAGCTGCATCTCTGCGCTGCCCATCCCAGTGGGGCCTAGCCTTGCTTTCTGGGCTAGATAAAGCCTGGCTGATCTGGAGGAGTCTTAACTGCAGTTTCTCCTGGAATCAGAGAGAGAAAGAGCGAGGGAGCTCAGTTAGTCTGGGAATCAGGAGGCGGGATGTGAGCAAGGGCTGCATGATGAAGAAGGACCCCTCCCCACCCAGAAAGGAAAAAACAGAAAACCCTCAGGCTCCACTGCTGGGCAGCTCTGCTCCCTGAGACTGCCCGCCGCCTCCTGCAGTGTCTGTCCTTCCGCTTCACTTCCTAATAAACTCTGTTGCTGGCTTTATGCTGGTGCTTCATGAATTTCTTTTCTTGAGAGACACCATGGACCCCCGTGTCGTGGGGCCCAAGGTTTGGGTGTGGAGCCTGGGGACCACCTGGCAGGGAGGCCGGACAAGCCTGGGCTCGCCAGAACAGGCAGAGTCAACACCCCAGGGGAGGGTGGAGTGGACTGGAGCCTGCCCCTCCTCCAACTGGGAGCTGCGGTGAGGCACAGGGAGGGAGGCTGGGTTCTCGGGGGTGGGCAGGAGAGGACGAAATGGGAGTCCTGGAAACAGCTTCCGGCTCTGCTGTGCAGCCCCCGGGCAAGTGTCATACTCACCTTCATCACTGAGACTGAGGGGCCAGCACAGCTGCACCTGGTGCTGTTGTGTGACTGTCAGTGGCTTATTTTATCCTCACACCATTCCTTGTAGGTGAGTGTCGCTTTGATCCTGACATCACAGGTCAAAGATCAAAGACCAGAGCATTTAGGAAACTTGGGTTCAGTCACGTGGGTGGCAAGTGACAGAACCAGCTCCAGGAATTATATGTTTTAGGCACAAAGGGAAGGCTTTCTTTTGCTCAGATTTATTGTGCCTAACGTGGGGCAGTTGCGCTAACGTGGGGTCACGGCACAGTGCAGGTTCAGAGGCAGAGGGTCCCACTTGTCCGATGGATGTTGTCACACCAGAAGACATCTTCCTGCGTACCTCACAGTGTAGCCACCCTCCCCCCAAACCTCTAATTGTGAGACTGTTTTTTCCTACTGAGTTGGGCCAGTACTTTCGAACCAGGAAGGCATGAGACTCTGAAAGCTGATGTAATTGTGCAAAACGAGGCCAGAAGCAAAGCTGGGCATCAAAGGAAACAGAATCATGTTGGAGCATTTGTCTGAATTGAGGCGTCCTGTCCTACGTGGCCTGGAACGGACCTCCTGAGCCAGAAGGCTGCCCCTACCTCCCCCACCCTGGCAGGGGGTCCACCCTCCCCCCCCCCATGGGAGTCCCTTCAGATGATAGCCACGTGATCTCTGGAGAAATTACCTGGAGATCGACTCTGATGCTAAGGAGTCCTTGAGAGAAATAGTGTTCAAATCCTTTTCTTGAAATCATTCCACTGAGATATTTTTTCCTTTCCAGCAGGGACATTCCCTCCTGTAGGAGGCAAAGATGAGTGTTTCTGACCCAGGGTTAATACTGTGACTGTTCCGTGGGGGAGAGGCAGGAGATGTTGACGCAGTGCATAATGCATCGGCAGCATCTGCCTCTATGGTAGGAAATCATCACTAAATTTTTTGTTCAATCTGATGTTGGTGCCTCTGAGGTCCATGTTCTCATGTAATGTAGCTGATCCATCACTTAAAAATTGTGTTGCGCTTTTTCTCTTTTAATTTAGTACTGCAAAAAGCCCCGTGTGGGTGTGCTCCCTGGCTTCCCAGAGGCACCCACCTCCCTGCCGGTCCTCTTCACCCCCGGGGCAGGCCTCTATCCCTGTGTGTGAGTGAGAAGTCCTCACCACTCACCCCCTTTGCAGATGTGAGCAGGCTTGTGATCTTAACCACCTAAGTAGCACGGAAAGCCAGGTCTGTTAAAATAATCTGGAACAGTGTAGTTCAGGAAGCGTGTTTTTCTCTAGACACATTTTATAACCCTTGTTTGTGATTATCATGGGCTACCCGGGAAACAGCTTTCTCCATCTGTTTGCTTCCTCAGCTTTTGTGGTAAGGGTGCTATTTGTGTGGACTTACAAAGATATGTCTGTAGATATTAGAGCTAATGTCTAGAGGTCTGTTGGCATTTGAGATTCATTTTGGATTCAAGTCATTTGGGTTCATCAAGGCTTTAAGGTTTTATAAAAATAAAAGAATGACTTCAGATGAGGTGAAACATTCAGTTTCCCAAGTCTGCAGGTGCCAGAGACCAGCTCCGGCTGAGGCCAGGGTTCCACAGGAAGAGACGGCATCGGTGATTTGAGGAGTCACTGACCACTGGATCAGCATGTAGCGAACGTCCTCCTGAGGGTCTCAGCAGCCTTTGTTTATACACTGCAGCGAGCAGTGGGATTACATCATCATGTGCACGGAGCAGACAGATAACCATCATTACATATTTTTTTAAAAACAACTCGGGGTCTTTATAACCTCCAGTCAAGATTCAGGGCATCATACTGTTTCAAGGTAAGACCTATGTGCTAGACGACATATTTTTATCAGCATACTAGTTTTTAATGTTAACATTGTTTTTATAAGCATAGCATGTTTTTATTAGCACACTAGTTTTTAATATGAAGGCAGCATGGCAACTTTGCGCAGTCACAACTAACCATTTTGTTTTTACTCAGAGTATACGACAGACTACTAGCTGCAAGGTCTAGAGTCAAACTAATGTCAATGTTTTTGTTATTAGGCAGACTTTTTATATATGATTATGGTTTAAGTGAAACAGAGGCAGAGAAGAGGGGAGGAGGGTTGGTAGGGTGTACGTGACTCACTTATCACCTGTGAGATACAGAGCCTCCCACGGTGGGCCAAGTCAGGTTCAGGCCAGTTTCCCATAGCGAATGTTTAGGTCTGGGAAATTATCTAATACGTAACTTTTGAGTTTGTAAAACAACCACATTCCAGTTGCATTTGATCCTGCCTGGTTTTGCAGTATCGGCTTTTTGAATTTGTGTTAGTATTTGCCAATCAGTAGTTCACCATCAAAATGCAGAGCATCCAATTATATTGTTTAACAAAACAGCCAATTTTATAATGCCCCTGTGAATGTTTTTCCAGTAAGCGCATGTCATGAAATCACAGAATTACAATTTTAGCCAAGAGAAAAGGAGCCCAGCAGGGACCAGCCTCTGGCGCACCCCGATCTCTCAGACTGTCCCTCACACCCAGACTTTTGTCAGGCGGCACGAGCAGCCGGCCCGCACCGTGCAGGTTCCCTACACAACTGGTCAGATACACACTTGTGTTCATGGTGAGATGTGCCAGCAGTGTGCTGACCACCGAGCCTGCCTCCTGGGGTCTAGGCACGGCAGTGGCTGCAGGTGGGGTTTCGTTTGGGTCCCCGAGTGTCTGCCCCTGCAGCAGTCATGCTTTGCCTCATCTGTGACCTTAACTACCTGCTGGTCATCCCCTGACTGCACAGGAGAACAACATCAGGCTTTTCCATTTCCCCCCAATCCTTTTATTTTGGTGCGTAACCTCCACTGCCTGCCTGAAGACCAGGCGTGTTGTCATGGGACCTCTTTGGTTCGAGCTGTTCTTTCAGCTCTATCAGCCTTCACCCATGCCCATTGCTTACAGGGACACAGATGACAAAACAGTGGCACCTCCTACTGCCTCTGAAGGCTACTGGTTTCTTCTGCAGTTCCAATTTTGTTGACTGAAAGTGAGGGGCACCAAAAAGGTCCCCCATTGTCTGTGAAGTGCAGAATGTATTGTCTCAGCAATACAACCAGCACTGCAGTGGAGATTGCCTGGCAGTAGTATACATATTTTTTATGGTTTCATGGGGCAGGTGGTGGTGGGGGCATAGGGGTGGGGGAGAAAATAAACTGTTCTCTAGTACTGATGCTTTCTTTTCTGTAAGTTCTTTATGTTCATATTTTCCCTTTGGCTTTTACTATAAAATGTCCCAATCAACTATGGAATTAGAGCAAACAGAACAAGAAAAGGCATCTAGAAGGGTCACTTTGGCGTGGACACTATGTTCTCATGTTGCTCCTGTCCCCTAAACGGGGGAGTCACAAGAGCAATTTTGGCAACTGATTTCTTGACTTATAATTGGACACTCTTGAAGGGGTCAGTCATGGATGATCTTGAAAAAGGAAAAAAAAAATTGGGGAAAAGAGAAAGTCAAAATGCAGGAGAGGCTCAGCTTGGGTCCCCGCATCCATCTCCTGACTTGCTCCTCAGGTGGAATCCTGTGCCTGAGACTCGTTCCTACCTTCTGGTGTTTCAGCTTCTGTCCCCAGCTCTTAGGCCTCCATGCTCCATTCTCTCAGTGTAACTTGCTTTCTGGGCACTGTCTTAGTCTCAAACAACATCAACTGCCTCTGCAGGTGTCTATGGTCGGGGGGGGGGTCCTCTCCACACACACCCCCACCCCGTTCTCTGTGGTCTCTCAGGGTAAACCATAAGGAGAAAGACAGTATATTCAAAATAACCCTCACAGGTTATTCAACTAACTAGTGTAGTTCCAATAAAACGTATCCTGGGGAATCTTTATAAATGGTTTTCTAGAACAGTTGTGAACAGAATCCACTGGATTCTTTCTTCTAACAGCGAGCTTAATGTCGTGAAATGCCTGCTGACCGAAACTGGAAATGAAAGTTTCATTTACAAGATTGCGGTTAAAGCACCACCAAATGAAAAATGTCATGGTGCTCTTTGCCACTGAGGTTCATTTTGCTGCATTATTGTGTTTGCTTGAATCCTTTCTTCTACGGAGCTTAATGTTCTTTCTGCAGATTAACCAAGGGCCCCAAAATTCTTGTGAGATTGTTACGCTCCCAAATTACACAAAAAATAAAAAACATTTACTAATGAATCCTTCTGAATCTCATACAAGTCAGGAGAACTCAAGTCAATGTTCTCAATGGAAAAGGGGGAAGTTCCCTTTTCCAAACTGATTTGATTACTGCATTTCCCCCTCAGTCTCTTTAGTATCACTGACTCATTAATGCGCAAGTGACCTCCTGGTAGGGGATGATATTTTGCAGACCTCCAACAGCTTTTTCCAAACGAACAATAGCCAGGTCTGCCTGGACATACGCATAAATCCTCTGGAGTCCCATGTCAGCAGAGGGGTCAAATGGAATCCAATATCCCAAAGAAGCATAATCCAGAAGCAGTCTTTTCACAATCCATGGTCTTTTCATGGCAGTCCAGCCTTCTGGAAACTTCCAAATCACACTCCCCTACTGAATATTCACAGCAAGGGCTGGCCATGGTGTGGTGAGCTGGGCGACTGTCCCCACCGTCTAGCGCCAGGGCTGCCAACACTGTGACCAGCTCCTCGTCCAGCCCTGATGGATGCCATAGACATACCCCACACTCAAAGACCACCCCCAAACAGCTGATGCTCACGACAGCATCTCTCACCTACGATAATTGCTTTAAGCTCTTAATAGTCTTTAATTTTTATGTAAATTAGTATTTTTATTATCCAATTTAAGAAAGGACATTGCTTATTAAAACACAGATTAAGAAAACACATTAAACCATATATGGCAAATGAGTTACTAGAAGGTTCAGTTCTTGTAGTCACACATCAGCCAAGAAACCGGAATCTACTTGCCCGGAAGTCGTGTATCCTATGCGATTTGACCTAACTCTTCCCCTTCAGCTGTGATCATTCCTTCTCTAATTTCTTCACTTACTTGACAAGCATTTAGAGGGTACCTGTCACACATCAGCCTTTCTCCCCCATCCGAAATGTCTAGAATGGCATTTCAGCAACTTAAGACACAACTCTAAGCGGATTTCATTTTTTTGCTCTGCAAACTCATTCTCAAGCACTGCTGTAGATTTGCTGCTTAGCTGACCTGGGCGTAGGTGGGACACTCTACAGGGTCTTTGAGTTAAAGGTACTAACTAAATACATTTTTATTGGTATTTTTTACTAGGCAGTGCCTTCTGTTGGCAATTATGAGAGAGACAACTATGAACACATTGCAAAAATTTGTTTCAACGAAATTTGTAGTCTAAGGGCAATGAACATAATGCGAAGGGAATGTTACTAATAAAAATGTTTTTGTACCTATTTTGCAGGAACAGAATATAAAGAGTCTCTTTGTCTCCTAAAAAAGTTCTTTTTCTCATTTGCTTGGTTATGGTGTTTATGATAGAAGGAGAAACATGACTTGGGATGTTTCTTTTCTCCCACAGCCATTTCTGGGAGAGAAGAGAAAAGGAGGCAGGGTAGACCAGCTGGTCCTCAGGCTTTGTCGATCTTTACTGCTCCATCTCAGGCTGCTGCTCTCACAATTTCCTTCCTCCTGGGATCTTATGTGTACCCAATAAAGCTGCGTCGATCGGCAGAGGTTTATTCCAGCTGGCACAAAATTTGGAACAAGTGCTATTTTCAACCAGCCAGATGTCATATTTGGTGAAAATAACTATGGGATAATCAGTTTGAAGGTATCCAGCGTCTTACTGTATTGTGAAATTTGGGAAGGGAAAACTCAGGAGTCAGGCAGGAGAATCCAGAACAATGGAAGCTATATGCTTGGCCACAGGTGTTCTTTCTCCTAAACATGTTGACCTACTTTTCTTAAGATGCTCTGTAGTCAGAGATTCTCATCTGCCTGACCGCGTCAGAGGCAATGGGATGTGAAAGGGACTCGTGGGGGTCTACTCCACAGAAAGGGCTGCTGGATCTGTGGGAGAAATGGTGACAGAGCGGACTTGATAGTCTAAAAGCAGGGAATATGAAATATTATTCTGTAGCAATGGAGGAAAATGCATCACACTCTTAGCTTGGAGCCTACAGTCAAGGAAAGACCTCAGGGCAGCTGGGAGCATGAACTCTGGCCGACTGTAGCCCAGACCCGTTCACGATGAGCAGAGAGCAGGCTTCTGATGGCCATGGACAGGAGCTCTGAAACGACCTGCAGTGTGGCCTCTGGGGAGCTCCCTTCCAATTTCTCAATAAATGAGGAGACCCTAGAAATAATGGCTATCAGGTGAGGGGTCAGGGGGAAGTTAATTGCATAAAAGGAGTCAATGCAGATGGAGGACAGAATCAAGATTTTTGGTGCAAACTACAATGTAGCAGTTTACATAGATGCTGAATTCTAATACTGTACACCTGCACCCTATGTGATATTGTAAACCAATGGTACTTCTATCATTTTTCAGAAAGATAGTAGGAGTATATTGTAATTCTGTATACAAACAAAATACCATGGACTAATAAGGTAAATGTTTGTGCATCTTTTTAAGTATGTGTCAAAATTTTCATCAAGAACATCAAAATGCTATTAGCCTTACATCACAGGTTTTCTAACAAACATTTACACAAATTGATGTTCATCGATAAACCTATACATGGCCTCTGGCATTGTGTCACATGGCCAGGGGGTAGTGGCTAAATGCTGAGGTCAGAGATGTTGGATGAGCTTTCCACCTTAAGAAGACTTTGTAGGAAGTCCTATTTTGCAGGAAGAGAATTTAAAGAAGTCAAACTGAAGCTGGTTGATTGACTCATGGCTTAAACTTGCCTTTGTAGCTGCTCTTTTGTCTTGTCTGTATCTAAGGCGAAAATTTACCTGGCAGGTTTCTGTAATGTGCATTGCACGTGGAGAAAATGGCATCTTCACATAATGTCAAAGTAAAACAGCATTGCACAGCCTCTTTGCACAATTATGGATAATTCTATGTAAATGGAAGAAGGTAGGGACAAAATGGAATGTTCAGAAGGTCATCTGCCCATGAAGTGCTTAATACTGGTGCATTTTGGATGTTCATGCTGTGTTTTAAGCTATTTCCAAGTCACGCGCTTTTTCTACTTACTTATTATAAACATTTAAAGCATAGACATTCACAAAAGGCCAAAACTAATAGTAGATTCACACAAAGCACATGTATTGGAATGATAATTCTGCCGTTAGATGGACTGTCAGTAGAATGGATTGTCAGTAGAAGTGATTAAAGGATATTTGTGCTTTTCTCCTAATCATGTCCTTTGCAATCAAAGAAAGCAGAGATGCTAGTAGCAATAGTAGGAGCACAAATGCCATTTTTATCAATTTCTTGAATGCTTTCTGAGTGCCTACTATGGACTAGGTGTGTACATCTCTTAAGAACTCATAGTCCAGAGGGCCTCCCTGGGGGCGCAAGAGATTAAGCACCACACTGTGAAGCGTCCGCAGTCACTGCAACACGAGTTCGATCCCCGGCCAGGGGGCTGACCCACACGGCACAGCCGATCTCTCCTGTCTCCCTGCTGCTCCCCTCAGCATGGGGATTTCAGTGGATCCACCTGTTCTGCTCCCCACTCTGCCTTTGGGGAATCCTCTCACTCTCCGTACCTGTGGCCTGCACCCCAGCTCCTGTGTGCATAAATAGATCTTTTTTTAAAAAAGAACTCGTAGTCCAGCAGAAGATAAAAATGAGTGACTAAAGATCTGTAGCACAATATGAGCTGTTTAAGAGAAAGATGTTCTGAGGAGAAGCCCTAAGTAGGTTATGACCAGCTGTGGTGGAAGACTTAGGGAGGAATAATGACTAAGGTCATGGTTATTTAAAAAACAATATTTATTATTTTAACAGTATTTTTAGAGTGACTTCATGTATTTCAGGCTCTGGATTTGGTGTTGGGAATACATGGGTGACTAAACATAAGTCTTAGGAACTACAAATGTCCAGGACTTTTACCCTCTTTGTATGCTAGCAAGTTAGCTAGGCAGGTCCATGAGTGCCAACAGCGACACGAGATTCCTGGGTCAGAGACAAAGGACGTTATTCCCTGAGACACAGCAGGCAGCATAAACTCCACATTCACGTCAGCTCTTCCTGCTCCCCAAGTCACTGTGGGATTTGCAATGTGGTTGCTGTACACAGACATGCGAATTCATATTTTCTGCTTCTTCACAAAAGCTTACTATGTTATCTCCTTATTTACTCATTGCATTGAAATTTTAGACTGTATTTCCATTTAATTATTACAGAGCTCTTTATGATGAATGAAAATGACTTATTTTTAAAGATTTATCTACTTATGCATACTAGAGCTAGGGTATAGTTCAGTCGGGAGGTGAGAGGATTCACCAGATTCAGAGTGGGGAGCAGAACAGGCAGATTGACTGAGATACACCGGTGAGGGGAGCAGCAGGCGAGATAGGTCTGCTGCGCCATGTGGGTCCCCTCCCTGGCCGGGGACCGAACTTGCACTGCTGTGCCACGGATGCTTCACAGTGCAGCACTCAACATGCTGTGCCTCAAGGGAGGCCCTGAAAACGATTTTTAAGATGTATTTACTTTGTATTTCCTACTACAATTTTATTATTTCACATGGTCATGTTCG
The DNA here is from genome assembly GCA_019455555.1 of Galemys pyrenaicus. Lineage (NCBI taxonomy): Eukaryota > Metazoa > Chordata > Mammalia > Eulipotyphla > Talpidae > Galemys > Galemys pyrenaicus. The sequence continues at coordinate 4,404,829 of JAGFMF010011662.1, forward strand.
TATAGCCTTAGCTTCATAAATATCTGAGTGTTATCTTTCCTTTGGTTTGATGTGAAATTAGATTATTGAATGTATTAATCAGGTTTACTAATTTTAATCAGATTATTTTTTTCTTCCTCTGCTTTTATTAAGACTTTGTCTAATCTCTTTTATTCCATTTATAATGTAGGCTTAGTTTACTTCCATTCTTTTGTTTTAAATTCATAATCATTTAACCCTAGGGCACTTACCCATCACTGATTTGTCAGCATGCATGTTGGGCCACTTGGGATGTGGGAGGCATCTCAGAGACATATACGTACTCAAACAGAATAGTTTAAAGCTGTGAGTGTTAATATGACATTTCTGCCCTGCCTGTGGGCCTCTGTGATCAGGGAAATCACTTGCTTCTTTGCTCAGAAGGGAGATTCTTAAAAAAATGTTTTAAAAAGGATATAGAAGTTAACAATGTAGTGTATAATACATTTTCTTGTATTTAATGTTAGATTCAAAACAGATCATTATTTTTTAATTAATATTTACTTATTTGTGCATACAAGAACTAGGGTACAGGCTAGAGGTGTGGGGGTGAGAGGATCCACTAGAGAGAGAGTGGGGAGCAGAACAGGCAGATGGACTGAAACACACTGCTGAGGGGAGCAGCGGGGAGACAGGAGAGGTCTGCTGTGCCATGTGGGTCACCTCCCCGGCCAGCGGCAGCAGGGATTCGAACTCATACTTCATTGCCTGCAGTTCGCTTCATAGTGCATTGCTTAACCCACTGCGCCACCAGGCAGGCCCCAAAACAGATCATTCTTATAAAAGGGAATACAGTAGTGCACGCAGAAAGAAACTGAGAGACCCCACCCCCACCCCATGTCCCTGATTCCCTATCGTAAGCCAAGTTCTGAACCCCCTGTTGCCTCCCCTTGCGTCTGGCAGTGGCCACGAAAGCATGAGCTCAGGGCTTTATCTCGGCCTGAGGACTGTCCATCCTCACAGCTCCATCCTCTCCCTACTGCTCACGCTCCCAGAGGCGACTGTACCGCGGCGCCACCCAACCATCGTGCGTGCATGGGAGCAGTTTGGGGTGGCAGCTTTCATTGTTCAGAGACTATTATGCCGAGGACAGAAGAGAAACGGGACTGGCCGGGGCAGGGTTTGCAGACCCGAAGGCTCCCTTGACAGCAGCGTCCCGGCCACTCATTTTCAGCTGTGAGTCAGCCCAGGGTGAGCACGCCGGGGCGACATGAAAGAGACCTAGGAGCCAGCGACTCGCTCAGCCACTCCTGCAGAGGTGGTGTTCTCACAGAGCCAGTGTGCTCTCGGCGCTGGCCTCCGCGATGTGCTCCACATGGAGCTCACCTGAGCACCTTCAGATGTCCTCGATGGACCCGCACTGCTCAGAGAAACAAGACCTTCCTAATGTGCTGGATCTCTCTCTCTCTGGTTAGACTTTTTTTTTTTGAGGCAATACCAGGAGGCATAACTATCTACTTTCATGTAGCTCCTGTGACATTGCAGATAGAAGACGTGTGAAGCTTAGTCAATGGCTGAAGACAAAACTGAAATGCCGTGGTCACAAGAATGGGGTCAGTTTTAGAGAGAACTGTGTCAATAGGCTTTTGATGGTTGGCATTTTCAGCAGAGCCTCTGTGAAAGGCCAGAGCCTCTGTGAAAGGCCAGAGCCTCTGTGACAGGCCACCAGCAGCAGGGTAGCACATGACAGGAAGATGCACCCAGCCTTCAGGGTGAGGGGCCAGGAGGCAGAGATGACAAAGCAACCCCAGACGTGTCTTTGTCCCCTTCTGCGCCCTCTACCCATCTCTGCTGCAGCTCCACAGACTATCTCCTTGCCAGGAGAGATTCCTGGCCCCGAGGAACCCAAGGAGGCTTCCTGACATAATGAGTTTGGCTTCAAGGTCTTTTCCTTTTTCTTTTCTTAGCCTATGACTTGTGCGTGCTGTCTGCTTTCCTTCGGCGTGAGACATACGGGATTCTCGGCTCCTGGCTCTCTCTTGATTCTAAACTGATTACCAACCACAATGTGAAAATACGATATGCTTCTAATTTCTAAGGATTGGAAATTTTTATTATTTTTTCCCCATGACCATCCCTTAAAGTCCCTTAGCCCTTTCTCCCTCCTTCCTCCCTTCTAATCTTAGTAAAGCTCATTTGATTATGAATGCCTGCTAGCTTATAATTATCTTGCTTTGTCAAACTCATGTACTCTGGCTCATTGTTTTACTCATATATTGGAAAACATGCAATATTTGTCTTTATCTTTCTGACTTGCTTTACTACACATCATTCTCTGGGGTGCTTTTATTTTGTTATAAACGGTAGCATTTGGTCTTGCCTTATAGCTGAACAGTATTCCATTGTGTGGCTACACATTTTTTGGTCTAATCCCTATCATAAGTGGACACTTACGTTGTTTCCATGTCCTGGCTATTGTAAATTATGCTGCAATAAACTGTGGAACACAGAACTTTTTGAGTTCATGCTTTTCATTTTCTTCACACTAAGCAGTGTTTGTTTTGTCTTTTAAGATATAGAAGTCGATGATTTATAGAATTTACATGTTCACACATTTGAAATGTTATAATTTGCAAACTTTTTTTTTACTCATTAAGTTGCTGGCATTCAGAGAAAATGGCCTACACTGGGGACATAGTTATATTTTTTATCATTATTATATTTTAAGATTTTTTTTCCCTCACCATCATCTCTTGTAACCCCTTGTCCCTTTATAAGTCCCAGTTATAATGTCCTGCATATAGATTGGTTCCAAAATTCTCTTTAAAAAAATTCTTTTTCTTCAATTTTTTTCCAGAAATATACAAGCTTGTCTTGATCTTTTTCTGATGGCAAAAATACTTAATAGAATATATCATTTTAATCATTTTTAAATGTACAATTTAGTGGTGTTAAATACCTTCATATTAGGGAACCAACACTACTAGCCATTCCCAGGACATTTTTTATTAATTTTCCATGTAGTGTTTTGACTATCTGTAATTATTTAACTTTTATAATAAGTTGATACAAAATGATGCAGTGTGTACTAAAGGATGGTCACCTTAGAGCCAGAGTGAATATGCATACGGGGCATTAATTCCATGAGAAGAGCAGGTGATGATAAGTGCCTGGCAAACCTTCTCATTCTCAGAAACCAGCAGAGTTATCACTGACAACTAACTGATCATGAGCTACGTGGCTTTATTAAATGCAGATAAATACCCAGGCCCTATTTATAGATGGCCCAGACTGACAGCCACTGCAAACAAACTGTGACAATGCCTTAGACTGCTAGGCACAAACAAATGAACCATTTGAATTTCCTAAATTTGCCCATTCTGTAACTAACAGTTCACCATATTCTAAAAACCTCATATGGGTTGGGGTTAGGTCACCTTCCCCAAGTCAAAACAAAATGCTCCTCATTTTAAGGTTATTTAAAATATGAGCTGAAATCATGTCTTGTTCGAGAGGAGATGATGCCATCCAGCCCGTTTACTTATTAGCACAGTGTGATTATTTCAACATTGCTATCAGGTGTTATTATGGTTTTATTATTCAGAAGGGTTTGTTCATGGACCTAATGGCAGGTTTGAAATTTCTCACAGTGACTTTCCCTAGGCAAGGATGGATGGGAGGAAATCTGAGTTTAGCAATGCAGTGAACCATTCTAGAATGAACAGAAGTAAGGTACACTTCTATAATTTCTTTAAAATGCTAAATATCAACAGAAACACTTTAGACTAATCTGATCGAAAGACATTCTTCTCAAATTTCTCGTTGCTAACTTTGAGTCAGAATGTTTTACAACTGTGATGATTTACTGCAATAATGAATTTAAGTTAGCAGTGTGCCTGCTTAGACAGAATATGCGGCACCTTGAGAGAAGGAAGAATACTAGAAAAATTAAATCTGCCCTATGTTGATTTCCTTCATTTATTAGCTCTTTTTTTTGACTAATCATTCTCTATCCTATTTTGAAAAATCTCCAGGACGAGAATGGGAGGTGAATTTAATTTGCTGAGTCTGTGAGTTTACCTATGTAGGGTACTATAGATGAGAACTCCAAAAGGAGGTGCAGAATTGAGTGTAAAGGAAGAGTAATTGAGTACAAAGTAGTGGGACAGATACAGTCTAACTGAACCTCCAAAAAGTCACAGTCTGTGTAATGCTTTGGCTCTGTCTAGAACCTGGGAGTTTGCCTATAACTAGCACAATGTGGCAACGGATGGGGTATCACACCGATGACTATGTTAACTCCCTGGCAAATAAGAGGATGTTTTGTCAGTCTATTAGAACTAATCAAAGGGGAGATTATACTAAATGGAATTTACATAATTTATTGAGCTCTTAACAGAAAGTCCATTTCTTCCCTAAGTTAGAGACTGAAAACTACAAAACTCTTTCCATCCTTCACTGGTTCTGCAGAGACAAGTTGTCATAAGTCCTCCAATCTCAGGAAATGGATTTCACAAACAACTGGAGAGACCCTATCTGGGGGGCTAGAGGATGTTCCCCTATTTGAACCATCAGATGAGAACATGGGCACACAGTGGCCTTCACACCGGCCTTCTGACCCCTGAGCAGAGAACCCAGCTACATCATGACCAAAGTTGTTTTTTTTAAATCTCCATAACCTGGGACATAATAAGTAGGTGTTGTTTTAAACCTCTCAGTTTGTGGTAGTGATTTACAAAAGAAAATTTGAACAAATAATCTCCTTGATGGCTTCAGCTAAAGGAGGGAGAATTCCTTCTCTCGGACAAGTCAAAATATGTAGTTTTTCTCTGTTTGTAGGCCGATTGAAATGCTGTGATTCTAATTTGGAATTATGTCTCTGCCTGCAGAACTGGCCCAGGACTCCTACTTTCTTTGTGGACTATTTTTATAATGCTGATAAAAATACCTAAGGAGTGTTCTTAAAATAATACCCTTTCTGACTAATAGTAAGACTTATTCCTGTGCATTTTGAATTTCCCTACAATTCTCTTTCCTTAACACTCAATTCTGAACCTCCTTTCTGAGTTCTCATTTATAATGCCTACATTGGTAGACACACACTTTCTGCAAATTAAAATTATTTCCCATTTTCTCCCTGGATAGTTTTCAAAATCAAATAGAGAAGGATAACTAGTCTAACTGTTTTCTCTGAATGTGTCTGTTTCTTGGTTAGGCCATTTTACTTCCTAGGTGAAATGGACACCCCCTTTCCACATGCCATCACATGTGACGCCCTGATTTCACTCATTTCATGTTTTTTTGTGCTTCGCATTTGCCGGGTTCCTGTATTTCCCCTCTTTCTTCTTGATCAGGGTTGCTTAGTTCAGCTTGCCTTCCTCTTTTCATTTCAATTTTGGGTCCATTCTTATCCCTGCACTTCTGCATCATAAAACATTTCTGTTCCCTTTTCTCATAAAAATGTACCTCCACTTAACTATTTGCATTTTCTCTTTAACAAGTTTCAGATTTGGAACTGTGGATCTTAGGTTCCACATTTCCTTTGCTAGATCCATGTTCATGTTTACTTTTCCTTGAGAAACTGTGAACAGATGGATATGCACCTTTGCAAGAGCACGAGGTCTTCCATCATTGGACACAGGTCACATAGGAACAGCTCACTAGAGCTCTAGGTTTATGGGATTATTTATAGGTTGGAAGTAAACATACACACATACAGGCCCTAGGGCATGTGTGCTGCTTTGAGAATGAGACACATTGCTGAGAACCTTGGCCAGAGGATGCCTGCTCTGGGATGAATGTTTCATGCCCCTATGGTTTGCACTGCCATCTTAATTCCCAGCGGAATAGTATTTCAAAGTGGTGCCTTTGGGAGGTTTTTAGATCACAAGGGTGGAGCCCTTGTGAATGGTGTTAGTGCCCTTATAAAAGAGACCTCAAGAGGTGTTCACTTGAGCTTGGAATAAAGTGACGACTGAGAACAGACAACTTGAGAGGAGTAGAAGAATTGTAGGGACACTCAGCATGACAGGAGGAAGCGCAACTATTTGTCAGAGAGGGGGATTATTTCAAGAGAGACCTCACCCTTTCCACCCCGTGAAGACACAGCAAGAAGACATTCATATCCGAACCTGGAGTTTGGGTCTCACCAGATCCCCAATCTTCCTGCACTCCCAGACTCCAGAACGGTGAGAAATGGATCACCATTATTTACAAACAACTCAATTGGTGGTTTTCTTCTTACACGCTGGCGAGATTAAGACAGACACTTTGTGCTCTGATTGCTCTGGGATATGTGGTTTCTCTTTTGATGAACTTCCCTTATGGTGCTTGATCTGCTTGCCAAGTCTGCGCCCTCCCCCCGTGAGGGCTCACATCTGTGCCCTGTTCTCTGAATCAGGAATTCAGGATATATTACAGCAGATCACTGATTGGGTGTGTCCTGCATCAAGACATAGCAGTGGTTTGGTGTCCTGCCCATTGGTGTGATTTGTGTGGTAGGAAATACTTGCATGTGTGCTGTGAATTCGTTTTGTCTGGAAATTCTTTCTTTACTAAAAGTCTTGCATTCTTTCACTTAACAAACATTTAGTGAGTATGATATTCCAGGAAGTATGCTGAAGGCTACTGAGGGTATGAAAACAGTCTCCTACCAGATGTAACAAACGTGAAAAACCCCGGAAGGCGACCCTGCTGTCCGGTGGGTACATGTCTGCTGTGAGGTGAGGTCAGGCTACGTAAGACTTAGTGAATCAGGATTTCTGGGTATGGAGCTTGGAGGGCCACAAGGCTTCCCTGTGATTCTGTGCACACTGAAGTTTTAGAACATTATAACATGGTGCCAAAATAATGTCATTTTTAGGATTACCGTAAGAAAAATTTCCCCCAATTTCTTATGTCTTTAAGAGAATATTATAATTTTAAAAGAGAAATCATGGACTCCTTAAAATGATTTTTACTAATCAGAATTAGCATTTGGGTGAAAGCTAGAATTCCTGTGCCTTTATAATTCCCTTGCACTTGTAAGTCCAAAGCTTTTGATATGGTCTTTCATAATTGCACTTCAGATTAATGGAGAACCATTGACCCTGTGAAATCAAGTTCTGAAATTGACCTACAAGTAATGAATTCTTAATAAGGATGTATTATTCACATCTGCAGTAATTATTTTGGGCTAATAATATTCTAGATAAAAATGATCTTAGAAAATATTTCACATGTAATACTTTGTGATCTAAAAACACAACTTAACAATGTATAATGTATAGTTCTTTTTAATTTTTCTGCAATCATTGAGTATGAGGGCCTGCCCTGAGTATTTATAGATATACATTTAAAACATTTATTTAAATGTTTGCGTTTAATCACATGAAATTAATACCCTAAATTATAATGCTTTCTTATGAGTTACTGCTTTGTATTGTGAGACATGAACCACTTCTAATGTTTAATTTATGCTCTGTATTTTCATGTGATGATATATAAATGAAGACATATTCTAAAATTAGAAGCCAAATAGCCTATATGAAATATTCTGTCCTAAACATCCTCATCTTTTGCATTGTATGAAGTATGTTGATTGGCTTATACAAACCTTATAATTAAGTAAACATTTGTTGCTGGATTTAAGATAAGGGGAAATCTGCATCTGAAAACAGCCAAAAGGGTGTAGACATCAGCTAAAATCTTGCTAAGTTTCATTATTGAAATTACCAAGGCTTAATAGCCTCCAGTGAATGTCTCCCTTGGAAAAAACTAATCACTTTGAGAAGTACATCAACTCTTCTAGGTCACCAAGGTGCTGGTTACTGAATAGCATCTAATTTTCACTTTTTAGTTAGGAATCATTTTTAGGACTAATTTTCTAAAATCTCTCATTTCTTTTTTGATGTCATCTGTATAGTCAGTGAATAATACAAAGAATGATCAACACAAAAACAAATGAATTATCTCTGTTAATAATTATCTGCAAAATTACGAAAGTTCTTTCTCCTTATATCTAATAATAATCATATCTGCTAATATCTTGAGACTTCATTTTCCCCCCATTGTTGTCAAAATTACCCGCATTTAATATCTGAATTTTAATTCCTTTGCTTTCCCTTTGATATCAAGGTTTAACCTTGAGTCTAGAGCGAACACTGAAAATATTGCCTTCAACCATGGGAGCCACGTCGGTCTGGCGTGTGCACGTCCTCACACTCATGTCTGAACTTGGGTGACTTGGGTTCCTTCCATCCCCATGCGCTACAGATGCCCCCGGCGAGGGCACTGTGGGCGGTGCTAGCCCGCACGTTCATGCTCATCTCCACCACCAGAGGGCTCCCATATTCCTTCCATCCAAGCATCAAAACACCAAGTGCAACTCACATAAAGTTCTCCTCAAATAAAAAGTATTGTAGGGATTTATGATACAGTTACCTTTAGGGGGAACGTGTTCCAGCGTTCTTGTACATGAACAAGCCCGAGGAATGAGACATATCCATTGAAACAAAGTGATTCAAGGGTGTATTTTATTTTGCTTCTGGAGGCTGTTGTATATAGGTTTAGCTGTGCTAATACTCCGTGACTTCACTTAAAAAATATTCACACTAATTTATCTGAGTACAAATGCATTTTTTATTAATGATGTCAAACTGATGATTTGTAGTACAGTTTTTAATTACAAGTCAGATATACATGTATATATACACACATAATTTTTCCTGAACATATATATAGATTTGCATAGATATATATACATAGATAGATAATACTGAATAATGAACCCTGTGTGTGTGTAGTTTTTTGTGTAGGAGAACTGTGTAGGCCAGAGGTACAGGGAATGAGAGGATTCACCAGAGACACAGTGGGGAGCAGAACAGGCAGATGGACTGAAATACATGGCTGAGGGAAGCAGCTGGGAGACAGGAGAGGTCTGCTGCGCCATGTGGGTCAGCTCCCTGGCTGGGGATCGAACTCAGGCCAAAGTGGTGACAGTGCTGAGACTTAACTCCTAGGCCACCAGGGAGGCCCACACTGTATATGTTCCTGTTAATCTACTAGTGTATAAGATGAGAGGGTGTTTCCTTGAGGGGCTGGAGAGGAATAAAGCTATGAGCCAGGGGTATTTCCACTGGAAAGGAAGACGAAGATTCTATATCTATGGGTCTCCCCAGGGGTCCTTCTTGAGTTGTGTTAGTTGAGAACCAGCTGTAGGCGCTGAGGCTTACCAACAGAACTTGGCCGGCCGCTGAATTTATGTAGGCTGACACGTTTCTTCCATGTAATAGAGGGTAGTTCAGCAGTTAATGGAAATATTTATAAATTTGATATAGGCGGGGCAAGAGGAACCACAGAACCCCCAACCCTGCCTGTTCTAAATAGGTCCTACTATTCAGCACATCAAGATAAAACATACCTTTAATGGAAACAATTAGTATACAAGACAGAGAAGGGGAAGACTAAATTTTCCAAATCAAGCACCCAAAGTTACCCAACCTCTTGTGGGTTTATATCCAGCCAAATAGGGTTGGCCCAATTCAGGGCCACTGGGGCCTGAAAGTCTGCCCCAAGTTTAAAGCACGTCCTGGTGGGGACCCATAGGAAGGGGCCCAGCAAGTCTAAGATAGAAGGAGCAAAGTCAAAAGCAAGATGAAAGCTGCCACTGTTACCTCCCCGTGCTGCCTCACCCACTTCTATTTCAACCAGTCCAAGACCAAGAAGCAAGTGCAGCTGCAACCGGCGATGTCCCCGCAAAAAGGAGAAGTTCCAAATCCCGGCTCTGCCCTAAGGAGGGTAGAACTGAGCAGGGATAAGAAGATGCTGGAGAGAGGAGATAAAATCACCAAAGGAAGGGAGGAAAAAGAAAGCAGAATGGAGAGCAGCAAGGAAACCTAAAAGAGACACGTGGAGCAAAGAGACATGTCAAAAAACTGCGTTTGCTTTTTGGTCTTGCACTGGTTAGAACAGATGTGGGTGAGACCCATGAGAAGCTTAATAATAGCAGCTTTCATCTTAATTTTAATTTTGTCCTTTTCCTCCCAGATTTGTCTGACTCTTTCTAACCCTTTTCTATGGGGCTTCACTAAAAAGTCTTTTAGATTTATGGCAGGCTTTGGGCCTTGCTTTAGGTCAATCCTATTTGGCTAAACTTTTACCCTCAAGGAGATGGGTAACTTTATTTTTTTTTTAATTTATATATATTTGACATCAGTTGTAATCTCCGTGGATTCCCTATCACCATCTCACCAGTGCACCATCACCTCAGTCCCCTGTGCTCCTATCTGCCCTCAACCCTCCCCCTCCCCCCTCCCCACCAAGTGTCCCCAATTTGTCCTTGTCTTTTCATTTTTGGTTTTTGTGTCTTTACTGTTATTATTATTATTGTTATTATTATTGTTCTTATTCCTTTCCTTGATCCTTATTTGGTTCAAGAGATGGGTAACTTTGAATGCTTAACATAGTAACTATAGTCTTTGTTCTTTTTTTGTGTTGTTCCCCAATTATATTAAAATTCCTTTCCATTAAAAGCCTTATATGTTTGCCTTAATGTAGCAAATAACAAAGCCCATTTAAAAAAGCAGGTTTGGAGGTTCTAAAGTGCCCTGTCCCTGCCTTGTAACCCAGCTTATTCACATGTCTCTGCTCCACATGTGTCTTGAGGTCTCCTTCCTTCCCATTCTTCTTCCTTCCTTCTCCAGTCTCCAGCTTCTCCTCCCTGCCATGCTCCATCCTTTCTTGGGTCTCCTCTTTTCCTGGGGACCAGTCTATTACAAACTCACAAATGATCATAAATTCACAGTAGATCAAATTTCAATTCACACACACACACACACTCACACACACACAGAGCACCTTTAGGAAGCTTGGGGATCCAGGTGAGACACTTCAAATGAATCATCGGCTGGATGTCTCTGTGATGTTTTCAAACCACAATTCATTTCTCATCAGTAAATGAAATGCTACTTAGCCATTTTATCCTTTTCAATTACTTCTCTTCTAGAATGCATTACTTATTTCTGCACTTAAATGTGCATCTGAGAGAATAACAACGTGGAGGGCCTGATTAACTCAATTATACACCCACACCTAGATGCTGTCCTTTTGACTGTAAGGCTGGAATATTGTGTTGCCGAGGAAAATAAAACAATCTGTTCCCCCCTTCTCCATTATGTTCTTCCGGTCTAAGAATTATGTTTTGTTTTTTGTTTTCTTTAGAGAGTGGGATAAGGAATGGCGCTAATTTTGGTTTATCTTGTACTTACTGAAATTGTTTTCAAGCACCGTTTTAATCTGTGTTTGGAAATGGCATTTGTCAATGCAGCTTTTCCCTGTACCCTCCTCTGTGCCCATCACTGCTTTCTCTCTAGTGGTGATTGAGACACTTCTGCTCTGCAGGTGTAGACTGCCATGTCTAAAGGAAATGTGGACGATCAAGTGCCCAAATCTGTTCTGGAAGCTCAAGGAGCGTGGTGTTTAAGCTCACATAACAAAAATCAGCTTCAGCTTGTCCCCAGGATTCACAGGACTTAGATCTGGCAATATTCACTGGGTATCAGCACCCCATTTCTGTTCAGGGAAACCTACTCTTTTGAACTGGTAGTTGACAACACTTCAAAGTCCTGGTTAATCAGTAGCTCAAAATGTGCATGCGCGTGCAAAAGAAAAGATACAAAAACTATGAGTGACTAGAGATCACGAAGGCCACAAGGTAATTATGTTTTATGTTTCTCAAGAGTCTTTGAATTAAAAATCAACAAAAATTTTATGGGTTAGAGTCCATTCAGTAAGGCCTTTGCTAATAGTCATTCCTCCTGCTCCATGTAGGGATAAGCATGTGGTAATACTTTAGTTAATTGTCCAGAAATTCTCCTGTAAGGCAAGGAGGGCCCTAGGGGTCCCAGAGAAAGGGCCAGTGCTGCAGTTCACTTTGTTTCCACACTGCTCCAGTCCGTGTCTTTACAGTTGAAAGCAAGTTTACTCCCATCCAGACTCTGTAAAATCCAATCGGCAGAAGATGAACTTTGACTCCAAAGTGTCTCCTGACATTTATTTGCAAAGGTTTCTACCTTGATAGTCCCCCAGACGAGGTGACATTAAGTCTCATTGGTCACCAGGGAGAAGTGTGGCTTTTTCTCTTCACTCCTTCTAGGTGTGAAAAGACAGGAACTCCTTGGGGATGTGCCAACCATGATTAGCCACTTTCTGCCCCTAGCAATGCTTGATATTTACATTTCAACTTTAAAAGATAAAAAAACCCAAAAAACCCTGATTCCAGTCTGGGGCAACAGAGATAAGCAAAATCAAACCAAGCAAAAACAAAAACAAAACAAAGAAAAACTTGCATTTAAAATTTTTTTTTAAGATTTCTTTTATTTATTTATGCATGCAAGAACTGGGGTGCAGGTGGAGTCTGGGGAGGGGGAAGCTGAGCCGATTCACCAGAGACAGAGTGGGGAGCAGAACAGGAGGATCCACTGAAATACACTGCTGAGGGGAGCAGCGGGGCGAGGTAGGTCTGCTGCGCCATGTGGGTCCCCTCCCTGTTGGGGAGCAAACTCATTCTGCAGTGGCTGGCATAGCTCGATAGTGCTGAGACTTAACTCCTGCGCCACCAGAGGGGACAACACTGCCCAGTTCTTAGAACCTACAGAAGACTCTACTAAGCCACTAATACGGACAGAACATCCTTTCTCAAACTGCTCAAGCTTATCTTCTCTTTAGCAGTTTGGGACCTCTTTAGCAAACACTGTTTTAGAATACTGATGCTCAGTCTTGGTTGCTCGTGTCAGGAGGGTTTCTAAGTCCCACCTTTGCACAGCATCACAGATCTGCCCAACGCGTCAGGGGGCAGAACCAGGAGGCTGGCATTTAAGCCACCAGGAATCACACTGGAGAGCTAAGCTGACATCAAAACCCCCAAACCACCTCCCCATCATAATCATACTCCCTGACAGGTGCAGGGGGCAAGGAGCATGTTCTGCAGATCCAGATGTTGCCTGCATACAGGCTCTCTTCTTATAGCCAGATGTCATTTTGATTTTGACTGACACACTCAGGCTTCCGTAGTTCAGCCTGTATGGTGGAGCGTTAATCTCGGCCACTTCAGGATTCTCCCTTTCCCCAGGATTTCAAGAGGCTTGTGTGGGACCAAAGTTTTGGGGGTGGGCTGCAGGGGGCATGTCCAGTCTGGATGAAATCCCACCAGGGCTCATCGGTCCCCGGGTCCTTGCACCACTGGCCCCTACCTGCCTGGCAGGTGCCCTTCTCCATGTACGTCAGCGTGAGGCGCTGAGGCAAGCTGACTTGAGTCCAACTTGAAGCCCTGTCACATTTCTCCTCCTCCTTCTCCCCATACTTGGGAAAACGGCCGCACATTTGCTATTTCTGAGCCTTGGTGTGATGATGAATGAAAACATTAAAGATCCAGTCATTACCCTGAGGCTCCAGTCAGCAAAACCAGTGTCTCCTTGTTTTCTTAAGCAGAAGCCTGAAAATTACTATTTAGTTTATAAGTTACTGAAAAAGTAGGGATCTTGTCTTGGGGCAACGTCTTAAGATGGTGATTTAAAAATATCCTTAGGATGTGTATGAAATCTAACTCCAGGTTGTTTTGCAGGATAAAACTAGTTTGCTTCTCTCTCCCTCAGGTACTTTGATCAGTCTTAACAGAAGGAATCACCTTCAAAATTGTATCAACTGACATAGGATCTAGCAATTTCACTCTGAGTTGCCCTAGGAGAGTGAAGAAGTACGAATTCAAAGGGATCTATGTATCTCTGTGTATGGCAGCCATATTTACAATAATCAATTTACGGAAACAACTAAGTGCCCAGAAAGTGCACAGATGAGTTTATCAGGAAGATGTGGTCTATATACACAATGAAACACTACTCAACTGTAAAAAATGATAAATTGTTGACATTTGCAACATGCCTGGATCTAGAGGGGACAAGGGGTGAGATAAATTAGGAGACGAATGCCAGAAGAGGTCACTTTTATGTGGCTCTTAGGGAAACAAAAGTTCAGGTAAAACCTAAAAAATAACAAAGCCCATAAATCTGACTGTAGACCTGATGCTACCAGGTGGGGAGGGTGAAGGGTAGGGCCAGGTCAGAGGGGACAGTGGCCTGCATTGAGGACCATGGGTACCTTGGTGGCAGGTGTGTCATGGTAACATACAGCCAAAGAGTATGATCCTCTACCTCTAATCACATACAATGTTATAAACCAATATTACTGCAATAAAAAATAACAAAATAAGTAGTTAAATTAAGAAATAAAGCAAAAACTTCAGATCATGAAAGGGACTTTTTCCCCTTTTGTGTTAATACAAAAAGTAAGCTAAGTGAAAATAATGTCACTTGATGAAAATTCACTCTTCAGCTACCTTTCTTAAGCTGTACCTGTTCTGTGGAATTGCCCTTTCTGACTTCTTTGTGGTTGAAATACTTATTTGGTCTTAGATACAAGGTTCCATCGGGTATTGGTCCTATTGCTGAAAGTGTTTTAGTCATCTGTGAAGGACCCTCAACTTCTGGACAGCGAACAAAGTAGCCTTTTCTTCTTCCCAAATCTGCTGCCCTTGCCCAGCCACCCCGGTGGGCATCAGGGATTCCGCCATCTTGGCCATGGAGCTGGCTTCTGAGAGCCCCGAGCTTGCAGCAAGCCACCCCCTGGCATTGGAAATGGAATGTGTTTTTGCCAGCTGAATATCACATTAATGAGTTTTTAATATCCAGATCGCATATTTGGGCAAAAATACTGTGTACCTTTATTGACAGCGAGCCATCTGGGCCGGATTCAGACTCATCCAAGATGGCTTGTTTTTCATCTTAGAAAACCTGACTTGTAACTCGTGCAGGTGACTGCAAATGTCACAAGTGAAACACCGCTTATTCACTGGGGAGAGGAGGTGTTCACCATCAGGGTTGCCTGTTTTTATTCTCTTGCCACTTTGAACCTAAAATGGGTGTGCATCAGTTTCTTGAGTGTCTGTGGAAAAATAAAACCATGTGCTCCGTGTGATTCCATCAGTGTACTCTCCAAATTGGTCCCAGAACCAGCGTGTCACTTCCAGTGATTCAGGACCAGCTGGTGGGAGGGACAGTCTTCCACCTGCCAGCAGCCACCGCTGATGGGTGACTGTCCCCAAAGTTTGAGTCATTGCTTCTCAGACCAGGTCTTTTAGAAGCAAAGCAAGAGGCTGAGAATTAGGGACTGTGGCCAAATAATCCATGTCACTTGTTGGTCTAATGTGGGTGACAAAGAGAAGTTGACAGAACCATTTTTACTGCAGTTAAGAGTGATTAGTCTATGCCCCTCTAAGGGGGGGGGGGATAATCTTTTTTTTTTTCACCAGCTCTCCTTGAGCAGAGAGATCCCCAACATATTTTGCTGAAGAATCAAGTGACATTTGCAGTTTTATTTGTAGACAGTAATATGCTAATGCTTACACTTTATACTTCCTAAGAGTAATGACAACGGTACTAGTGATTATCTTTTTACTGTTTGGAATTCCTTGCAAGCATAACAGGGTCCTAGCATCAGTGGTATTTCTCAAGTTCCTGCTTCCACAGTTTCACTTAAATAGTTCTCCCTTGAGATTATTTTTGTCCCTTTTTCCTACATCTCTGTCCCTTCCCCTTTGACAGAGGGAACCTCCAAAACCCAAGCTGCATGTATTGACGCTGGTATATACTCCCTGGGAATTTTTCTTGTAATAGAGATGACTATTATTACATCCTGATACTTTTAGTAATATACTTTTAAATTATTTGAATCTATTTGATAATTTCCAGAGATGGCTCTTGGTTTATAAAAATTTAACACAAGGATGAAATCTAGTTTGGTCTCCAAGTTTCATCCACCTGGTATAGAAATCAGCATTTATGATGGATATTTATGCCGAACTGCTGGATATCGCTAATGGTGAGACACACTTTGGAAGTTAGGGACAGGCCTGGGGAATACGCTGATGAGATCAGGATGCATTAAGGTAGCTGCTGAACATTTTAGGGGCTCTTGTATTTAAGAAACAACGGTTGCCAATGAACTCTTGAACTGATCATCAGCTTCCAGTTCTTTCTTTTAATTTTTTTATTAACATGTGTTTACATGGTTGTGGGTATTTTGGAAAAAATAAGGTCTTCTCCCCTTTTCACTTTTCTAAATTATAACCTCTGTAGATTCTCAAAACACTGTTGTTGTTTTTTTTTTTCTTGTCAAGTCTCCTTCACTCCCTGGCACTTAAGGTTAGAAAGAAGAAAAGAAATCAGACCTATGTAATTCTTCTCCAACATGAAATTATAAATGAGAATGTACAGATGCAAAATAATTTTAAACCATAAACTTGCAAACTGTTTTGTTATTTGTAACACTTTCCATAAAGCGAAACAATTGACAGAAGTAATGAGTATAAATAATAGCACTTCACTATGCTCTGGATGATTATAGTTATCAGTGGAAGCCCAGAAGCATTAGGTCCTAACATCTAACATTAGGTCCAATTTTTGTTGCAGTTATTCAAAGACCTATAATTAAATAACCTAGGATTATTTGTAAAAGAAAATAAAAAATTCCTATTGGTGGCAACAGTCACAAAACATATGTGTGATGTCAAGGATTTAATATCAATATTCAGCTGAGCTTAGGTAGATGCTGAATACCATCATGGCAATACAAGCTGCCAGAGATACAAGACTGAATCTAAAAGGTTTAGTCTCAGAAGTTAATTATATTAATTTTATTATTAAAAGGCTTAGTGGTCAGTTTTAAAAGTCTTGACACTGTGAAGCAGGCACAGCCCTCAGCATTGTCCTGAGAGTGTCTGCCTTGACCCATCTGCATTTCTATCATTTTAAGGGTTACCAGCTTTCAGCTTAGATCTCGGAGTGAGCAAAAACCCAACCCTGCCAGTTCAGGTGGCCAGACGTACTGAGTTTCCTTCTCTCTGGGACAGGCTGACTCAGATAATACTCTGTCTATTGCTACACTGGAAATTGAAGCAATGTCTCCGAATAAACTCAGTACAGTTTCTGGAAGATACCTGATGACTATTTTGGGGGGCAGACTTAAGGTCACTACATGATTGTTTTCTAATGTTTTCCATGCTTGCACTTAGGTGGTAAATATTAAAAAGCTTTTTATTTGAAATGAGAAGTGATTCTAAATTCTAAGTCTTGCTCATATTACTGGTATTGATTTGGTATATTTCTCTTAGGTATGCCAGGGTCAGTATTTGGGGATGACAGAATATTTTTTTTCTATATTCAAGAAGCCAATGACTTTTCAATATTTAATTTAAATCAATGGTAGAAAACAAACATTTTTGGTAGATGTAGGTAAGATTATTTTTTCTTTTATTTCTTTTTATAGCTTTTATTATTAATTCATTCATTACATAGTTTTGTGGAGGTAGCATTACTTTATGACTTTATTTTATTTTTTTAAAGATTTATTTATTTATGCATGTAAGAACTGGGGTACAGGCCAGAGATGTGGGGGAGTGAGAGGACCCATCTGAGACAGAGTGGGAAGCAGAACAGATGGATCTACTGAAGTACACTGCTGACGGGACCAGCGGGCGAGGCAGGAGAGGTCTGATGTGCCATGTGGGTCCTCTCCCTGGCGGGCAACAGGGATTAAATTCCTGCGGCAGTGACTGAGGTTTGTTTCATAGTGCATTGCTTAACCCACTGTGCCACCAGGGAGGCCCTGCTTTATGACTTTAAATGTGAGATATTTTAAATTATAAGGTTCAGGTGTTCATTTCATGATGTAAATTTCAAGTGCGTCATCATCAAGAATCACTGTGTATGTATACCACGTTAAGTTCATTGATAAAAGTCCAGATCTACCCCCCAATCTTTCTTTGCTCATCTCTACATTTAGGGTGGATATTTTAGTTGATGATTTTCCATACATCGTTCCTAAACCTGCTCTACACACCCCACCCTTTGCTCTCCAGCAAGTGATCACCCCATGTCACTAGATAACAAGCCGATCGAGTGACATCTTTAAATGCTGCCTTCCATGCTCCTCCATGCCCAAACTCCTAAGATATGTAAAATACATTTCGAGGGCCTCCCTGGTCTCAGCACTATGAAACATTCAAAAATTCAATCCCCAACCAGGGGGCTGACCCACATGGCACAGCAGACCTCTGCTCTCTTCCCACTGCTCCCCTCAGCAGAGGATTTCAGTAGATCCACCTGTTCTGCTCCCCACTGTCTCTGGTGAATCCTCTCACCCCCCACCTCTGGCCCACACCTCAGCTCTTGTATGCATAAATAAATAAATCTTTTAAAAAATACATATTGAGATACAATTGAGTATTACATTTCTCATTACAGAAAGATTTTATCTGTTCTAACTGTCCCAAAGCATATCCAAACTGTCAAAAATTGACTCTCTAGGCTAATTTATCTCTCTACTTGAAAAAGAACACCAAGAATTAAAGTGATTTTGGCTAAGTCATTTACGCAATACTTAACATAGAACATATATCTTAAGTGATAGAAATACACTAGCTCAAAATAATTTTATGTGCAAATTAGTCCTCAGTAATACAAGTTATTTCAAAGACAGGCTTTGAATTTAGCCTTTGGAACACACAACCTGTGACACTTGTGGTGACGCTGTTACCCATTTGTGTCTTTGACAAAAGTTAAGTGTAACTTTTAATAGCTAGACAATTGATTTCATTTAATATATGGCACTATGCCAAACTTACTGAGCATCTGAGATTCAATAATTCTGATTAAACAAATAATTTACTGTTAATTAAAGGTACATGTGTTTTTCATATAAATCAGAAATATTCCTCTCCTTTCCTAGAGAATTAGTGGTTTTGTATGGATCATAACCTTTAAATTACTATAATCCAATCCCAGTATTTTACCTTAAAATGGTCTCTAAACGTAATATATATTCTCATTTGAAAAAGGGAAACAGGATTGTTTGTGTGAGAAGCAATTGAATTTTAGTTGTAATTATGTATAGTTGGCTAGTTACAGTTTAATAAAAAATAATTGTGCAATACTTTTATGAGAGTTTATTAATCCTATGTTGAACTTTTATTACATAGATAGAAACTATATTTGAACCAAGCATTAAATGTCATGTGAATTAAAGCTTATTATTAATGTCTATGCAAACCATGCACCATAATTTACCAGTATTAGAATGAATGAGTCATTTGCAAAAGTCATTTGAAAGATAATTATGATTTCAAGTATGTAAAGTAGGTTTTTGAACTACACTTGAGCCCTCTAATTTATATCGACATAGAAGGAAAGTTATAGAAAGAAATGTCATGTGATTTAGATTTTACATACCTAAACAAAACAAAATAGCCATCTGAAAAAATGATTCTTATAAGGAATATGAAATATAGTCATCAAATTAATTGAAATGGACTAGTTTTCACTATACACTAGTGTGTATCTGAATGTGTACTAAATGAACTTACTATGTATTAATTATAACTTAACATAATTGACTCCTCTCTCAAAAATTGGTTTTATTTTATAAGCAAAAATGATTTATGAACCGATTAGAAGATGCTGAAGCCAATCCCGAGTGGATGCAGGCCAGTGAAAACACCCAGGAAGAGTTTCAATGCTCTATCGACACATGTTGCCTGAGAATAGGGTGTGTTATGTGTTGACAGGTGCACTTCACACATTGTCTGTGGGAGTGTGTTTGGTATAGTATTAGAAACAAAAATTTGCCCATATTAAGATCTTAATGATACTCATACCCTTTCACATAAACTCCATTTATAATAATTCACTCACAGATCTATTCATATTTCTGCCCAAAGATGCATGTATAAAGAAAAATACTTATGACAGTGTTTTTTATAGTATTAAATAATCAAAACTATTAAAAATCTCTTCAATATAGGATGCCAAGTTATAGTGACTGTATGCAATGGTAAAGTAGATCTTAGCTGTAGAAGCTAAGATATTGACAAGAATAGGTGTTCGGAAATCTCTCTCCAAGGGTCACTTGTACTTTTGTACATTTTGTCAACACAGACAGTGCTTGCTTTCATTCTAGAATATTCTTTCATGGCTATATACAGAGAACAGTCTGGGGAGATGGAGCTTGTGTATTTCTGGAGCAGAGGAAATGTCACTTGTAAACCCAGTGTAATAGAACAATGTCTCCTTCTGGCATGCTTGCTTCACGTTATGAGAGTCAGGTTCTCTATCATAGGATCCCCTCTCCTGTCACACAACCTCCTACATCTGCAAGTATCAAGTAGCACCTGATCCTTGTCCTGCTGCCCAGAGGCTTCCATGACTGACTCAAGTGGATATTTCAACTACTGCTCTTGGTGTGAGTGATCCAGTCCTTTGACTTTGCTCCAAAAGTTTCATGTTTTTCTGTCAGAAATCACAAGATGGTGACAGGCTCATTTGATAGATTCAAATAGGGTGAAATCAAATATCAGGGCTCCTTCAGAGTACATCTGGTTGGCAAAGCTGGCATGGGTGTGGAGCAAAAGGAATCCTCACCCACCGTTGGTAGAAAAGGAGACTGGTCCAGGGTAGAGGTTTCTCAAACCATTAAATTTAATTCTACCACATGATCCAACAATTCTCCTCTTATGTTTCTACCTGGAGAATGCAGAAACACTAATTCGAAGAGATTTATGTACACATGTTTTCATTCCAATACTATTAGCAACAGCCAGGATATGGAAACCACCTAAGTGCCCAGTGACAGATGAGAAGCCCTAGATGTGGACACAGACACAATGGAATACTAAGCTCTAAAAAGAGAGATGAAATCTTACCATTTGCAACAACCTAGATGGAACTGGAGGGAATTATGTGAAGAGAAATAAATCAGGATGAGAAAGACAAACACCAGATTATTTCACTCATGTGTGGAATATAGAGAAACAAAAAAGGGGACAGATGAAAGCATTCAAAACAAACCCTAGACATCTTACTGCAGAATCGAGGATACCAGAGCAGGATGGCAGGGAGTGAGGAGCAAAGAGGGAAGAGTCCATGGATCACGGCAGAGGGTTTTGAGTACCGTGTCGGTAGGTTCGGTGTGGTAACACGCCTGAAGATGTGTGAGTCTACACCTGTAAAGCAAACACAGTGTTGTGCACCAATGTGACCGCAGTAGAACTTGATACAATCTTTTAAAAAAAGTATATTTGTTATCTTCAGAAATGTTTGTAGAATGGTAGGATTAAAGTCTGATGAAAAAGAAGAGAGACTAAAATGGAAAAATGCCTCTTAGGGAGATTTGAATAAAAAGGGAAAATGACTGGGAACAGGGGCAAAAAATAAGGACAAGTTTACTAGAGGGAGTGTTTGCTACATTTTGCAAAGACTACGAGGCAATTGCTCAGTTTTATCAGAAGAGGGAAAGTACTCCTCAGGACGCTGGGATTGAAGTGGAGGAGGGAGAGGAAGCGGGACCCTAAGAGAATGAGTAAACAAAGAACTCACAGCTCCTTGAAAGGAATGGACCTTGACGTGGCCTCTGGGGGGTGTGGAGAGAGCACGCACAGTACATGAGGGCAATGCAATAGGAAAGACCAGGAAGCAAGGGGATTTCATTCGTGTTTTCTCATTTGAGGTACCTGAGCTGAGTGGGTACCCTGAGGACTTAAAGATGTAGAGAGATCATTTAAAGACATTAGCCAAGAATGTCTTCTTCTGTGGGTGAGGATAGTAATAACTGTTTCCTATTTTTTCCAGCCATTTTGATACTCAAATAAGAGAATAGGAATTAGAGTGATTCGTAACTCAGAAGCTTAATATATTTATGCCATATTAGGCAATAAAACCTGGTAAAGCTATTTTCCAGAGTAGCTATATGTCAATGCAAAAAGGAAGACAAGTTCCATTTTCTAGAATGACTAAATATTGGATATTTTAAAATTTGGTATCATTGTAGCTTCTCTATCAAGAATTATAAATGTACTTTGGTGGAGGACTGCGGGTGCTGGCGTGGTGGGTGTGGTGCAGTAACAACACCTGAAGGAGGGGCCCCTACACCTCTAAAATACAAACGACAATGTAGACCCATGTTATGGCAATAACTATTTTTTCAAAAAGGAACTATGGTAACACAGATGTTCAAAACGGGAACGTCGTAGCTCATGAGTCAAGAACAGGAAGACATCCTGGACGGGCTGGTGAGAAAAGGAAGCAGTTTCTTCAGAGCAACAGCCGCTGCTGCTGTAACACTCTTTCTTGCTTCCCATGTGTCACTTTAGATGGTTTCAGCCAACTGAATGCGCTGGCCGTTACGGTCCCTTTCCTTTCTGTTCCACCACGTAAATGCCCACGTCCTTACAACCTGTCTCTCCTCTCCCGATACCCATGAAGTTCATTTTCAGAGTGCGTGCGTGCGTGCGTGTGTGCGTGTGTGTTTGGGGGTGTTAAAATTACGCTTAAGATGGCCCAGTCTCTCCCCTGTGTGGTTCCTCTGTCACTGTCCTCATGTCCTCTGTCACTCAGCAGTTTTTCTCTCCTGCCACTAGACCACCCGCGGCAGGCCCCACCTACCCCCTCCACCATCCCCTCTCCCCTCCCTCTCCCCTCTGGTAACCATTACATTCTTTTTTCTGAGTTCAATATTTACTCCTACTATTCTTTGCATATGATTTTTTGGTGTGTTTATGTATATGAACCGATATGCATGGTTTCTAGAAGAGCACTATTTGTTCAATGAGCTCTATTTTTCACTCCTAAAGAAATGAGGTTGGGGGGACAGATTATTCTGTCCTGAACAGAAGACTGATTCTCCTCTGTCTTTATTCCCAGTTTAAATGTTCTAGTTATGGGTATAGATTCCAATTATATTGAAGGAAATTAAAGTGACAATTCATTTAAAAATATTTCTTCCCTTGTCTATGAGTTGTTTCTTTAAATTGTATAAAATACCTTGAATTACTAAAACATTTTAAAGGTGACTACAAATGAGCTCAGTTGAAGTCTCTGTGCCGGCTACTGATGGTCATTTTTCTGCCGACTGATCTTTGTATTATAGAGAATGCCATGACTTAAAGTTATTTTAATTGCTCACAAGACAATTATTTCATTTTTTCCAGCCAAGTCAACCGAACTGTCAGCTACTTTTCTTTACTATCCACTTTCTGACAGCTTACCGCAGAGTAGCCTAGGGAGTTATTGAGTTAATAGGAAAATTAGAATTCTGATAACTTGAAATCAAGGGATGAAATATAAATTACAGCAAATCAAGACACAATACTTTGACTGATTCTTGGTAGTAACTTTCATCAAGTCAAACATATATCCCAAATTCATGCACGAATCACACACACACACACACACACACATACACGGCCTTAGCATTTCAGGAGACCTCCTAGTTAGTATAGAGCTATGGGGTGCTGGGGTGATCTGGACATCCGGGAAGAGCAGATGCTTTGCTAGGTAGGATTTCAGGGAGCTATGGGCCAGGACATCCTTCCACCTGTGCAAACACAGCTCTCTTGTGGGCGCCAGATTTAGGGGATCCTCTATTGTTCTCCAGTCATGACTCACCTTTCCCAAGCCTGGGGTGTGATGGATGGCAACCTGGCCAAGGAGACATGGTGTCGGGGGACCCCAGAGCCCACCACCAGTGCTCTCCTAGACCAAGATGCCTGGACCTGGAACTCCCCACCCCAAAGTGCCCCTGGCTCTTCCATCGCCTGCGGGCTTTCCCTTGGGGTACACGGCAGTGCTACATCTTTAGGCTGGATGGAAGGCCAAAGAGTCATTCTGTGGGTGACCCCAGACAGGAGGGCCGAGCAGAACTGTCAAGAAGTAGGGCAGGTGCCCAGATGCCTATGGGGATCGCAGACCCCCCACCATAGAGTAGGAGTGGGGAGGCAGGGGCTTGCTGCCAGTTGATATTCATAGCTAAGAGGAAAATTTGCCCATTTTTTTACATGAATTGGCATTAGGAAGGGAATAATCGTCAGTATTTATGAGTTGCACTAGCTCAAGTTGAACTGTGTCTCCCCAAAAGATAAATGAAGTCCACTACCTGGTGCAGTGATGTGATATTTGGAAACAGAGGCTTTGAAGATGCAGTGAAATAAGATGAGGTCACACCGAAGTCACACAGGCTCTCAGTCCAAGGACTGGGGCCCTTTAAAGGAGCAAGTTGTGAAGACAGACACTGGGGGAAGCCATGTGAAGCCACATAAAGAATTTTGCAGCTTCACAAGCCACAGGGCACCAGGCCAGCTGGTGGCCATCCGTGGCGAGGAGATCCGCCATCTCTTGTTCAGATCCAAGGGGGACCAACTTGTGGAAACCATGATTTCTGGTCTCTGGGTTTCAAGACTGGGAGAGAGTCAATTCTGCAGTTTTAAGTGTTTCAGATTGCGGCATTTTGTACAGCAGCCCTAGAAACTACACAGTGGCTCAATTATTTTGACAAAAGGAATTGTCTCGAAGCTGTATCATTGGCACTGTTATGAAGGACTACCTGGCCATGATGATGGAGTGGCCTAGTTCCCCGAGGCTGCTGCGCTCCTACTCGCCTTGGAGAAACTGAAAATAGTCTGCAGATTATTTTTCTCTGTTAAAAATTGTGTATTTATCTCCAAATAAGTTTCTACAGCATATTATTGGCAGTCAAAATTGAGTCCTATTTGGTTTCCTCAGTGCAGGAGAGTGAATCGAAGAGGTCTTTAAATCCTGGAGAGCTTCACTCATATGTGAATATAGAGAAAGAAAGAGTCAGACAACACCAGAGCGAAAACAAGCCCTAGAAGTCTGGCTGTAAACAGGCTGCCAATGGGAGAGAGTTGGAGGGAGTCGAGGAAGGGGGCATGGCGGATAGTGGTGGGAGATGTGGGGACCTTGCTGGTGCTGGGTGTGGTGTGGTCACATTCACATCCAGAGGCACGGTCCTACCGTCCTAACCATATGACAATATATAGTATTGTTAATCCATGTCACTTAAATATATATATATATATATATATAAAGGTCTTTAAAATTCAAAAACAGTATAAAGGCAAATGACCCAATCCTATCTGACTTCCATCTTTATCTCTGATCAGATGTTAAAGGTAGAGTCAAAAATAAATTAACTGACGGATAATTTAGTCTGGTCTAGGCTGTTAATACAGGTTATGAGGAAAAGGTGCCTTTAACCACACATCCCACCCAATGGTATATATGGACCTACCTAAAGTGAAATAGTTACATCATAATAGGACATCTGAGGAGATTCATGATGTACATCATGGCTCATGAAAAGAGGAATATGATGAACTCTTTTCCATGTTTATCTCACTAGCCAGTACTTTATAGAAGGTGTTACTGAAATGGCTTCCATGACTACATTTGGGGTATGAGCACCCTAAAATATTGCTTTATTGATGCTCCATTGGATCCAACTGGGATAGATGGGTCTTCTCTATCATCTGTACATTTCTCCCTATTTTTTAATATCCCTTCCATTTAAAAAATCTGTAAATTTTGACCCCCGCACTTTTACCCATCCGTTGTATGTACATTAAATTGGGATCTGATTAACAATGTCCTATCAGTATAGAAGGATCACTGCATATTCTTTTATTCTAGATTCAGCAAGTAATGACTACCTTATCTTCAAACTCATTTCTATTTTGTTGTTTTTGATGAGAAGCCTTTTCACTGTGATGAGCCATGACAAATAGTTGATACTCAACTTATAAAAGTGATCTCATGAAGATCCACCTAATACTCTAATATTATTAGAGTCATTACATTTATCAAGATACTTCATTTAGCAAAAGAGGCTTAGCCACTTCAAGAATATGACTTAATACCTTTATAAATAGACTAGATGGTTGGCAGGAGAGAATGCTTGTAAATAATACCAAGTTGACTGAAATTGACACTATCCGTTGGATCAGACAGGAATGCAAAATGACACAATCAACTTGACAGGGAAATGGCAACTGAATACAATGAATGCAATCAAGGTGCACCCAAGGCTTTGTTTATAAAATACAACAATTAGGCCTCCCTGGTGGTGCACTGGGTTGAGCGCTGCACTGTGAAGTATCTGCGGCACAGCAGCGCGACTTCGATCCCCGGCCAGGTTGGGGATCCACAAGGTGCAGCAGACCTCTCCTGCCTTGCGCGCTGCTCCCCTCAGCAGTGTATTTTGGTGGATCTGCTTGTTCTGCTCCCCACGCTGTCTCTGGTGAATCCTCTCACCTCCCGCGCCTCTGGCCTATGCCTCAGCTCTTGTGTGCATAAATAAAAAAAAAAATTTAAATAAAATAAAATAATTGGGAAAATGCAATGGGACTAGAATCATTCTCATGGACACATGAGCAGGACTTTGAAGGCACAACCAATCACAGATTCAGGGTCGGCGGCATAAGCCCAAATGGGATGTCTGTGAGCCATTTGTCTGGAAAGTCCATCTGGATCTCGTCTTGTAGATTTGGGCTGCCACACTGAATGACTGTGGGCACCAGGGCAATGACGCCATCCCTCTGTGGTGTAGGAATATCAGGCTTTAAGACAGCATTGTTCTCTTGAGTGATGTAAGAATACTCTGGCCTGGAGCCCACTCAAATTCTGCCCTCCTCTGAAGGTCCACTTTTACCTCAAACAGTTCAGAAAATCTCTCCCCTCATATTTTTTTGGTCTTGAACTGCACAACTTAACACAGCATCTGACAAACATTCCTGGCTGAAGCTATTCCTTCCTCTTTGCATATCAGGCTTAGCTTTGAAGATTGCAAGTTCCCTGAGGACAAGGGTCAAGGATTATTCATACTTTGTGTGCAGGACAGACTGTGGTCACGAAACACTTAGGCTTCAAGTAGGACTTAATCAAATTAATGTCATAATAAAACAGCACAATATTGATTTAAGGGCATGAAAAGTAGAGAAATCTCTGTGGAGACAGATAAATGTAACACTCAGCCTTTTGATGCCCAAATCGATTTTTTTCTCATCATGAAATAAAATATATCCCTTTTACTTCACAGCCAACTTCTCCCAAGGTGGTATTTAACATACACATATAATTTTACTACAGTTTAAGTTCAAATAATTGTAAGGCCAAGGATTAGCCTAGCGGCATTTCATGTGAAATTCCTTACACAGAGGTGGGTTTCATGTGTCATAAAATGCATTTAAATGAAAATAATTTTTATTGGGCTTTTAGCTCTCAAATATATAGGTGCTAGGTAGTTTTTTTTTTTTTTTTAGGGATAAATT
Source organism: Galemys pyrenaicus (assembly GCA_019455555.1). Classification (NCBI taxonomy): domain Eukaryota; kingdom Metazoa; phylum Chordata; class Mammalia; order Eulipotyphla; family Talpidae; genus Galemys; species Galemys pyrenaicus. The sequence goes on from JAGFMF010011662.1 coordinate 4,431,992, forward strand.
TTTTTTGACCTTGTGGTTTATCAGAACTATCATTGATTATCTATTTTAATGGCACTAGGCATTAATTCAGTATTTTTAGAATGATCTATCAAAGCTGATGATGGAGATAAAATTCACATACTCCATTACGCTTTCTATAATAGCATTTCCCCTCAGCGACTGTAAAAGGCATGTTTGAATTTTTTTAGAGTTCAGACTTCAGGCTTGTGGTTACAGGAATGATTTCCCTTGAAAAAACATGGGGCCTAACTGAGTGTCTCTCGGTCCTCAGGCCATGGGAAGTGTGACTGCGGAAGATGTGAGTGTGAGCCCGGGTGGTGGGGGGCTGCCTGCCAGTACCCTACTCACTGTGACCTGACAAAGAGAGAAAGCAACCAGAGGTGCAAGAATTCTCAAGACATCATCTGCTCCAATGCAGGTAAGAGTTGAGCCTATGAAAACTACTAAGAGAAACATCAAATTCTGGTTTCTAATGGAGATGTGTGGGTGTCCAGAAAGGTCGAAGCGCTGAGTGAGCCTGCTTTTGAGTATATTTTTTTAGATAGACTGAAATTCACATAAATTGATAGGAAAATTTAAAAAAACACCATCGTCTTCTGAGGCTGGCAAACTGGATATTCTCCAGCTGTTCCCCAGACCTCCTTCCAACACGGTGTTCCCTGGAAACACTGCTACCATATTTTATATAAGTTGTGAGCTAACTTTGAACATTGGAGTAAATCTTTTCAAAGGACTTGAATAAATGAACTTAATTCTTTTCTGTAACAGCTCCAAGGTGTTTTGAATTTGTACCTTAGCATCAAATGGAGATATAACCTTTTCACACTGCCAGAAGTTTCAGTTGTACTGGATGTGAAATGGAAAGATTATAGTGAAGCAATTATAGGAAATAGGAATATATAGGAAAATAGGGCAATTTTTGTTGGAATAGGAATATATAGGAATAATATAGGAATAGGAATCTATAGGATAATAGGAACATATAGGAAAATAGGGCAATTTTTGTTCATCAAAATATTTTTTAGCTCTTCAAAGTCATTTAGAAATAATGTCAGAGGTTTACAGAGAGGAGCTTAACATGATTTACCAGAACCATATAGAACAAATCAAGTATGGTTTGGACTTCTACGGTGTTGGCCAGAGTTGCACTATTGAAGTATTCTTTTAACATTTGAGTACAGGGAACCTCGGAGTCAGCTTTTGTCTTGACCCCAACCTGATTGGACCCAAGAAAGCTCTTGTCCTACATTACATGCTCTGATTCGATTGCTTTGGGGTCTGGGCTGTACTCCAGTGAGATTTTACAGCTCTCAGAGAAATTCTTATGTACATCTGGAGGCTCCAGTCACTATTCTACAAATAAAAGGAGAGGATTTGATGACTTGGAGATCCTCCTATGTGGCACACAGTTAGTTGGTGGAGACCTGTAATCTATGAAATTTCCTGTCAAATTAGCAATGAATTTATCCCGTGTGGATTAAGTTCAGAGGGTGTTACAGGGGCAGAAAGGAAACTTCTTCTCATTCTTGGGTTTTGCTAGGGCCAGTGAAGCAATTAAATTAACATCAGACAGATTAGTAGAAGAAAAAAAGCAAATTTCATTACATATCATGATACAGGGATGCCGTACATGGATGTAAATTCTAAATGAATGGGGTCAAACTGAGGGTTTTTAATCTTGAACTAAGTATGAGTGTAGGACCTAAGGAGAGAGGGAGCCCCATATGAACCAAGGACCTGCTGGCAGTGACAATGAACTTGCCTTGCCATAAAATATAAACATAAATTTTCTCTGATAGAAAGGTTGTTTTGGGAAATAATCCCAAATCTCTCCAATTCTTCTGGGTAGTTTTTAAGGAGTGGTGAAAGTGTGAGCTTATTTATTTCATATTTCTTTCTAGTTTTTTTCCCCCTTTTCATTCTGACTTAGTTTTATATTACAACGTGTCGAACATTAACTGGCTTCCAGAAGTCAGAACTATGCATGAAAATACCTTCAGAATCATGTCTTTCCTACACCTCCGTCTGTTTCTCCTAACACGTTCTAGGTAATCAACTTTACTAAGCATTCAGTTTTATCTGTGTATATTACTCATTTATTGTAAAGATATAATACATACCTTTGTATATGTATATGCTCTTATTTTTTTTTTCCTGCATGGTAGTATGCCATGGGTACTTTTTGCGCTCTCCATTTGCTATTCAACATTATCTCCTGGAATTTACTCCCTATCAGGTCATAAAGTCTGTCTCATCTTTTTTTTTTTTTTTTGTTAGATGCATAGAACTCATTTCTATGCTGTGACGTAGTCCGGTCAGTCAATCTACTATGGACATTCAGTCAGTTTTCAATATTTTAAAATTGAAATATTCATGCAGGGAATGAATTGATACAAAGCTGTTTTTATATTTTTGGAGGTGCATCTGCAAAGTAAATTTCTAGAACTGAGATGGCTTGGCCAAAACATGTTTACACCCAATGTTACATTAAGATCTTTATTTTCTTTCTTCTTAGTATCTAAGACTTTCATATTTACTTCGGCAATTTCATTATTACATTTATTTCTTTTTGTGTTTATTTCTACCAGTCTAGTTCAAGACTACCCCCATAACCTCCCTAAATTCCATTAATCTGTGAATTCTTTCTACTAATCTGCCCCTCCACCATAATACAATGATGTTTGCTGGGAGAAACTTGGAGTAGAAGGGGGAGAAGAGGTGAATGGAGAGGGGAATGATACTAAAGGGCAGGTGGGGTGGAGCTGGATAAAGGCACTCCAGAAGCTCCCCTGTAGAGGCACAGAAAGACCGTACGTGGCGCCAATAGCTGGGCACCATGCACAGGCTGTAGGCTGGCATTCAAGACAAGGACGTCATCCTAGAGAAAGCTAGCTATATTGGGCAGGATGAAAAGTCAGAGCTAAAATAATCCCGCATGTAGCAGAAGACCAGTCCCAGGCACTGAGATAACTGGCAACCAGGAAAGAGAAGCAGCATGACAGAGCATGGGCATGGAGGCTGGCACTTCCGCCTGGACTTCCATCTGCATGTCTCAGAGCCTCACTTGTGAATGCTGCTTGATGGGTGAGACAGGAAGCCTCTGAGCTGCTATAAACTTCCTACCTCAGCCAGGAGTGGTTCAGATGTGTGTAGGGGAGTGTGCTGGCTGTGGGGAAGTCAGTGAGAATTGTAGAATTCAGAGATGGAGACTGTGCCTTCCCATCTTTCCTGAAAACAACTACTACATATGTAGCTCCATGTTATGCCCTGCTCCAGGCCATGAGAGGCTTCTGGTGCGCTGATAGATAAAATCGAAATTCCTGAATCCATCTTCTGGGTCTTCTACACTCTGTCTTTTCTCCCAACTCAAGTCATACAATTCTCCATCCTTATTCCTTAACCCAGGCTCTTCCCTCAACATCACAAGATTTTTTCTCCACTTGTTGAAATTCAGTTCATACATCAAATACCAATTATAGAACTTATTCTTTTCTTCCTTTATAGAGCCAGACTGAGATGTGTAACATTTGCCACAGATCTGTTTGTGCAAATGCTTTTGAGTCATCTGGTTTCGTGTGTGTGTGTTATTGATTATCTAACTTTTCTTCCATGTCTATGATTTAGTTTTAATTTATTCATCTTATTATCTCCAATAACACCCAGAACTAATACTTTGCCAAAAGTATAATAGGTAACAAAAAAATCCTTAATGACAAGACACATGGATGGTTGAAGCAGAACATGAATCAATGTGAAAATGAAAAAGAAGGGTGATAATGAGAGAAAAAATGAGATGAGGCAATACCAGGAATTGAAACTTCAGATTTGAAATGAACTTACATGGTGTAAAATAGTTTTAATAAAGAAATATAAGAAAATTATGTTTAATAAAAGAAAATTTCACTTCTCTTTTCAGAGGAGAAAAATATGAAGCTCAAATCTACAGAATCACCATTTGTATAAGGCTGGGAGAGAAAAAAAGAACTCTTACAGATAACAGAAAATTGCTAGCAAATGGTGTACAGAGTCACACAGACAATATATGAAAACAGGACCTTTTGGGGTCCATAATATGGACTGAGTCCAGAGAAAGTATTTGGGAATAGTGTTCGCATATTCAGCATTTTAATGAGGGATAGGAAAGAACCGGATTTATAGAAAGCCTAGTAGGTACAGTAGTGCTTTTAGAAAGATAATTGGGTGATATATTTATCACGTGGCTCTCACTGTATGAAGCAGACATTATTTACAGATATTTCAAATGAAAGTCATCATCTAAAACATGCAGAGCTAAGTAAGAGAAGTTAAAACTTGTGCTTGGCTACAAGTCTGCCTTAGTCCTCACTCTTCTTGCTCTCCCAACATCCAGTTGCTCAAGTCAAACAGCAACACCCTTTTTGGTTCCTCCCCATCCCTTTCCGCTCATGCGCATTCAGTACATCATCTATTCTTCCTCTCGCAATAATCCCCTCCACCATCTTGCTTAGTTGCCATTTTCTTTTCTGCAGAGGAGTAGCTCATTTCCTCCTATTCACTTTGGCCACCTTTTCATTCATCCTCCACCTGACAGACTGAGTAATCTAGTTATGTGTGCCATGTCCTAGTACTCTTGGGTAGAACTATTTCTGTGGCTTCTCATTATGCCTGGATTAAAATTAGAAGTCTTTCACGTGACCTGTAGGACCTCCGTGAACTAGCCTTTTAGTGTTCATGTTCATTTCACTCCCTATTATTTTCTAGAGTCCAGCGAACTTTGATTTTTTCTTTTATGTTCTCTTCAGCCCTGAGCTTGTGTTGTTGTCTCCTATTGGAAGTGGACCTTTTCACCATCTCACTTCTCTTAGTTCTTATTTTTACTTGGCATTCAGTTCTCAGTGAAAAGCTTCTTCCCTAGAGACTCTACTTTGACCTTCATGTCTCAGCTAAATCCCCTTGCTATGTGCTTTTGCAACATTTTGCACTTCACCATTTACTTTATCACATTGGTTTTTACTCATATAAAACTCAGAGAGGAGAATTATGACTGAATTGATCTCCTGTTGCAACTCCCCCTCTAGGGTGGTGTCTCCTGGTGTCTCAATAAATATGCTTTGATTGCTGTGATGAACAATTAGAAATTGAAAAATAATACTAAAAAGGAAGTTCCTCAGGTGAACATTTTACCATTCAGTGTCATTTAAGTGCAGTCTTTCTGTCAGTGAATTCATCCCAGGGATTATAGCCCAATACAAGAATTTAGTTGCGTATGTAGTGTGTGGTAGAACAGATGATTCCAGTGCTTCTGTATCAGCCTGAGCTGCCCTGAAGTTTGAGTGTGGTCTCAGCTCCTTGTGACTAAGAAAACCACTCTCGACCCATTGTCGTTCTTGTGTATCAGTGTAATACAACAGATATGAAACTATTAGGGCATACTTTTTCATCCATTTAATAATGAATTCCACAAAATATCTATTATATAAATGCTAAGTTCAAATGTTGTGCAAAGCATTGGCTAAATACTGGCAAGGAAGATAAGCAAGGTTACATCCCTCACAAAGCTTAGAATTTTCTGCTTTGGTTCACTTAAGAGCCAGGTGAAATCAGAAGATATTCATTCATGCATCAATTGAATGGACATGAATAAAGTAGCTTTTCACTTGAGGAAGTCAAATTTACATTCATAAAACTGTTAGAGGTCAATCATAATGGCTATGTGCTATAAAATATAATTGCCATATTACAATACTCCCAAGAAAGAATGTCCTTTCATCTGATTGTACCCACAGAGATACACAACTGGTATTGTATTTTAAACTGATTTGAATTTCTATTTCCTTGAAAGAGATAGGTTAAATTCATTAATTGTAATTCATATGCATTTAGCAAATAACGTTTGCTTTGTTTTAATGGTCCAGGTACATGTCACTGTGGCAGGTGTAAGTGTGATGATACCGATGGAAATGGACTTGTTTATGGTCAATTTTGTGAGTGTGATGATAGAGAATGTATAGATGATGAAACAGAAGAAATATGTGGAGGTATGTATATTAACTACATAGAAATTAATAAAAGCACTTCATCTTTCATCCATTTATTGCATTTTTATCTTGCTATCAATTTCTGCACTAGGTTTGTTAACTTAATCTGAATCTGTGTTTATGAAAGGAAAACACTTCACATAAGGAGAGTGAGACAAAGACCTTCCAAGTTGACTAACACTTTTATGTGCAAAGCCCAGTGGTTCCCAAGGACAGCCACATCACCATGGCAACCAGCCAATTGCAGAGCTGAAGTGGGCCCAGTTAGACTCCAGCTTCTCTACTCTTCTTAGCTGCTTTTGTTTCTTTATTCCCAATTTCTTAACTGCATGCTTTAATTTTGTTCTCTTTCACTTTATAATCCATACACCTTTATGTACTGAGGTAACATTAGTTTACAGCAAATACTTAACACTAGTGCCCAGCACTGCAGCAAGTACTTAACACATATCTTAAAAAGTCTCACAGCATCACCTTAGGATAAGAATCAATTTTATCCAGACAAATGTGGGAATAGGAATTTGGGTAAAATCGTAACTTACCCACAGTGATTCCAACAATGAAGATGGCATCTAGGCTCATGTCTGCCTGATGCCCAGCACATAGCCCCTCTGCATATTTATAGCGATAATAGACAGACAGACAGACAGACAGACAGACAGACAGACAGACAGACAGACAGACAGACAGACAGACAGACAGATAGATAGATAGATAGATAGATAGATAGATAGATAGATAGATAGATAGATAGATAGATAGATAGATACCTGCCTCTGTACCCTGGATGAGGAAATGCCTTCTTTTCTGCTTTCCTATCTTCAAGCCTGTCCCCAGGTTTTAGTTTGCAACTGTGGACAAGAAAAATGAGAACACGAGAATCCCTTCTGTTCTCCTACTACACATTTTAGTCTGGCTACCTCTGGCCTCGTCTATTTCTCATCAGTGCTTATTTCATTTATGCTGACAAGTTTCCCATCCGTAGCATCCTGTCCTGCAAGCAGACTGATTTCAGAAGAGTCTTTTACTTGGAAGGATTAGGGACAAATGTGACCAGGGAAAACCAGAGGGTTGTAGAGAAACTGACAGTGCCATATGGCAATCTTGGCTTTGTTTACAAAAACAAATTGTGGATTCGATTCTTGTGGTCATCCCGATACTGGTATGGTCTGCTTGCTCCTTCATCTCTAGTCTCCTTGTTGCATGGACAAATAAGCACCTTTATTCATTTTTCAGGCCAGTGACTTAAGCTAGATGCTGCCCAGGCAATTCTCCGAAAGGGATCAGCACCCAATTGAGAATAATTCGATAAATCTACCCACACATATTATGCATTTGTCCTTTCCATGTTTCATTTCCAATTACTACAGATAAAAGAAGAGGATGGAACATGCTCGGGGCGTTCTAATGCACACGCCAAGGCAAAACCTACTTGCTTGTGTAAAGATAAACCTTTAAATTGAAATAACTTAACGGGGACTGTTGAACTCAACCTTTCCACTTATCCATTTGTTTGGGGCTTAAGCAATTTCATGGTGCAGCCTCTGCCCATGGACACCAGCACCCCAGTCATCATCCCCAGAGGTGACATGGACTGGGAGTGTCCATTTTCACGTGTCATTCACAGGAAGCAATCTGTTGAGAGGTGATGTTATAGCCCGTCAGAAAGCAATACCGAGGCAGATTTTCTTGCTCTCTCAAAGCAAAGAGTGATGTTTATTTTCTGGAATTGTTACAGGGCAGGGAGAGTGGCACCCCAGAACTTCTAAACCTGCCCTCTCTGAATGGGTTCTGCTATTTGCCGCATTAAGACAAACATATAAGACTTTTAATGGAAAGGAACTTTAATACAATTGGGGTACAATGCAGAAAGGATAAAGAATATAGTTACTAAGTTAAGCATTTAAAGTTACCCAACTCCATGAGGGTAAAAGTTTGGCTAAATAGGATTGGCCCAAAGCAAGGCCCAAAAGCCTTCACAAGGTTAAAGGACCTTTTAGTAGAGACCCATAGAAAAGGGTCAGAAAGAATTAGACAAATCCAGGAGGAAAAGAGCAAAATTAAAATTAAGATGAAAACTGCCACTGTTAACTTTCTCACGGGTCTCTTACCCACATTTGTTTTAACCAGTTTAAGACTTAAAAGCAAGCGCAGTTTCTTCACATGTCCCTCTGCTCCATGTGCCTCCTCCAGGTCTCCTTGCTGCCTTCTATCTTGCTTTCTTTTCCTTCCCTTCCTTTTGTCTCCAACTCTTTGCAGAATTTTCTTATTCCTGCTTAGCTCCACCCACTTCGGGTGGAACTGTGATTCTGGAACTTCCCCCTTTCCTGGGGACCCCTCTGTAACAGAATGTGTGTTGTCCTGAAGCTTCTGTTTTATCTCAACTAGCCAGACGTGTCTTGTTAGAATATTTTCATTTGAGGGCATGGTCCACTTGATTTTCTGTTTCTGCATATAGGGACAGTTGCATGTGATTTTTGTTTGCTGATTGACCTCTGTCACGATTTAAAAAAAAAAATAAAACCTTAGTTCCACACCGACTTTTATAACTATGCAGAAAAATTGGGCGTGAATATAGAATTATGATCATTTGTTAATATTATGGTAATCCTTAAACATCTCAAACATTATATAAATTTCTTGAAATCACAGGAGAAAAAAATATTCTAGTTTCAGAAGGGGGTCAATTCTTATAAACACCTCACTGCTGATAAAAGCTCTGTGTGCCCAGTGGTCTTTGCTTTAGTCTCGTGGAATCTTGCTTTAGGCTGATAATACAGTACTGGAATGGAATTTGTGTATGTGTACATGTAGAGACAATTTTAAGTTCATAAATGTGTGATTTTATATCTTATTGATGAAATTGATAGTCTTTACATTTGCTCAAGACACATTACAATTAAAATTTGTAGTCAACATCATCACTACCTATTAGATTAAGAAGAGATTTTAGTCGAATACCTCAAGTTCAACTCATTTAGACAGAAAACAGGGTACCATATGCTCAGGTGCCTGTCTCTTTCTCTGTCTCTCTCCCTGTCTCTATGTGTGTCCACTGAAGGACCTCTCAGCTGGTTAGCAAGAACGGCATACGCGACTAGAACAGTCTCTCATATCCCCTGTGTCCCCATCATACATGAGGTTCAAGGCTCTATTAATGCTATTGCCATTGGCTGGAAACGCCATAGTGCTAAGAAAGGAAAATAGCCTCACTGCATGTCCCCAGGCCTCTGGGATTATGGCTGTCAGCACAAAAAAAGGAAGAGCACAAAGATTTTAATGATAGATGTTGATGTGACACAAATTGCTATAAAACAGAAAGAAACTATTAAGACACTGGAGCTAGTGTGAATGTGGTTTTCATCATATTTACAAGAACAAGAACATACATTCATGGTCGGAGGACACGGAAGTGTGTTTGAGGATAAATACCCTTGTCCTCTGTGAGGATTTGTGGTGGGATTGCTAGGTACAGGTGCAGATTGCTTGGACAGAAGCACAAACATTCAGGTAAGAATGTATAAAGAGGTGGGAGCTGAAAGGATGGGGTGGTGTCTGAACACAAAATGATGGGGGACCCTCATCCATCAAGGTACCTCCTTGCAAATAGGAGATTTGATTGTAAAACCAGCGGCCCACAATATGGGTCTGAATGAGTACTGGGCATTGATTTAACTGAAAGCCTCTTTTCCACATAGAGGGACAGAATAGCTTCGGGCAGTAAATGAAAAGATGAAAGATTTCCTCTGGATTAAGAAGTGTACATTCAAGTCTACACATTCCCCTGGTTTCTCATGGTTGATTTACAATGAAATCTTTTTTTTTTTAAATTCAAGTAACATTGGTTTCGAACATTCTGTAGGTTTCAGGTTATATAGACTTCTGTGTCTGCCTCTGCTATACTGCATTATGTTATCAGCCAACATCGAGTCAAATGAAATGTTTTAATGACTCATTCAAAACATGTCCTTTAAGTGAGTGCTTACATATATTTGAGTTTGATGCATACATTTGAGATAAGAGGTAATAGACTTTCACAGTCTTTCATGTCAATTATTTAAAATGTTTTCATTTTAATAGCTTACCTGCCTAGAACCTAGCAAATGAGCAGTTGGGCTTGCTTTCTTTGTGCAAGGAGTAGGTCTAGGAGCAACTTGGGGGACAAAATGCATAATTGGATCATGTTCACAAAAGAATCAGGGAGGAACCTTTATTTTTTTTTCCTTGTTTTAATTGATGTAACCTTGCACAATAACATTATATAAGTTCCCAGAGGCAACACAAAAAGATCACCAAGCAGTAGAAAGTTAATTCTGTTTTTGAAAGTTGCTTTTTTTCCTCACTGTCTAAAATTCATTTTGGGTAAAGGCCATGGCAAGTGTTACTGTGGAAACTGTTACTGCGAGGCTGGTTGGCATGGGGATAAATGCGAATTCCAGTGTGCTATCACCCCCTGGGAGAGCAAGCGAAGATGCACATCTCCAGATGGCCAAGTCTGCAGTAACAGAGGTGTGTCTTTCATGCGCGTCACTATGGAATTGAGAGCAAAACAAAGCTCTTAATGGTTAACACTTCTTCTCTGCCTCCCTGGGTAGGAGCCTTTGTCCCTAGGGCAGCTTTGATGTAAATCAACATTTACTCTACCTGCCATCTCCTCTTCCTGTTTTGTTTTTTCTTGAGTAGAAAGCAGAAAGATAAGAAAGTCACTGTCATTCTTTAAGCTTGACCAAACAAATAGTTAACAGAGGGGCTGTCATTTCTTTGGCGGCCATTCAGAACTAGCACAGCACAGCTCAAAGGCAATTCTCGTAGATACTCCTGCTAAATGTCTCTTGACTAACACAGCCATTGACAGCATGAACATCTAATTATCCAGAGAGCATTCAGAAAAACCAAACCACAAAACTCTCCTTGTCTTAATTATGAGTAAGTGGAAGTGCGGGTTGGAATACAGCATTGATAAAGCCGTGAAGTTTCTGATTGGTAACAAGTGCGACACTGAAGACAAGAGATAGAAAAACTCGGAACAAATAGCTAAAAGAGTTTAGGCTGACCTGAAACATGAATCTGAAAAACATTTTCACTGCTAAGATGTAAACTGGGTGGTAAACTGAGTTAATGAACCGGTGAACCCAAATCAGTTTAGAATATTTCCATGAAAATACATGTCATTTTTCCCTTTGCCAGCTGTTCTGGTAGAAAAAGAGGGCCACTTGGACTGCACACTGATGACTTGGTATAAATAAGTGCCCATTTCCTTCTATAAAACTATAAACATTGAGAAAGCTGGAGACTTTTTCTTTTTTGCAAAGGAATGCCACCTTTTAAAAAATAGTGTCTATATGGGAAGTCTCCAGATATGGCCAATTTCATCCTTCTACTAACTGATAAAGAAGAAAGAATAAAATGTGGCACATTTCTGCCCACACAGAGGGAAAGCAGAAGTCTGAACTTGGGATAAAAATCCTTTCTTTATGCACAACATCTGATTGTGCATCCTACCAGTGCATGTTATATTTTTATTCAACACTTAAGGACATGTTTCTGTTTTGTGCCTTTTAGTCAATGAGGTCAGCAGTCACTTTTATGATGTCACTGTAGGAAGCGAAGTGTGTTACTGTGCATAATAGCCATTTTGGTTTTGAAGAAAGACAGGAGTGATCAAACTGGGGCCGGGTCCCAGGGCCCCAGACATAGATTTCTTGTAGAAACACCTGCTACCTGCCAGCTCCCCCTGGACTGGACTCAGCTTCTGGGATCTGGTACAGGCAGAGCAGGGCACACAGCTTGAATGAGGTTGGTCACCAGTGAGATGCCCTCAAATTATTAGCTTGCTATCCTAAAGATGACTACGGAACTCACATAATGGTCTGCACCTGGGCATTTCCGCTGGCTCAGTCTCCCAGTGGCCCAGGTTTGCCCATCTGCCTGGTTTCCTGCATTCCTGTAACTTGACCTTGTCTTTAGTCCCCTTTGCTTTCATTAATGAGTTCATTAACTCTGTTTACCACTCAGTTTACATCTAGACAGCCCCCGTTCTCCCCCTCTTTTTTTACTTATTCTGGTTCTCTTGACTTTGAGTTGTTCTCCTTCCAGCCCACCTGGACACATGCCCATCTCGCTGCACGCCCAGACTCTCTCCTCTGGTTACTTGCACTTACACTGATTTCCCCTCCCCCCACGCGTACACTTTCCTGCAGGATCCATGCCTGCTTTTTCAAAATGTCATTATTTCTAGTTTGATTCTTTATTCACTTTTCTTTCATTACCTTTCCTTTTGCCAAACAGATTGCAAACTTTTTTTTTTTACCATTTTAACCTAAAATTCTTTCTAAAATTTTTTTTAAATTTATTTCATTGCGATGGCATTGGCTGAAGCACTATCCATGAATTCAAGGTATAGAATCACCCCCTTCAAGTGTGTGACACCACTAAACCCCACAGTCCTCCCCCACAGCCCACTGGCCCCTCCTCCCTTTGATGCCGAGCTCAAGGGTTCCATCTTACATTGCTTTAGCTGTTTTGATATGATTTTGACATGAACCGATACAGGGCTGATGGCACATTCTGGAATCCTTCATCATTCTAGATATAATCACTTTTGCTTTGAAAGAATCTCCACTGACCACGTTATTATTTTTATTATGCAAATGTGTGACATTTTTAATATAATTTTTTTAATTTACATATATTTGACATCAATTGTACCCCCATGGATTCCCCATCACCGTAACACCAGTGCACCATCACCCCAGTCCCCCATGCTCCCGTCTGCCCTCCACCCTTCCCCTGTTCCCTCCCCACCAAGTGTCCCCAGTCTGTCCTTTCCACTGACCACTTTCGACGGTGTTTTCCCTTTGTACTTTTCTCTGAGTGTGCGCATTTTCCAAATACAAGTAAGCACGCCGTGACAGCACCGTGTTAGATGCTGTCATGCCTACCGGCCCCGGCACCACGTAACTCGACGTTCCCCGCCAGGGACCTGCGTGTGTGGGGAATGTTCCTGCCACGACGTGGACCCCACCGGGGACTGGGGCGACATCCACGGGCCCACCTGCGAGTGCGACGAGAGGGACTGTCGGGCCGTGTACGACCGCTACTCCGACGACTTCTGCTCCGGTAGGTGACTCCAGACCCCCCTTCTCATCTAGAAATGTTCATTCCCCCTCTTTTTAAAAAAAAAAAAAAAGATTTATTCATTTATGTACACAAGAGCTGGGGATCAGGCCAGAGGTGTGGCTGAGAGGAGTCACCAGAGACCATGGGGAGCAGAACAGGTGGAGCTACTGAAATCCACTGCTGAGGGGAGCAGCGGGGGAGGGAGGGAGGCACAGGAGAGTCTGCTGCGCCGTGTGGGTCCCCTCCCCGGCCGGGGATCGAACTCGTGCTGCCGTGGCTGCGGATGCTTCATAGTGCGGTGATCAACCCCTTGCGCCACCAGGGAACTCTCCCCACATCTTCCTAGTTTTAAGCGTCTCTCTGACTCCGGTGAACCCTGGCTAAGAGCAGAGTGAGCACCTCAAGCAACTCATCGCCACAGAGCACCGGCCAGTAACTCGAGAATCCTCAAAGGGTCACGTTTGGGGCACAGACGGGGGGACATGCGCCGATCTCTGCAGGCCAGCCAGTTGCTCACCAAGGTGCACTACTGCTCAAGGGCTAGAACTCACAGCTAGCAGCCTCAAGCAGAACACGCGGGCCTCGCGGGGACGCGGATGTGAACACACAGTGGGCCTGAAAAGCACACGCGATCTGGGCATGTCCAGGGCACGCAGATAATTTTCAACAAATACCGTCCAATACTGCATATTCTCTTCATTATGGTTCTCCTAACAGTTTCTTTTCTCAGTTTACTTGATCGTGAGAGTATACTCTCCAATGCATACAACATACAATATATTCTCTAATACATACAACGTGCCGTGTACGGTACAGGTGACGCTTGTGGGCAACAACAGGCTGAGTTTGGGGAAGCCAGGAATGACACTTAGTTGTTTGTACGGGGGCTCTGGGGGAGACAGCTCCAAAGAAATCAGGCACCTCGACAATCTTACACTGCCTTAAGCGCCACTTGGAAACACATAAGCACTCGTCTAATTTAATCTCCAAGTGATACAAATAAAATTCTTCAATTTTGTTTTTGTAAGGAAGAGCTGTCCTCTGGATGCTGTAAGGCTCTAAATCTCCAAATCCCAGGCTCTCTGCGTGTCGCTATGACCTGGGCAGGCATCTACTCTGGAAAATTCTTCATTCCAGTAAATCTGTAGCATTCGTGTTATGTTCGTGCCGTTATCAGTCTTCACCGTTTCCCTAGTTGCCATTCTAAGTTGCACCATAAGATTGAGAATGTTGAAAATGCTAATGAGTTTTGAGGCTGAAGTAACCCGACTGCATGGATGTTCTTTGTGATTTATGCCATCCTGCGTGTAATGAGGTTCGGATGAAATGCAACTTTATTTTTAGCCCTTATTTTTTGCCATTCTGAGTGCGTTGGTCTTCTAAGTCCAAGGGAAATCTCCCAATGGATTAATTGAAGTTGCTGCTTTCATTTTTTTTTTTCTTTGTGAGTTCACATATTTAAATGCCATTTCTTTTTTAAGTTGGCTCTTTTAACTGGCATTGTCAACTTAGCCGTTCATTCCCACACTGTCCACTCGAGTGTTCGGTGGTGTGTGGATGTGATTGTAGGGCCTGCTGCCTTATAGATCCACAGTTTAAAATATGATCCTTGTTTGCAAATAAATCTGCTTCATTTATTTCTTCTTTCACTCCTGTTGTTCATCATCCACAGAGTGTGTATGTGTGTATGGATGAATGCACACACACACAGATACACGCATACTTTGAAGAAGATGATACTGTTGTCAAAATTTGAGTGTGACTGAAATGCCCAGGGCAAAACCAGTCACCCTGCAGTGAACACACTGAGGCATTTTCTACCTTATTCTATCACCTGCTCCGTGGAATTAGCTTCCTGATTCCCTGAAAGCATCTCTTTGTCCCTGAGGATGGCCTGCCACTGTGGGCTAGTTCTCCAAATCCCATAATTGGAAAAATATGTTGCCATGTGACGTTAAGCTCTATCTTTCAGTTTATTCTGTCCACTGAAACAATGAAAATACACAGTTAATCCTGGCTTGGCATTTTATCAGTTTAGAAAATGGCACCCTTTGATAGAACTTGTGAAGTAGGGAAAAGATGCTTTCCAAAGCACAAAGGAAAGAAATAAGTTGCGTTTGCATTGTCTTGAAAGGGAAATCCACTATGGATGGATTTTTTTCAATCCTAATACTAGTTAGGTCTTATTGATTCCCCCGACCTTTCCCAGTACAAGGTCTTCATATTCTCAATACTTTGGGAAAGTAAAGACACATGACAGGTTCTTCTAAACTTTGGAGCTGGCGATGCCTGGGGTAGCACATAGTGGTAATGGGGTGATCCTTGAAGGTGATCGTGACCTTGCAGCATTGCACAGGAATGGGGGGTAGCACCTTGTAGGTCACATTTCCTCCTAGTTATTATAGAAGAGCTTAGAAATAGCAGAGAAATGAAACTGCAGTAATAAAATAGTGCTAGGGGGAAATACACAGAGATTAAAAACTGAGTGAGAAATACAGAGCAGTAAGAAAGCAGGAAGTGAATGTGAAGGCATAAAGATGACAGAATCTGGGCAGACGTCAAAGGTTGGTTTTCAAGTTTGTCTTTATTGAAACCTTTGCTTGGTTTCCTTATATTCCACATATAAGTGACACCATCAGTATTTATCTTCCTCCTTCCGGCTGACTCATGTCGTAGAGCATTCGGAGGGGAAATGGGGGAAGAGGGTGAGAACAGGGTGCTGAGAGAGCACAATTCTCTGTGATGAAGGACTCTGGGTACCTTGTGGCAGGAGCACTATGGGGACTGCACTTGAAGGGGGCCCTATACGTCCAAGATACTAACAACCTTGTAAACCAATGGTACTCACATTATAAATTAATAATAATAAAAAAATAAAAAGATGAAAGACTTTCAGAGATTTCTTCCTCTGGATCTAAAGCATTTGCATTTCTTCCCAAATGTTTTAATGCACCCACAATTGGCCTGACTTATTTTTGATATTAATTGGACCAAGTTAAAAGTTGGAGCAATTCTCCAATTAATAACCCCTGACTGCCTCTACAGATTAGCTCTGTTTCCCTGCAGATTTTTTAAGTTGAAATATATTTGACATACAACTGTGCAAATGCAAGGTGTTTGGCATGTTAATTTGATATGAGTATGTATTGAATGTGGTTATCACTGTAGCATTAATCAGCACCATGAACTTGTAAAAAAGTTGACATGTGACCATACCTCAGATAGAAAATAAGGACTGCTCTTAAACCTGGATCCAACTGCAGAACTGGAGAATATTCTCACTCCATCTGGCTTCCCTCTGCAGCCTCCCACTTGATTTTTTGCTCATGTTTAGCTGCCTGGAATTGGGGTAACTACAGGAGCAGGGTCCTGGGTGGTTGGGGTTGTTCTCACCTGCAGGACTTTTAGTTCTAACTTCCAGCTTTTCTTGCCTTTTAATGTGTCTTAATTGTATTGTTAACGTGTCAACAAGTCCCCCACGAATGGCAGCGAGTTCTGTCTTTTGTTCTTCTTCCTCCTGGCAGAGCTCACGGTCCTCAAAGAAAACCTCTTGTCTTCAAGAATATCAAAGCTACTGATCCCTATGAAATAGCAGGATAGCTTGTACTCGAAGGTTAAAAAAGTGCTTTAGAACTTTTATTATTTGTGCACTTGCAATATAGTTCTGTTTGCAAATTTCCCTCTAACTTACATGAGGGTTGAGAAGAGGGCTGGGAATTTCTTAACATGGATAAATGGCAAAAAATAATTGAATCTAGCAATGTCTGACTTACCATTGATAATAAATTTAGACTGTTATAATAAATGTCTCATTTGTGTAGTTCTAATATGAGTTATTCAGGCATAATAGATATTTATTAGCAATCACATTTTTCTTTGGCCTTAAATGATGGATTCCTAGGCAGAGTTCAGTAGACAGTGAGTCGTTGTATAAACAATACATAGTAGATGCCCAATAAGGACGTGTTGAGTTGAATTTAGCGTTAAGTGAGAGACTTGAATTTAATGATTTCTAATACCTCACTCTATTTTGACTTGTGTTTTATGCCCCATGAAGAATCTGACTGGTGAAAAGCATCTACAGAGGTAAATGGTCCTATTTTTCAAACTCAAAAGGTAGACATCTTCCAACCAACCTCATGAAATGTTGCTAAAATGGACTAGTCTGTATGAGATGACTGTCATATAATGTCATGTAAAATATATATCATGTTTGCATATTAGAAGCCACAGACAAAATAGCATGGATTTTTATCCATTAAATGTGTGCTAGATTTACTTAAAGAATGTGTAATTCTTCTTCCCTCAACTTCTTCATGCATTTTTACAGTAATGACATAAATCCACTTTAATTTTCATCTTTAATAAGGAGCATGTGTAGCGGCCCTCCCTGGTGGCGCAGTGGGTGAAGCAACGCACTATGAAGCAAACCGCAGCCACTGCAGTGCCAGTTAGATCCCTGCCCCTAACCAGGGAGGGGATCCACATGGTGCAGCAGACCTCTCCTGCCTCACCTGCTGCTCCCCTCAGCAGTGTGTTTCGGTCCCCACTCTGTCTGGTGAATCCTCTCACCCCCCGCGACTCTGGTCTGTACTCTGGCATAAATAACTGTGCATAAATAAATCTTTAAAAAAATAAAAATAAAAAAAATAAAGAGCATGTGAATGTTTATCAGAAGTGAAGGAAAGCTCAGCTGAGTTATCTTGCTTTCCTTTATATTCCTCCTTGGCAACTGGTGTGGATTCAAATGAATAAAAATAACAATAGCCCACTAGTGTTGGCACTTTGCGATAGATTGTGTATGTCCTGGCACACATAGCCCGGTGTCTGTCACCATCCTGCTTAACAGAGGAACAAACTGAACTTCAGAGAGGGTCATGTGATCATCCAAATCTGTGGGTGAGGAAGTCAGGGTTTGACTCCACTTATCTGCTGGACCACAGAGGATGGCCGTTTGCCGTCCCAGAAAGAGCCTCAGCCGGGTTCTCTGCAAGCTCTGCCATGATTAATGCTCTTCCTCCTCTCTTCTGTCCATGCCAAGTAAGTCCTCTCAGCTGTGAGCACTGGTTTGAAGCTGAGAGCCCCTAGGTCTGAAGACTCAGCAGTCAGCAAGTAATGAGAATCAGGGTGGGGTGTCCAGGAGATGAGCCCCTGCTTCAGTAACAAATTGTTTTCCATTTTCTATGCTCTCCTCCACGCGCACACTGCCAAATCCTTCAGCTCCGCCTTCAGCCCAGCACACGAGTCTACCCTCATGCACCTGTACTTTGACAGAGTCAAGGCACAGCCCCAGGGTGCCGCGGTGCTGGGCCTTCCTTTGTCCCTCAGGGTCCATTCCCATAAAGCAGCAATTCAAGAACTGGAGGGCAGGATGGGCCTTTGCCTTTACGTTTGGTCTTGTGCCCATTATAATGCTGACTCGTGAGTGCTATTCACTGTTGCGATGAAAACTAATTCTGACTTCACCCCGTTTTCTCATTTATTATTTGTCCAACTCCCTTTGCAAAGGTCACGGGCAGTGTAACTGTGGAAGATGTGACTGCAGAGCGGGCTGGCACGGGGAGAGGTGTGAGCACCCGCGCTCCTGCGCGCTGTCGGCGGAGGAGAGCGCCAAGAGGTGCCGGGGGCACGCGGACTTGGCCTGCTCAGGACGCGGTAAGCGGGCTCCATCTCCCCACCTCCCGCGCTACGGAGTCAAGGGGCTCCTTGCACCCACGTCATCAGCTGCATGCTCCTCTCCCTGGGTGTCTTTGCATGACGTCAGTTTGTTTGCAATTTATCAAACCACCAAGTGGGTGGGTGGTGACCCGTGACAGGCAAAACCCACCAACCTCATGGCCCGAGGGGCGAGAGGGGGAATGGCGGCCGTCTGTCCCTCAACCCCTCGAGGCACCGTGAGTCTGAGGCTCAGGAGGTGGTCACTGGGGATGAGCCCGGCGCCAGAGAGAGGGCGCCCGTCCCCCGCAGAGGAGCTCTGGGCTCACCTGCTGGGTGAGGCAGGGGGGGGCTCACGTGTCCGGGCCCTGCGGGCTGGTCCCGCATCCCGGGGAGGAGCCGGTGCCTGGCGGGTGTCGGCCGTCTGCGCCCGGCCTGCTGTCCAGCTGCCTCTTTCAGCCTTCCCTGAGGTCTTCCTGTCACGGTCAGTGTGTCTGGCTGTTGGGGCGAGGTCTGGAAAGCCCACCCAGGGCTCCCCTGGGCTCGTCCCTTATCGCCGTGTCCACGTGTCCACGGGCGCTGTCTAATCTAGTTCCCCCGCGTGGGCTGTGCTTTGACATCAGCGACTCCATCTTCTATTTATATAAGTTTGCTCACTCATAACTTACTTAACAGTATAACTATTTGACTGATAAAATGCTCTCATCAACATATACCTTAGCTCAAGGTAGCTAAGATCTCAGCATGAAGGAAGATTGATTTGTAAAGGTAACAACAAATCCAGTTTCCATGAGTGAAGTACAGAAAGAAATAGTCCCTCTTTCTCTGTGTGTGCCCTGTGCGCCTGTACACCACCCCACACACACACACCATCATCATCATCATCATCATCATCATCAGTGCACGTTAGCTTTGAGGTCCGTTTGCTTGCAGTTGGCTTTAAGGCTACATGAAAAAGATCAAACACTGGATAGTTGCTCAAAGGTTTCTGAATAAGACCATCTAGCTGTCCACTGACATTTCGGAACCCCAATCCTGAGGTGTGGAGGGGAGTGTGGCTTTGGGGAAGCATCCCATGAACAGACAGAGGGGCAGGAGCGTCCCCTGCAGGAAGGGCGGAGCCTCCGGTGATGTCCCGCCTCCCCACGAGTACGAACTGGAGGTAAGCAAGACTTCCTTTAGAGGACAGCTCGTTCCATCTTTGGTCATTCCTCCAAACAAGAAATACAGTTTTACTTCTTATTTGAAAATGCAAAGTAAATGTGAAACATGCTTTTGGAGGAATTAGTAACAGAAGTTATTAGAAATTTTGCTTACAAAAGAAAATAAGGAGAGAGACTTCCTCAGAGTGTCAGATCAGAAATTTAATCTTATGTTATGGTTTTCTTCTTTAAAAGTGAGGGGTTTTATTATTACTATTGAGACAGAACTCAGGACTCCAGCTTAATGGTTTTCATGCATTCCCAGTGTTACACAACTATTGCCACTGTCTCATTCCAGAACATTTTTGTCACCACAAAAAGAAACGCTCTTGTACCTCTTAGCAGTTGCACCTTATTTATTCTCTTCTCTCCTCAACACATTCACCCCCTTCCTAGCTCTGGATTTCCCTACTCTGAGTATTTTATACAATGGAGCTATTAAATATGTGGTCTTTTACTGCTGGTATTTCTAGGCTTACACATTGTTCCCAGTTACAGCCTGTGCTATAACTTTCTATGGTGTGATAATGCTCATCCATAAGTACATACCCCACTTATTTATCCATTCACCTCTCAATGGACATATAGATTGTTTCTGCTCTTTGGCCTTCATGAGTAACTTCCTATGAGCACTCATGCTCAACCTTCACTGTGGACCTTCATTTTGATTTCTTTGGGTATAAACTGAGTAGAATTGCTGGATCATAGGGAAAGTCTTGTTTAACTTTTGAGGGACTTGTGACACTGTCTTTAAGGTGACCACACCAATTCACACTCCCATCACCAGTTATGAAGCTTCCAATTCCTGTACATCCTTGCCACTATCTGTTACGGCCTTTTTTTTCACTGCTTACACTTTTCTTTATGTAGACAGCCCCCAAAATCTCTAATATTATTTGCACCATAGGCACTTCCTGTACTCTAGTATTTATCACTAATGATTACTGGTGGGAGATTAGGGTATGGGGAGAGGAATTTTTAATTTCAGAAGCATGGCTGACTTGCCCCGTCTTTCACCAGTAACTCAAGACAAGAACCACTATCTTACCACATTAATAAAATATTGTCCTATTTGTTAGACAAAGCCTATTGTGTGTTAAAGTAACAAAGATTAAAGACTAGTATCCCTCAGGCTACCATTCTTACTATTTATTCTTAAAAATAACAAATTGTATCATGGAAAAAATAATAACTCAGTATCACTCACATGTAGAAAATCACCTAAAGTATAAGTCCATTTGTCTTTAAGTTTTGAATATAATATAACTGTAAGAAAATTATCGTGGGCTTCCCATGTCCATCTAGTAAAATCTGGGAAACATCGTCTCCTACATTCCTAGAGATTCTCTGGCTTATGTTGTTACCATTTATAAGCAGTAGTATCTTTCAAGTTTATTTTCTGAAAATGCTGTTCCATGTATACATACAATTATGATTTTTTAAAAATCATTCATATCAACCTTTTCTAATACTTTACAGATAAATAAAAAGCGTCTCTAGTTTTCTCCTAGGGAAATGAAGGCTTTGATGAGTGAAATGATTTTCCAGGAAAGCATAACAAAATGTAGGATTTTGAGAGTGAAGATCAGGATTTACAGCAGCCATCAAGGTTCCTGCCAGTGACTGAGAGACCTTTTCTCAAAGTACTACCTCTGCAAGTTCAGTGCCTTTGGGTGTTTTAAAGCAAATATGGGGACTTTCAAAAGTTTTGCAATTTATGAATGACCACTACAGCTGTGGTTACATAAGCGAGGAAAGCAATTACAAGGCCCACCAGTCCTCAGACCTACAGCCTCAGCAGCTCACCAGCTGGGTCCAAGAAAAAAAGACTCCTGGTAGAATCTACCAGTGTGCCTCAGGACTGTGCACCTGTGGGCCAGGTAAAAGTTTCTTCCACCAGAAGTAGATGAGATAGCTTGTTCTGGTGATGGCTAAGTATGATCATTTTCTCTAAGATAGGAGATTCACATAGCCACTATCTTCAATTCCCTATTAATCCTGTGACTTTTTGATTCCTATTTTATGTTCTTATAGTATCTTTTCTTTCACTTACATGACTCTCTTATGGTCCATGTGGATACATAGTAATTCTTCCTAATTTCTGCTCCAGAGGGTTGGGTGTAGAGGCAACTTTCCCTATTCTTATATCACTGTTCTGCTCAAAAAATTAAAATGGCTTATGATAGTCTACACATCAGATTTAAAACTCTTTTGAACTAAAAATATATTTTGTTATTGTCAAGGTTCTCCTCTGAGCATGGGTCTGGTTTTGGCCAGAAAATGTAAGCTAACGGGGACATGGGTTGCTTTGGAGCAGAGGTTTTAAGAAGCAGTGAGAGATTTGCTATTTTGCTTTGCCCCTGGCATGAGATGGTCATTGACCCATGAGACAGGTCTTGAATGAGGATGATTAAAACCTCTGCTGATCCACTAAGGGCCTATAAGATGAGAGGAATAAAGCTTTGGGGTTCTAAACTGCTAAGACATTGGGATTATTTGTTAATGCAGTAGAATTCCTGACTCATACACCCTTCCATGTACATAGAAAGAACACAGTTACACCGAAACAAATCAACAAGCCAACACAACAAAAATCATACCTAAAGCCAAGATATAAGTCTAAAAGCAGTGAAGGTTTAGAGCCACCTGCATGTCTAATCAGTTTCAATATTTAAGTCAAAATAAATATAGATGTGTATATACCTTACCAGTGATATATTTATGTTGTTCTATCAACAGCAAGTAGGTAATACTAAGAGCGTGGAGTGCATGAATTTTTAATATCTCCAAACCCAACAAGGTAGGAAGAGGTATCATTTTTTTTCTTCTTTTTACAGAAAAAGAAATTGCATATTTGAACAACTTGTCATCTTACATAGAAACTGCCAGAAGCAAATAGATTTCCTTTTAATGAACATCTTTCTGAAAAATCATTGATCTGGTTGTATAGTATTCCATGGTATGGTGGAAGCAAAGCACTTAATCACTAAGAAGACCAAAGACCAATATTTTAGAACCATACCTGTTATGGTTTTGGACTCTTGGAGAGGAGATCCACTAAAATGATGCCAAATGAATATTTATGATCCCTCCATGGGTGATGATAATGCACTGAAATAAAATAATGATATTTAGAAAATATGACAGTTTAACAATGTTAGCCCTCTGATCCATAAAAAACAAACACTGAATTCTCTTTTATTAGACACCTAAATTATTTTTTATTTTATATTCAAATTGTCATCATTTACATTCTTATAGCAGAATATTTTCATAGATCCTTAGACTTTAGTTCTTATATGAGGGATGTATTCATATAAATGAGTAAAATATAGTAAAGCTTTCAATAGAAAACAATGCCTAAACAATTTCTATCCTCTATAAAAATTGTACCAGCATACCCTCCTGCCAGGAACTTAAAAAGGGTTCTGTTCCCTTCCCCTACCAGGTAACCAATGAACTCTTCTCAAAGTATTTTGCTTTTAGTGTTACAGACTTTTGCCATTTATCAAGTTCTTTCACTGACTTCTAGCATCATCAAAAGGAGTGCAGGCATTATTTAGCTGCAGGCATTAATATTCAGAGGCTTGTGTTTTCAGTATTTGTTTTCTTTGATCATCATTTGTCCTTGTGTCTAAGTCATCTTTTTGTTTGGTACTGAAATCCCATGTGGTTTTGTTGCCTTCCTCTATTCCTTTTTGTTTTCTGTTATCAGACTTATTCTAAGAGAGATAGCGTATGTTTTAGTCCTTAAACACATGAAAACAAATATCCCCACCAAGGAAGGTGTAAGGTGAAGGAAGAATGATAAATTCAGGCAAATTGTTCAATATTGTAGCTTCTAGAAAATAGAAGACATGTCTTCATTTTTATCAGTTAGTATTCTTTAATTAATGAATTACTAAGTAAGTGAGTTCAATTCCCTCATCAAGGACCATACTTTCAAAGAGAAATAGAATGCAAAATTCCCACCATCTGGAGATTTTCAAGTCAAATCATAATTCATCTCTTCCTTGTACTGGCAAAAGGCATCTTTAAATCTTATTGTTTTTATTTATTAGAATGGTTTCCACATGAAGGCCTTTTGTGTGTGTGTGCGCGCGTGCGTGTATGTGCGTGTATTTTTTACTGTGTTATTTGTTTTGTTTTGGGGGGGAAAACGGAATTATAATTTTTCTGATTTGTGTGTACAGGGATGTTATTATTTGAAACAGAAAAATCATTTTAAAATAGTAGCCCTCCAAACATATTTTTGGGTTTTTTTTGGGGGGGGAGTCTTAATTTTTAATAAAAAAATTTTCAGCTTTATCAAAGTGAATTTGACACACTACACACCCTGCACATATCTTCTGTATATGGATGAGTTTGAACATATGTGCACAGCTGTGATACCACCACCCCAGTCAACGTAATGAACCATCCATCACCCCCCAAAATGCCCCAAATCCCTTCGATTTCTTTGTTGTGTGTTCGTAAGAATGCTTAACATGACAGGTATCTAAAATACTCAAACATCCAGATGCAGAAAATGGAATGTTCTGTTGCTGGGGATAGGAGAAGGGAAAGGGGAATTTGTTATTCAATCAGAGTAAAGTGACAGTTGTGGAAGATAAATATGTTCCAGAGGCCTGCTGTTCAATGTCATGCTCCAGTTAACCATAGAGAGCTATGGACTTAAACATTTGTTGAGAATAGACCTCCAGACATATAGACAAAGCTCCAGATGTATTAGACCAGGCCCCATACCACCTATTGTGCTTTCGATTCTATTTTTAGAATACTCAGGAGCCTAATTAGATATCTTATTGTAACTGAACTGCAATAGCAAATACACAGAAATGTTCAAGGGGAATGAGTATAATCTTCCAGAATACTTCAAGGAGACAAGTGGGATTCAGATTTACTCTATTCTAAGAGTCGTGATGGATTGGTTCCCCTGCCTGTGCCAGTGCTTGTAGACTGGGAATAGGCAGGCACCAAACATGACTTTTCCATCATAGCTGTTAAGGAACACAGCTAACGAAAAAATGACCCTGTGAAATAACTTCTTCACTCTTCCTTATCTAGAAGAAATGATCCTACTTCTAGTGATGAACCAAACGGGGAAAATGGAAGTGAATTGTTCATCCTTCTAGAAACAGTTCTGCTAGTACTCTGTCCCATTATGGACAATAAATTATGGGAAATCAACCCATAGATCCCCAGGGAGTCTCCTATGGTTTTGAGCACACTTTGAACTTACACTGCTCTCTTCTTGCCATATTTATATGCTCTGCTGTCATGGAATAACCCATAGGGTAATAT
Source organism: Galemys pyrenaicus (assembly GCA_019455555.1). Taxonomy (NCBI): domain Eukaryota; kingdom Metazoa; phylum Chordata; class Mammalia; order Eulipotyphla; family Talpidae; genus Galemys; species Galemys pyrenaicus. Next base: position 4,457,289 of record JAGFMF010011662.1, read on the forward strand.
GGACTCTAGGAAAAGAAGGGCTTATTTATTATTTGCTTTTTTTGGACTCAGAAAAACTTATTAAAATATATTTTTTAAAGATTTATTTATTTATGCAGACAAGCACTGGGGTACAGGCCAGAGGTGTAGGGGGGTGAGAGGATTCACCACAGAGAGCGGGGAGCAGAAC
>JAGFMF010011662.1:4457507-4512345 GCA_019455555.1 Galemys pyrenaicus
TGTGGGTCCCCTCCCTGGCCGGCAGCAGGGATCGAACTCGTGCTACAGTGGCTGCGGTTTGCTTCATAGTGCATTGCTTAACCCACTGCGCCACCAGGGGAGGCCCTTAAAATATTTTAAATGGCACATGCATCCTATATTTCACAAAGCTGCAGAAACTTAAATGTTATTTATTATGACTTTATTAAAGGTAGTGCTGACACAGAAAGATCAAGAGGATGTGAGAACTAAATATGGTGCCCCCAGCATCCTTTATGCCCCAAGAGGTGCTGGGTTGTGTGTTGGTACATTTTCACTCTCATGAGAAGGCCAAAGGTGCAGGTGCCCCAAACTAGTGATTTACTCAGAGATCCTGATTAAGTCCAGTAGTAAACCTCTAAGACATATGATGAAGCTGCATTTACCAAACTAAAAACATAATTTGCACGCATAGAAAAGAAATGCCAAAAAGAAAAGAGCTCAGTGAACTAGACAAGAAGGCCACATCCAAGGTGATTCAGGGACTCCCCTTCCCAAGGGGTAATTATCTAGATTCCTTAATTCCCCTTCTTTATCTTGTCTTTGTCCTCATTATTTTTATAGTCAATAGAATATAGGGGAAAAGAAAAAACTCAAAAGCTGAATTAAATAATTTTGCATAACTTTAAAAAGTGGTAGAAATATTTCAGTAGAATACAATAAACATCATATATTTTGATTTACCTACATTTTTCTAATCCATAGTCCAGAAAACTGTATCATCCCAAGAGTATTTTTTTTCACGTTCCCATCAACAATTTTAATCTAAAGCAACAGAACATTTCATGTCAAAGATAGGAATTGATCCAAATAAATAGACAATTTTTGTTACAGCATGCTTAATTTTTATGTGGTAAATTGAAAACCAGTGAAATCCTTTGGCTGAGAAACTTCCTAGTAAAGGCTGCAACAAATATTGTCAAAATGTATTTGTAATGAAAATAGAAAATTGGCCATGAATTCAATCCCAATTTCTTTAAGTGAGCTTAAAATGAAATGTGTGACAACTGTGACAAATTTGTTACTATGATTATATATTTATTTCTTTAAAAACATGAAGCACGCAGTGAAGGATGCAGTTAGGTCTCTAAAAATTCACTTAATTGTGTTCAAGATGAACAAGCAAACCAGATGCTTTGAGTAGAGCTCGATCTGGCCCAGCTATCATCTGTGGCATTCCTGGCAGCCTGTATTCTACAACCTTCTTCTGAATAGAAAATCAGTGAGTTTGGCTTCATTTTGCCTCAGCTTCAGGGTCAGGTAGCTGATCCAAATCCCATGACTCCCCCCTGCATATATGAGATGTTAAAAACTGATAGGATTGTCGCAGTGCTCTGTTGACAGACATTAAAAATATAATTCTTCTAGAGAATACAAATTGCACATCACTTTCTTTAGTGATGCCATTTTTCAAATTTAATCAATCTCATATTTATTGACCACATTACTATGCTAAGTCTGGGGCCAGGAAGCCAGGGCCAGCAGACCTATAGTCTGTTTTTGTAAATAAAGTTTTATTAGAACACAACCATGTCATTGATTTACACAGGGCAGTGTCCTTACTATGATGGCAGAATTGAATGCCACAGAGTGCATGGCCACAGAGCCACAGATATTTACCATTAGTCCTTTACAGAAAAAGTTTGCTGACCCTGGTGCCAACTGTTTATGCTGAATGTGACAAGTGTAGGGGAGAAGGGAGTGTGTATTTTGCAGGGAGGAATTTCTAAATCCAATAAATAAATTTGGATGCAAACACGACTTCATGAAGTGAGAGAAGCTAGAATTGAATTGCAGGGATGAGTAACGTTAGATGAAAAAATGCATCAGGCAGAAGGAACAGCACAGAGAGAAAAACTGAGTTAACACGAGAATGACTTACATGGAACAGGAAACAAATTCGCTCTTGTTCCACGTAAAGAATAAGACAGTGGTGGCAGATGGCCTTGGAGCAAGTGTCATCTCTCCCATCCTCCACTCTCCTCTTTCTGTATTATGATGGCTTGAGACAGAGAAAGCAGTTTGTTCTCATAGTTCTCTCATGAGGTTAATTGTTAGTAAGGATATGCACTGTAAGTATGGATTGTAATTAGGTTGAAACCATGTTAGAGAAATTCTAGGTTGGGGCCTCCCTGGTGGCTCAAGGGGTTAAGCACCACACTGCAGCAGGAGTTCGATCCCCAGCCAGGGAGCTGACCCACATGGCACAGCAGACCTCTCCTGTCTCCCCGCTGCTCCCCTCAGCAATGTATTTCAGTCGATCTGCCTGTTCTGCTCCCCACTCTATCTCTGATGAATCCTCTCACTGCCTGCACCTCTGACCTGTACCCCAGTTCTTGTATGAATAATTTTTTTTTAAAAAGAAAGAAATTCCAAGTTAACCTCTCTTAGTGCCCACTCCATATGTCATTACTAAAGCAGCAAGTTTCATGTAACTAAAATCACCAAGATGCAAATCTTTCCATGAAGACAAATATGTCCGCATCCCTCTCACGTGTCAGTCCTTCTCCTTCTTACACCTCAAATCATCCTTACTTACATATCTCCTGAAGAATATGAGAAGAGAAAAACAAATCTGAGGTGACTGCTTTATTGACAGTCACTCGTTATTGGCACAGTAGTGAAGTAACAGCACTTGAGCTGCCGGAGTAGTATTTTGAGGGTCACATTATTGGGAGTGGAATGTATTGTGTACCTACATGTTTTAAATGGCAGAGATGCGCAGCTGCAGTGAGGTGACATCGGGGTACACGATGGCATGAGAGAGCAAAGATTCAGTCTCAGGAGTAAGAGACACAGGCTAAACCCACACAAGACACTTCCAGGTGACTTTGAGCACAGCTTCCTCATCCTATTTTTCCTCTCTTCTCTCTGTAGTAAGGTCCCTGAATTCTTTTCAGACTCAGTGTATGTTTGCTGTGGGTGCCACACCTTTCATTTGAGACTCACTTTTGTATCTAGTTTTTACACAATCAATTAGACAGACAGAGCTAACTATTCCCCAACAAGAAGCAGACAACTCACCAAACTGTCCTTCCGGACTCTGCTTTCTACCAAGTATCTGTCCTAGGTATAAAATAGTATATTCTTGAGCTAGGGCATTTTTCTACTTGGAATGTCATGGTTAAGATGGATGAGACTTTGGTTCTCTATAAATATTTACTTCTCATGTGATGCCTTTTGTTTGGATAAAGGAAGAAAGGCAGCGTTCGTTGGCTTCTTATTTAAGTTTCTAAATAATTTTGGCTTCTTTGATGCTTAAAATATCTATGCCATGTGGATGCCTGTAAATAGTACCAAATGGTCTGGCATTGTACAGGCATGAGCCACTTAAGGTTTGAATGGTCGCAAGGATAAAATAGCAAATATTTGAGGTCACATGTAAAGTTCTTTACAAGGACTTTCACCCCTTTGCAAGGATTTCTATGTGTTTCTTCCTAAAATCCTGTATTGCACTAAAGGAATTTAAAAGAAAAACACAAGCAGAGCAAGCCACTTTTTGACTTGCAATGATTTGATTTATGATTTTCTTGACTTTCTGATGGGGTGAAAGTGGTTCAGAATTAGTGGAAGTGCTTAGATTTTAATATAAAAGTGTATTAATATGTATAAACACATGAACTACTATCCTAGAGGTTTCTCCTCAAATAAAGCTATATGCACAAAAATTGGAAATTACAAAAGATAACCATTGTTCTCAGCCTCCAGCACTGGCAGTTTTCTCCCTGTTATAGAGCTTGTGATGGATACTGAGACTCTAATCTTATTTACCCCTCTCAGATCTTTTCCCCCCCCCGCTAGCAATACATGGTGGGGGGTCTGCTAGTTGCCCCTCATTTGCCAAAACCCGCAAAAGTTGGTGGAAGGAAATTATCTATCTCAGTCAAGGAGAAATACATACCACACAGTCCCTTATATTCCCACCCCACATTTCTCCCTAGTCCCACACTCCCACTCATCTTAATTTTATAATCAGATTTCTAAGGTTTTTCTGGCTTTGTTTTGTCTGTTCCTTTGTTTTCTTTCCTTCTATTCCACACAGGAGTGAAGTAATCTGGTATCATCTGACACTTTCCCCCTTGCATGGGGGGTCGGTATGGTGTGCTAACCCACATCTAAAGAGGTGTAAACCTGTACCCCTATCATGCACAGTGTTGTAAGTCAACATCACCTCAACAAAATACAATTAAAAGATGGCATTCACAGTTACATGACTGCCTTTGTTTACTTTAAAATTGATAGGCAGTTGTAAGGGATTTCAAAAACTTAAGTAGATGACAAAACCGATGAGCTGAAGGATGTAGAATTGAATCAAAGAAAAGAAGACCCAAGGAAATAGTCACCCATGCATTCAACTTATTTCTTGAGCTCCTACTCCATACCCCAGTCAGTCTCTGTGCTGAGGATAGATTATGAAATGAGACAACATGGGGGCTTCCAAAGCACTTCCGTGAGCTTGGTCAGAGATGTTAAAAGGGGAAACAAATAATTTGCACTACTGCTGGGAGAAGGAAATCAAGGGCATGTGACAGAAGGCTGAAGTGGAGCCTGGAGACTCCACCCAAAAAGTCAGACTTTGTTTGGCCAGATGTAAGCACTGAGAAGGAGCCACATAGAAATGAGGGAAGATGGGGGTGGGGAGAGAAAGAAGAGGGGCAGTAAAACTTGTTTGTACAAAATTTCAGATTTACTTGATGAGTTTCCAGGTAAAAGATAAAATCAGGTGGGCTTTGTCCTTATAGGATCCACATTGGAGACTACTTGTTGAAGTAGTATTTTTAAAACACCAGACCGAGCTCCTACCTCATTTAATTTGCCTGTGATGTGTGCTGGGCATCGGGAATCCTAACAGCTCCCTGTGACGCGGCTCTGCATCCCGCTGAGACTCCCTGCTCGGCGGGCGTGTATAACGGGCACCATCCCCACGGCAGAAGGGCCCCTTCGGCTTTGTTCTACTTCCCACGGAGCAAACGGGGCTTCGGGGAGTGCTTAGGAACAGCAGAAAATTGCTGTCTTGTGGGGTCCTTTCTGATGCTCTGTTGAATTAGAGGGAAAGCTGCAGTGGGGATGCAGGTGTGCATGGGATGGGGCGGAGTGGGCCAGCGCTTGAAAAAAGGGGGGAACAGGAAATCATAGAAGCCACAACATATAAAAGAATTTGGTGGGTTTGTTCAGTCAGTTGTTCCATGCCAGTCTTTGTATATCTGAGGTAGGAGTGAAATCTGTATTTTTAAATCAGTCACCAGTGTAGTTACGATGAATATGGTTTGAATGTGTGTGGGGGAGCTATATCATCTCGAATATGTCTCTCCATGGTCGTCAATGACTCAGAACCTTTAGATCTGTTTGCAACCTTCATAGACTGTCTCAGAAAGCTGTTATTGGATATTTCCTTGGCCAGAATGATTTATATTACAATGAGCATTTGGGGAATTGTATAGCCAAGAATTCTTAACTTGAAAATCCTGCAATTCTGGACGTGTATGGTTGCCTAAAGGCAAGGAGAACTGCTTGATGTGGCACAAATATCTTGCACTTACCTTTTAATCGTTTTATGAAAATGGTTGTTGCTTCCTTTACCAGATTATTAAAGGACTGAAGAGGTGGCAGTGATTTAGAAACCATGGCACAAAACCAAAACAAATGTTTTTACACAAATGTAACTACAGACTATTAAGGAGCTTACACCACAATGTGTCTAAATTTTATAGTGTATGGTTTACAAGTGAATTAATAAATAGTCCAAATCATGCCCAAGTGGACGAATACATAGTGCTACCCAGTTGTGAGTTTTCGATCTGACTTTTCTTTATAAAATTCTGTCACAAGACTTAAGTTTGGAATGAAAAGATGGACCAAACCTAAAACACTTCTACTCTTAGTCATGACAACTCATCACTGCAGTTTCTAATTAGGATAATTGGAAACACGAGTAAAAGTTCAGGCAGAGGGAAAAAAAAATCCATTCCTGTTTTTCTTTCAGAGGAGAATGACATTTCTACTACATAGTTGTAGGTTTTAGTCTGTACCCATGAGAGTTGTCCATTCTGATTAATAAATGTGGAATGACTGAATGTGCATAAGAATACAACCTGTCATTCTAGAGATCACAGGAGTATAGGAACAAGAACAGAAGGGAATTTAATTTGTATGCTAATCAAGTTTCACTTTGATTAGTTTTAAGGAGTCCCTTCTCATTACATAAACTATAAAAATAAAGCCTTATATTAACAAATACAAAAATTTCATAAAGAAATTAAATTGTTTTGCAATGCCTACAGGTCTCTGAACTAAGATCTAGACATTCTATAAACTAATTTCCAGTTCACGTTCCATTCTGTTATCATTGGCATTTTAAATGTAGTTAGTTAATGCCTATGTGAATATGGAAAATGTATTGGAAGGGTTAAGTTATAAAAAACAATTTCAAGCAGGGCCCCCCTGGTGGCTCAAGGAGTTAGTTCTCAGCACAAAGAAGCTCTCCGCAGCCACTGCAGCATGAGCTCAATCCCCAGTCAGGGAGGGGAACCACAGGGCGCAGCAGACCTCTCCTGCCTCCCCGCTGCTCCCCTTAACGGTGTATTTCAGTAGATCCACCTGTTCTGGTCCCTGCTCTGTGTCTGGTGAATCCTCTCACCCCCCACACCTCTGACCAATACCCCAATTCATGTATGCATAAATACATCTTTAAAAGAAAAAAAAAACAGACAATTTAAAGCAGTGTGACAGCGGGCACAACCTGAGGTAGCAGCAAACTGAGCACTCTCAGGTCACAAAGCAGCAGCTATTGCTGGCTCCCCACCCTGGGTGATCCACGCCTCCTGGGCTGGCAAGTGCTCGGCACATGTTTTCATTTATTGATTTGTGTTCTCATTTATTCCTTCAATGCAGTTAATGACATTGGAAACTTAATGACAAGGAGTGTTCCCCTGATGTTTACCAGCACAGAATAATTTGGAAGCTGTCACTGTAGCTCTCTGAGGCTACTTACTGCTTCCAGTTGAGATCAAGGATTTTCCTTTACATTACAAACTAGCTCTCCTGTGTGAGATGATGTTTTATTTAGAATATCTGTTGTATTTGTTCATTGTAGGCCATAAATATGGAAGGGATTCAAGGAATCTTGGTTGAGACTATAGATAAAGGTCTCAGTAACAAACAGGTGTGGTATTTCTTGTCCTGTTCACATTTCTGCTGCTCCCCTCAGCAGTGTGTTTCAGTCTATCTGCCTGTTCTTCTCCCCACTCTGTCTCCGATGGTTCCTCTCACTGTCTGCACCTCTGGCCTGTACCCCAGTTCTTGTATGCATAAATCTTAAAAAAAAAAGTTGCTCTCTCCACTCTTCCTGTTATCTAAATCTCTCTCTCTCACACACACACACACACACATCTATGCACATACTCACACTCAACTGGCCTATAGCATGTATATCTGTGTCTCTCAAAAGTTTGGTGTCAATCTTGCTTCTGACAGTTGGATTTTTCCCACGCAAGAGGATCATGGATGTTAATATCACCTAAACTTATATTGCTACTGTGCCTAGACAAGGCAGATGAGAGTCTTTTTCTTGAAAGTTCAAGGGAGAAAAAAAATCAGGAAAACATCTGACTGCCTTAACTTGGAACCATGATAGATTTTGAACTAACCATTGTGTCCAAATAGAGGGAGGATAGTTTACTAATCTGCCCTGCCTTGCACCAGTGCCAAGGAGTGAGATATAAGATTGTAATATTTCAAAGAGTCCTGAGCAGAAGAAACTATTTTTTCTGGCTACTGGCCTACTGCATTTCAGGTTGGTGTTAATCTTGATGTCTCTGATGGGCCTTTATGGTATAGCAAGGAGGTTAGAGAGCATCTTTTCAGATTTATAGCCCTAGGAAAGAATCGCAGGACAGGACAATTTCTTAGCAATTGTGGTAGACAGGATAATGGCCCTCCAAAGACAAGCACGTCCTAACTCCTGGGACCTGTGAACGGGTTAGGTTACATAGCAAAGGGAGAAAAATAGTTGCACATGCAATTAATAATACAAAGCTGGAAGTTACAGTGTTTTTCCTGTAGGGCCCATTATAGTCCATAAGGGTCTTTGCAAGTGGAAAATGAGACAGAAAAGGAGTCAGAATCACAGAGAAGATCTTAACTGTCCACGGCTGACTCTGAATGGAAGAATGGGGCCCAACAGCCACAGAACTGGCCTCTGGAAATCTGAAAAGGCAAGGAAATAGAGTCTCCCTTGAGCATTCAAATGGAACACAGTTCTACTGACATCCAGATGCTAACCTAGAGAAATCTATCTAGACTTCTGATCTCCAGAACTACCAGCTCATGTATTTATGCTGTTTTTTTTTTAGCCACCAAGCTTTCATTAATTATCACAGAAGAGAGAGGAAATTAATACCTAGATCTATGGAAATATGCTTTGACATAGTCGTTAGAATATGCATCGGAATCTGTTTTTGAGCGGATTTTGTATTTTTAATACTTTTCATAATTTAGAAAATGAAGAGAGCTAAAAGGCTTATTTCTTTTACTGTTGGTGCTTCTACTCTAATCATAAGCACAAAGGTATTAGTCTTTGTTGACAGTTCCCTCTTGTTAGTTCAAAATAACCAAAACTAGTTTTTCAGAACAATTTTATACCCTACTCTTTTCACTGATATGATATGATGTGAGATCTCAGTTTATTCCATGTTATAATATCATCTGGATACATAGTTTCTAATGATTATATACTATGCTAATTAAATTATATTGACCAAGTATGATGTAACTTGATCACACCTTTAATCCATTATCTATTTAAATGGCCTATGGAATACAATTACAAGATTGTAATACTATTGTTTGAATTTGTTTTTCATTGCTACATTGTAATTCTACGTTATAATTCTGGGTACAGGTCCTTATGCGGAGTAGATAAATAGATCCAAGTTTTACAGGGCTTACATTTTGGGAGTCCTTTTGAATACATTCCAAATTGCAAGTACATTAGTTAAGATGAATATATTTGAGGGCTGAAATAGGAAATCAACATAAATTACACTTTTAAAAGGAGGCAAATACCACAAAAGCACAAAATCCAAAATATGACTTAATTCTCATTTTATGCATGTGTTGTCAATGGCTTGTGTACTTCACAACTTGCTACTTCTCAGCTCCCCAGATGCAGGCCGGGCATTAGAATTCATTCGATATTATGAGCGGTGTTCTGGGTTTCATTGTTATCACCCAAGAGGGCCTTAGGAATAATCCTAGAAGCCATATTCTACGCCCCCAAAAGCCAAGGGAGCACATACCCCACTAATCCAAGGTAAGTGGATCCTGATTCAGCTTCCCTCCAGCTGAATTCTAGCCATGCCGCCTCTGGCACCATCCTCGTGCCACCTGATATCAGGGAGTGTGGCTGAGAGAAACGGGAGAAAGAGTCATCTTAATCCATTCAATTCAAATGTCTCAGTTTTAGAAAATTTCGAAACGGTATGTCCCCTATTGCCAGGGTCCGCCCCAGCTCCGTGGAAGGGACCCCCACAAGCAAGGAAATGAGATGATTTTCATGAGCTGCGTGGTCAGGGCACCTGTCTCTGGGGTGGCTGGCATGAAATAGCTGCCTGGCCGGAGCCCGGGTAGAGAACACTGAGTCTCCATGCCCATCCCTCTCGCTGCTGTTCTTTTCTGTCTTCTCCCGGAGAACCATCAGCTTGACATTTACAAAGGTGGGCCACCTGCTGTGGCTTAGCCCTTCTCTTTGTCCTTATAAAGATGATATAAAAAGCTATAGCTGCTGATGAGGTTTCCCCAACCAGCTTTGGGCACCTTGGTAGCCTGGCAGTTTTGTGTCTCAAGATGTTAATTCACAAATATCCTTCTGAACTATCAACAAGAATCTGTTTAGATAGATTTGTATGGGTGGGAGCTCTTCTACTTCCTTCATAGGGGTGAAATGAGAAATATTTGTCCTGTGAGCAGCTTCCAAACACAATGTTGCTTCTCACCTGAATCCCTTGCAGGCATCAAAAACTTTCCAGCAAAATGTATTCTGACCTCAAGTCTTGGTTTCACGGTCCACAAAAAGCTAGATTTTTGAAGATAAAAATTCCAGGTTAGAGCCCTTCTGTTTTTCTCCCCTACTTCAAAATAGATAGGGTAGCTGATCCACCTAAGCCTGGAAAGAGCTCTGCATACGTGTTGGGAGGTGTTGCTACCTCTGGAGTCTCATCCCATCTTTCAAAATGCTCTTGTCCATCTCGCACAAGGCTATGGAGACAGGAGATTTTCAGAATCTTAATGCTTGGACTGAAGAAAATACAGGGAAAAAAAAGCCTTTCACAATTTTTTGAACTCTCTCTGACTTCTCTCAGGGAAGAATCAGACCTTTATCTTGGTCAAGAGGGAATAAGACTATTGGCAATGACAAATTAAGGTTTGAGGAGATAATTGAAATAAGGAGGTGGAAAAGTTTGGTGGATTATGCCCAAAGCCTGGATCAGACAAGGAAATAAAGCAGAGACAGCACAGGCTTAAGTGAGAAAGTACAACCTCAGCTCAAGAGAATGGCCTGTTTGGGAACAAAGAAACAGAAAGAACAGAATGGGGAGGGAGATATTTCAATAGATTGAAGATAGTGACATATAAATAAGCAGGGGTTTTGCAGGCAGAGGTTTTATTTTCTATTTCTTTCCTTTGCCTGTTCTGAGAGGCATACTACAGGTTTAAGTGTTCAATGAATTAAGCTTTCCCTACATGCAAAAGTCTACAGGATTCAGCTTGTGTGTTTATGCCATGTGTCTAATATTAAAGCTTTAGTGCACCATAGTTAGGTATCATGAATTCAAAAAAATTAAAAGTAACAAATCACTTGCTATGTGCTGATATAGTTCACGCAACGCTCCCACGACCTCATGATGCTGGTGTCACATCATCTCTCTTCGGCTCATAACCTGAGGTCTGTTTCTGGATGTAAATGCTGCTATTTCTATTTCCATTGGTCATCTTCAAGTACAGCTTGTGTTCTTGTGTGTGTCCTTCTCTCTGCTTAGGGTACCCACTGACACCTCATTTCTTGGGGTAAATCCAACCCCAGAAGGGTGTGGTTGGAATCATACCCTTCTTGCTAGCATGGAGACCATGTACACTTTGTGTTTTTGCACATGTACTGCTTCACTATAAATGTGTGTTACATGGAGCTCTCATATTGTTAGCTCTGTGTCTAGATCTAGCGTTGTAACCGTGCTTGGCTGAAAGGTAAGACCACTGATTGTGAAAGGGATGACTCAGCAAGTGCACAGAGGAAGCCAGTGTCTCCTCTAAATGGTCATGGATAGGTGATCGATAGTTCGAGGGTTGGTTCAGAGCCTGAGTTTCTGATTAGAGGCCACAAGTGAGAGATCTTTATTTCCATGAATAAAGGACCATCTTCCTGTGGTTTAGTTCTGTATTCTGTACCATGAAGAAGAAAATTAAATCTAGAATTCAATGGTTAGTTTTTAAGCTTGTTTTTATCTGACACTTAGTTTGGTTTCTTTATATTCCACATATAAGTGATAGGATTCGGTATTTTCTCTGTGTTTCACTTAGTGTTATCCCTTCCAGCTCCATCCATGTTGCCACAAATGGCATGAGTTCATCTTTTTGATCACTGAGTAATATTCTGTTGTACATATTCTTGTTCCTGAAGTAGGTGTATATATATTTTCCTGCTTGTGTGACTTAATCCCAAAGTTAATTAATGTTATATAGGAATTCCATTATACATGCTTCTTTTCACTAATTTAGAATAGTTTGTGTTTACATTTTGTTGGCAGATGAACAAAATTTAATTGCATTCATATTGTGTGATGTCTGTAAGGCACTGATACTTGTTAACATTTAACGGACTTGATTCTCCACTTAATCTTTCCTAGTAAAAATAAATCACCACTCATTTGAATAAAACGATAAAATTAATGCAATAATATAATCTACTGTTTACTAACTTAGCTTGATCCTGTGGCAGAATGATCTGACATTAAGTGTTAGGTCAGTGTCCTGCGTGAAATTTTTAGAATTTATCACCCCAGGTCATTCTGGGGTGATAAATATCTACTGTTTTCTCTGAAAATCAAATAAGGTTGGAAAATGAATCAAACCTCATACTTTTATACTATGATTGTTTTCTTACTTCTACTCAACTTCTCATTTCACATGTGTACTTTTATTTCACATGTGTACTTTTATTTAATTTCTCATTTCACATGTGTACTTTTATTTAATTTCTCATTTCACATAGTGAAAATTATGTCCCTATTTTTATTAAAGGGCATCTATGGCGTTAGTTTCTCCTTCTTGTATGTTTCCATTCAGATTCCTGACAAGATGATCCTATAAGCTTGAAAACCCCCAAATCATGTTGTTTACTTGAAGACAGGAAAGAATTCACCCGTGAGTCACTCTCCTTCCAAAAATGATGAGCAAATGCTTATAGTCGCACTTAACCTTCACATAGCAAGGTTTAGGGGACACGTATGATTTTAAAATCAGCGAGCATATGAACTTTCTTGCCTGCATAGGATCTCCAGGCTGGTGAAGGGTCTGATTATAGAAAATTTAAAGAGAACTAAATAATATTTCTTTGAATATGCACTCTATCCTTTGAAGTCTGTTTTAAATCACATTTTAAAATACTTGATTTCCTAAAACAAGGAAGGAACCAATTTCATAAATGTCCCATTAAACTGGTTAGAGCTGATCCTGTGAGTCTATTTCAAACAGCAATGTAGACAATGCTCTGTTTTAAGTCAGAGTGGTGGTTTTCACAGGTGACCCCAGATTCCTACAATTTCTAGCAAGATCCTTTAAAGAGAGAAGGAGTTGAGTCAGCTGACTCTGGCTTCTTCTAGGTAAATTCCACACGTATGTTGTACTTAGCAGGAATCTATGAGTCATGTCCCTTGGAATGGACTGTTTCTGTGGGTTTCTTCTTGTTCAAATGTGAAAACCTCTGCCTTGGTGAGAGCAAGCCCCCTTTCTTCCCAAACCTCATTGCCACTCCAGGTAAACATTTCTATTCCGTGTTCCAGTAACTACATTACTTTTCATCTTTCCTGCTCTGAGCCTTGAAGTGTTCACCCAAAAACATTTCAAAATAGCCTGTCACTCCAAAAGGAAATGAAGTGTCTGTGGAAAGAAGCAGGGAGGGCTCAGGTTGCAGAATCCCCTGGACTTGGCCAGGGATTGAGCCAAGAAAAAAGCCAAGGATAAGCGATGTGGAAGAAGGATGCGCCATGGTGCTCTGTCCAGTGCTGACGAACATGGCTCACAGTGAGGAATCGGTGACTTTACTGAAAACCAGGCAGGGGAGGGTTCCGCTCCCCTCAAGTCCCCTCCAGCTGCAACCAGCTGGAGTTTTCCCCCAATTCTTTTTGTGGCTAAGTGGTTCTGGAAGATCAGGGAAACCTTTCCCTTCACTAAGCTGCAAATGAACTAACTGCAGCCCAGTTCATGAGGTGCTCACATTTACCCCCAATTTTTGTAGGGGAGGGCAAAAGTATTTTTTATAATAATAGGGTTCATTCTGTAGATCCTGCAATGCACCAAATTAAGAGAGCTTCTGCCAGTACAGTGGTCCATGGAGAGAAGTAGCAAGTAATTATTCAGAGATAATGCTTTTGGAACAGAATGTTGTCACCACATAATGGTCCCCTGCTGATAGATAAATTCAGAGGCAAAGGCAGTGTCCTTATTTTTTAAAGGAAGGGACAGATTTTTGCAGCCACATCGTAGCAGCTTTTGTGATTACCTTTCCTGTGTTACCAAATGAAAGGCTGTAGATTTAATCTTCATGCTTGATGGAGAGCTGCTGTCACCAAGTGAAGGACGAGACCCGGGACAGCACTGGACTCCACACGTGCACTTGGTCCAGGCTTCACCATCGAAGCGCCACTCAGTTATAAAGTAGATGATGAGTTTGAAGTAGGTGGTTGATTATACAGCTTCTCAAATCCTAAATTAGTTCTATCCCTGCTTTTGTTTTGTCAATGAAGTCAGCTGACCAGTCACTCTGGAGATGGCAGATTTAATTATCCGTCAGGGGATGACGTTGTTTCATCTTTAGGTTGTGGGTCACTTGTAGTGGCTAAATAGCTCCAGAACTACATTACAATCATGGCCAATGCTACTTATGCTAATATCAGTGGAGCTATCTTTTATTACCTTAGTTTATTAGACACTGTTCTAAAGATTTCACATGATTTTTTCATCTACCCTATAACATTTATAGATATGTACATATGTATACATATATCCCATATATACACAATGCATATATAATATATACACATACATGCATAATATACAATATGCGCATGTGTGTGTGTAGTAGATCTTCATATTTTACCAGAAAGGCCTCAGGGTGACCTGTACAAGATCTTCTCACTAACAAATGGTGGAGCTTGGACCCTGCTGGCTTGAATGCCAGTACCAGCCCTGTCAACCCATGTATCTTTGCTGTCAAATGCCTGGTCACGGAACCAACAATATCAGGATTACCTATCTGAGAGCGCACTACAAACATGGGGTTCCAGACCCTACTCTAGAGCCATTAAAGCGGAATTGCATTCTAATGCCAACCTGGGTGACCGGCACCCATCAGCCTGTGTTACTGATCTGGCACCATGTTTTGCTCCTGTTCATGAAACTAAGGCTTTAGAGTCCTGGGTGGGGGAGGGCATGTGAAAACTCAAGGAATGCTCAGGTCTGATCCTCCTTCCTTAGCCTCATGGGCACACGGAGCTTCTAGTCTCAAGGACAAGGGGTAAAATAGGGCTTTGAGATGTGTTTTATGAAACCTGCAAAGAAGATCATGATCATTACATTCAAAAAGAAATTTTGAGATACCTAAGTTTGTTTTTTGAAGAAAAATCTGCGTTGGGTGGATGGGTGCATTGGTGGTGGGTGTGGGACGGTAACAGCCATGGGAGAGGTGTGAACTTGCGCTGACTCACACACCATGCCGTGCGCCACTGTCACCTCAGTGAAGAAGAGCATAACTGAAAAGATGATGAGAAACGACAGGTCACAGAGACGAGTAATTTTGATTCTTGATTTCCAACAACAGTCCCCCAGCTGTGCTACCACAAGTGTTGTGACCTCCAAAAGGAAAAAGAGAATGGTCACCCACCACCCATTAATAGTGGTTTCTATGGCGAGCTAGTTTCTATTACCTGCAACTAAGAAGAGTGGCTGTTAAAATGAACAGGTGCTAAGTTTGTGCTCAAAACTTTGTTAGGTAAAGTATGTGGAGGGATGAAGTCCATCATACCAATACCAAAAAGGAAAAAGAAATCATTTTTCTCATGGTACCATAGGAAATCTTTTCTTTTTTTTTTCCCTTGGAAGTATTTAATTTCATGGGGCCTCCCTGGTGGCACAGCCGGTTGAGTGCCTCACTGTGAAGCATCCACAGCACAGCAGCTCAAGTTTGATACCTGGTCAGGGAGGGGGCCCACATGGCACAGCAGACCTCTCCTGCCTCGCCCACTGCTCCCCTCAGCGGTATGTTTTAGTTGATCTGCCTGCTCTGCTCCTCACTCTGTTTCTGGTGATTCCTCTCACCTCCCACAGCTCTGGCCTGTACCCCAGCTCTTGTAGGCATAAATAAATTTTTTTTTAAAAAGTATGCAACTCCAAATGAGAAATGAACAACTTCCACACTGTTCATTGCAAGATAGACAATGCTCACAAATACAAAATCATTTTAATGGGAAACATCACTGTTTTACTTCTTTGCTATGTTTGACAGAATAGGACTTCCCCTCTCAGGTGCAGTCCTGCCCAGTCCATTCACCTGTTCCCCTCACGCTCTCCCTCCGGATGCTCAGATCTACAGTCAGGTCTCAGTGGTTGGCTTTCGCATCTGTCTTTGTCAGATCCTTTGTTTGGTTTGTCTATATTCTGCATATAGTGACACCATCTGGTAGTTATCCTTCTGGCTTATTTTGCTTAGCATCATTCCTTCCAGCTCCATCCATGGTGCTTCAAATGGCCTGAGTCTATCTTTTCTGATCGCTGGGTAGTATTCCTTTGTGTAGCTGTACCTCGTTTTCTTGACCCAGTCATCTGTTTGGGGAAATTAGTTTGTTTCCATATCCTGACTCTTGTAGATAGTGCTACAATAAACACAGTAGTACAAGTTTCCTTTTGTTTAAGTGTTTTTTGTATCCTTTGGGTAGACACCTAGGAGTGGAATTGCTGGGTTGTATGGTGGATCCAACATCTTTGATTATAGAACTTCACATCCCAGTCCTCTACCCCACCCCAGTGGGAGTCCATTAGTGATAAACTTATAAAGACCCTACATTTACCCCTGTTGAAACCCAATTATGGACTAAGGTCTTCTGACTCGTTCCAAGGGAACGAAGTTGAAATCTATACTTTAACTACACTAGTAATGAGCTTAAACTTTCCAGTTCAGAAATGTTTTCTCAACATGCCACAAAGTTGATATCAAAACATTTGACAAATTAATGTTTAAAATGTAAATTTTTGAAAGTTTGCATTAATTATTGGGAAGGACAGAAATATACTTTAAATGGTTTTCCACTGTTTTCATTCAGCTGACCCAAACGTAATTGTTCATGGATTTAAATATCAGACACCAAAAGCCTTATGTTCAAATCCTAAAAAATAATTCTAATTAATTTGGTCATGTTTTGTATGTAGTATGTATGCTCTAGCCCCTTGTAAGTGCTACTTTCACTGTTCTCATTAGAGAATTTAATTTTTTAATTGTATCACTGTTGTAAAATTGGTTTACAACACTGTATCTATGTGAGTTCAGGTTCTAGGCTCAGAGCTCTTCAGATGTGTGTTACCAGTCTCCTCCCATCACCAAAAGTACTCAATCCTCCACCAACATCCATTTGGCTCCCTCTCCATATTACTCCTCACTGCCCTCCTTCCCCTACTGGTAACTTCAGTTTATATTCAAATTTCTAGGGTTTATTTGTTTAGTCTGCTCCTGGTTTGTTCCTGTAAGCACTAAAATATTCCAAGACATGCTTTTTGTGATCATGATATCATAAAACTAAAGCAAAAATGATAGCCCCCCAGAAACCCATAAATGAAAGAAATCCTATAAGTCAGCTATATTTTGAAGCAGTAAAAATGAAAGCAGTGAAAATGAAAGACAGAAAACCTATTACACAGAAGGAATGAAACAGAAAACTCCACAATTTAATCATCACATGATTTTTATCCAAATGTGCAAACAGGATGAAGGAGGTTCAAAGATGTTAAGTGACCTCCACACAGCCAGAAAGGGGCTGAACCAGAACTTCAGACCAAATCTTATTCCAAGGAATTTGCAAGATACCCATGACTCCCTCTATTGAATCAACTAAGATTGAGTAGAAAACTTAATTAGCTAGTCCTTTGCTTCTTTAAGTTATACACATGAGTGAAATCATCTGGTATTTGTCTTTTTCCTTCACTTAGCATACCCAGCTCCAGTTCCATCCATGTTACTACAGGCAGCAAGATTGTATCTTTTTTATAGCTGAGTAGTAGTCCATTATGTATTGAAATCATGTCTTCTTTATCCATTCACCATCCTTCCTTGGGCATTTAGTTTGTTTCCAAAACTTGGCTATTGTAAATAGCGCCACAATGAATGTAGAAGTGCAAATATCCCTTCAAATTAGTGTTTTTGTGTTTGTGAGGTAGATACCTATGAGTGGAATTGCTAGATCCTGTGGAAGATCGATTTTTAACATTTTGAGAACTGCATACTGTTTTCCATAGAGGCTGGCCCAGAATTTAATATTACAAATAAATTTCACTTTCTTTGTCTTTCATTTCTGAACTTGCACCCTCTTAGAGTCTAAGTTGCCTTTTTATGACTTTTAAAACAAAATTGAAACCGTATCTTTTATTGCTATCAATAAACCCAAAATATCTTTTAGTGCTAGAACAGTTGTTAGATGCTAGATCCTGCAGTAAGAACACCCACTAATTCTGACCTGTCATAGCGCCTAAAATTGATTCTAGAAACTTCCTTCTCATAGTGCTTGTTTCATGAAATTCTATTTGACTACAAGTGGTTAAAAATGTCATGTTATAATCTGTAAATATTGTATTGTAGAAAAACCCTTTAACCATTATCCTATCCACTAGTATTCATTTGCACTTTAATGTCCATTTATTATGATTTTACATTTAATTATAGTTTCTTTACAAATGAAAAGACATAGCAATGCCATTTCGAGTGTTTTTTCTTGTTATGTAAAAATAATATGTAGATGTTAAGTGTTTATTTTATAACTCTATAAATCAGGAGGAAAATCATTTAATGAGGTTTTTTTTACTGACACATTTTCAGACACCCACACATGAAACTGCAGAAGAAAATTGCAAACATTTATCACACATGTCATACTCTCCTAGATCACCCTGAAACCTTGCAAAGAATGCTAGAAGATATCAGAGCAACTGACTACAGGGTGTGAATGCATGTTTTTGCCAAACTTGTCAATTTAGGAACTCTTTGTGGGAGAAGGGCAGGATCATTGCAAAGTGTCAATGACTTATTCTTTGTGTCTCAAAAATTATGTCTAATATTTTATAGACATGTAGAATCTGAAAAAAATATTTACTAAAAATATGTTTTAAAAAATGAGGTCCACAGCTATCGCTAGTTACCAAGGCAGGACAATAAAGACTGGAAGCTTTTTAAATAGATGGTGCTGGAACAAAGAAATAAATGTATAAAAAGAATGAATGGAATTCTACTCCATACCAGGCATAACCAAACATAAAAGCCCAAGCAGCAAAGTTTCTAGAAGTAAACATGATACAATATTTAACAGCCTTAAGTTCCACTGAGACTTTTATATGGGAGACAAGAAGCACAAATCTTAAAATCAATATTGATAAATTGAACTGTCTTATAATAAAAACAATAAATCTAGTTGCAGGAAGACACTATTAAATGACAAGCTCATGTGGGATAAAATACTAGCAATGCATATCTCTGACAATAACTTGTACCTAAACCATACAAATAACCTTTATTGCTTATTCATAAAAAGACAACTGATCAGTGATTAGGAAAGAGACTTAAACTTCACCAAGGAAGGCTCCTCAATGCCACTCTCAGGGAAGAAGTGAAAGCCAAGTGACTTGGCCTTGCATGCCCTAAGACTGGATAAAATGGGAAACAAGAAACTCTGGCGGTTTGTCAGGCTGTGGATTCCGACACTCATACACGGCTGTTGGGAGTGTAACTCTCATCTGCTCTGAAGAAATGTAGGCTCCATCCTATCACCCACAAAGCCACTTGAGTGTTAGTCCAAGAGAAAGTACTCATAGTAATATAGTAAATATGGCACTACTTATAGAAATACTATAAATATGTTGCTTATAGTAATAAATCGTGATCATCCATAAAATGGAAGATTAGTCGACAAAGAAAAACCCATAAAAATATGGGTTCTATGGGTAATATACACAAAAATATGGACTTAGGCAGCTTTTATCTTTACACATCAAGAGAAATTGTAAAGAATATATATTATTTTTCTCTTTGCCTGAGTTTTCTTAGGATTACCTTTTTTTTTTTTTTTTTAAAGTGAGGTAACACTGGTTTGCGACACACTGACTCAGGGGAATAGTTCCATACCTGCTTCGATGCGTGGTGGCTGCAAGCTGGCAGGAGCAGGTTCTCTGAGATCCGGGCAGGGGGTAAAGGAGCGTCCAGGAGCTCAGTGGCTTTTTCAAGCTTTTAATGATCTTTCTGCACCATCTGTAGTGAGGCAGGTGGGTGCCGGCAGGCAGGGGGGCTGGGATTCAGGGGACTGGGAGCCAGGAGCAGACCCTCCAGCCCCCAGCAAATCTTTACTCTCTCTGGCGTCCTCTCGTGTGCTCTCCACTGCTCTCTGCCAGAGGGGCCTCTGCCGCCCTGATGGCCTGGCCTCTCAGCTCAGGTGCGTCCACTCACCACGCCCACGCCACACTCCAGGTGTCCACCATCAGGCACGTGTACCCCGAGCCTACGCTCCCAAGTGCCTCCTGCATTCAAGGCCGCCAGTGATGGCCACAGAGGCCAATGGTGCAAGAAAGCTGACATCTTTGACATCTCTGTTTACTCCGCACGTGTGGTAGTACAGTTGCCCGCCGCCGAAGCCCCATGGCCCTCTATCACAGAGCTCCGGCTGGGCTCCCTTCCCCCGTCGTTCACACCCCTTTTTCCTCCTCCAGCAGCCTCAACTCTGCATTGGTGTGTCTGGGGTTTGTCTAGTTCTGTCAGTTCCTTCGTTCTGAACTCCTGCTGTTTGCGACAATATGAATAGAAAGGAGGGGAGGCTAAATGAAGCACTCCAGAAGGAGAAAGACAAATGCCACATAATTTCACTCATGTGAGTCTAGAGAGACAGAGTCAAGTTTGGGACTGAGAATGCAGCTCTTCTAAAAGATCCAGAGAAGGGGGTTCCCAGGTCACAGACCAGTTTCTGCCTTCTGTTTAACTTTACCTGGTAATGCTGT
Source organism: Galemys pyrenaicus (assembly GCA_019455555.1). Classification (NCBI taxonomy): domain Eukaryota; kingdom Metazoa; phylum Chordata; class Mammalia; order Eulipotyphla; family Talpidae; genus Galemys; species Galemys pyrenaicus. Next base: position 4,478,040 of record JAGFMF010011662.1, read on the forward strand.
TTGTCGCTAATGAAAGGCACAGTTGCTGTTCATGAAAAAGCAGCGGTTTGCAAATTTTAATGTCTACCAGAATCACCTGGCGTTTGAGATGCACCAGGTCTGGGGCCAACCCTGAGAAATTTCACTGCTAACAAGTCCTCAGGTGATGCAGATACTGCTCGTCCAGGAACAGGGACGCACTGCTGGATAAGTGGTTTTCTTGATAAAGGTTGCAAAGCTGAGAACAGTCAGGTTCAAATTTGTCTTTTAAAGAGGATGGGGCATCAGAGTAAGAAGGGGCAGCTACTGTGCCCTGCCCTTCAAGGGGTATCAGCCATCTCAGCTCCATGAGTTCCTTTAAGCCACTTCGGGCACATCCATAATGAATGAATCTACTTTTGGCTAAAATGCAGTTTTCCTATCCGCTTGCCTGGGTTGAATTGTGACATGCCATTAAGCACTGTCACTGGGTCATGGAGCCGTCGGCTTTATTACTGTGTCTGTTCTTCTTGGACTCTCTTGCTGCAGGGGCTGGGCAGAGGGGCGGTTCTACCACCTGACGACGCACTGAGTCATGGGACTTGTCTTGGCCAATGAAACATGAGTGGGATGTAAGTTTGAAGTCAGTGGACTCTTCAGAGCCCTCCTGTGCTTCCCTGGTCCTTCCCTCTGCCATAATCAGGGCACGTCCAGCTAGACAGGCTGCTTCTGTGGCCAGAACGGGAAACGGGGGTGCAGAGGAGCTGCAGCTGACATGTAACCTAGCAGGAAATATCCATTATTAGGTATTGTAAGAATTTAGGGGTCAATCATAGCAAAATTCAGAGAAATTTGGGGAATACTCTACGCCTCTGGCTTGATGCCAGGTATTGGCTTGTCTGATTGTGGGTATTATTTTGTCTGAATCATCACAACGATCTCAGAATTCTGGCAAGAGATTTCTTTAAATTGGCCCATACTGCAGTAAGTCATAAATTGGTAAAATATAAGTTAAAAGTTTATGTATGAAGACAAAATTTACCAGTAAATATTAGTTTAATCTTTTTAGCCTCAATCTCTTGATTAAGATTAATGAGCAGAGTCACAGAAAATAGCAGCATCTCCTTCTGAACCAGAATTGACTTTTCCTTTCAAAGTTCATTCAATGTATTTTCCATCACTCAAAGCAGAAACGTCGAGTTAAAAATATCTACTCTTTAAAACTCCAAGTACAGTTTCATTGGAATTCTTGAAGTAGACAGGCTAAGATTTGGTGTTTGAAAGTGGAGGAAAGGAGACGCACGATTAGTCTATTTGAGAAGTGTTTGTTGGGTACATCAGCATGGCGGCTTCGTGGCTCTTTGGATGGTTGGCAGTTGGTGAGGCATGGAAGGGCCTCATGGAAGAGATAGAAGATAAAGACCCTGATATCTATGGCTCATGCATGGGAGCTTATGTTTTTGAAGTATTTAAGTTCAGGGAATTCAAGGTAAAGTACTTACCCATGAAGACAGGAAATTTTGCAGTAAAGATGTTCTATGAGGAAAGATTAAAGAATCAAGTGGACTAGTCATCAGGGAGCAGCTTTCTCTAATGTTTCATTCATTCCTTCCCTAAATAAGTGTTTATGAGCACCTGCTGTCTGCCAGATGTGGCAGGTGTGGCTTACATGTAATGAACAGGAAATAAACCTGCTCTCACAGATCTCTTTCATTCTAGTGTGAGAAGCAAATAGACAAAAGGCACAGTCTTTTGGAAATAATAAATGCAGTGAAGAGAATGATAAGGGAAAAGAGGATTGAATGTGATTACTTGTGGGGGTGGTTTTTCAGGGGGAAGAGGGGCAGTTGGGATGGGCTCAGAAGGAGGAGGATGAGGAGGAGGACTTGGTGTTTGAGCTGTGACATGTATGAAGTAAGAAAAGTCAAGAAGTGGGGAAAAGTTTGGAGGCAGAGGGATTGGGGGTGGCGCCTGTGAGGGGAGATGCCCTGAGGCAGCAATGAGTGAGCATTCACATCCCCATAATATCCCAAGGCCACTGTTTCCTGCATTTAAAAGGATGTAGAGACAGGTCAGCTCTGAGTTTTATTCATCTTTATTCATCAGAGCTCAAAGCTGGCATAGTTTGACAAATATTGAAAGATAACTGGGAGGAAACAATTAGTATTTATCTAACCATCAGTATCAAAACGCTAAGCTATTTCTGTTTTAAGTGGCATATTTTCCAGTGAACTATTAGAATATGTAGAACTTGTAGAAATCTAGGAATGAACATTTTACACAGTGAGGAGATTGAATGTTTTTTCTAATGGGTACAACACCACCTTTTTATCTTTTCCCTCCATCTCATTTTCTTATACAGTGCAATTAAAAAATTTAGAATGTGTTTCCTTTTCTGTTTGTCCCTGAAGTTGACCACTTCAAAAGTAGTTCAGAACAGGAAAACAGTTATGTGCAGAATTGTTATGGGGCATCTGAAACCTTTTGAAGATGCCTTTCTTTTCAGGGAGAAAGTCTGCTTTCAAGTTTGCCAGGGTCCAGGTCTGATTTGCAAAGGTTAAGTTCACCTACTCATTGATCACTGACACACATCTGTTTACTGCGAACATCACCTTCGTCTGTTAGCGCTTACTCTTCTGATTCATTTTCAAGCAGGGTGAATCAGAAATTTGCCAGCCCTGGGTTTGATTAAGGGCTCGCCAGGGGAACTCACAGGGATCCTTTCTGTAATATGGATTCTCCACATTTGGTGAGAAGCCTCTTCAACATTTCTAGATTGTAGACCTGTAAATATGTTACTGTGTTTTCTCAGTTTTTTTTTATATAAAAGTAAGCTATTTAAAAATTAAGCGGAAGCTTTTAATTGATTGTCTTTGGAGACACCGAGTTCTAGTCGTAGGTTAGTGGAGTGCTTTTAAGTACACTAAATGACTTAAAAATAGCTTTCACTTGTACTTTATGAAGGGAGGAGAAGTTACCACAGATAATTATGCTTCACTTCAACCATGTAACAAACTGGCCAGATTGATTTTCAAAACTTCAGAGTGATCCAGCTTTTCGGGTATCTGCAGTTCTGACATCGCAGCGTCTGTGCGGAAGTTCATGCCGTGGTACTTGTTTGGATCAATCTACTGATTGGATAAATTTTGTCCTGGTTCATTCCATCAGATATGTTTTATGACAGAACTGAATCAAATTTATTGAATAATAATCACATCCATTTGATTGTGAAATGCACTCTTCACTGAAACTAAGATTTAAATCCAGACAATTTGTGGGTATTAATTAGAAAACATCCTTTTCATAATCACAAGAAGTTTTGTATGTTGACCCCCCAAAATGGCAACCTGGAAGCTGCCTGAGGAGTGGGTTGGAGGAGGTTTTGCGAACCTACGTTTTCACCCATTGGCATTTCAATGACTTTTATAGGGGATGGTATTTTTAAATCAAATGATTAAAGACATTTTAAAAAAGATTTATTTTTATTTACTTATGCATACAAGAACAGGGGCACAGGCCAGAGGTGCAGGGGGTGAGAGGATTCACCAGAGGCAGAGTGGGGAGCAGAACAGGCAGATTGAAATCCACTGCTGAGGGGAGCAGCGGGGAGGCAGGAGAGGTCTGCTGAGCCATGTGGGTCCCCTCCCTGGCCGGCGATCAAACTCATGCTGCAGTGGCTGCAGATGCTTCATAGTGCCGCTACAAATGCGCCCTGTTTGTCACTGCTACATACTTCTGTGTAACTGCTGCTCGTGACAAGTTGCTGCTGCCGGAAGTGGCCGCAGGTGCAGCAGGGAGGGCAGGGAATGCCGGCAGGTCTGAGCTCGGCTTGAGGAGGGAAGGAACCATCACTGGCTTGTGTGCACGGGGCTTCCATGTCTGTTTGTCATTCAATAATGAACATAGTGCTAATGTTTGTTTAACCACTTGCATTTATTAATACCTTTCAAAGCACTAAAAAGAAAAAAAGACTAGGAAAAAAGAAACGGGAAGGGCATGCAGTGTTATGTGCAAGAATGTCTGGTCTTGTCTCTGACAGCCCGCACCCCGCTTCCCCTCCAACAGTGCTACGAACCTACATCCCCACACCCACCTTTCCTTCCTGAAGCCAATACCTAAAATAGCTGTTCAGTTTGGAAGAGAGCAGTATATGTGTTCTGTTTAAATATTTTTTAAAATGGAAAAAAGAAACATTTCAGGAAAAATTTCAGACATCTCATAGATTTTCTAAGACTGTATTTTAACTCATGGTCAATGTTCTCCAAAGATGGAATTTTCTTTTATTCTTGAACAAGTCATGTTGGGAGCTGGTGCTTGACAAAAGTAATGAACAAGTGATGTTGGGATAAAATTGCTCAAACGAGTGATGCTGGGACATGAGGATAAATGTTTCACAAGAAGCAAAAATACATCTATTTCGTTGTCACTGGGAGTGAGTCACCCTCAAATGATTTAATAGGAAATCTGATCAAGTCATTATCTGAAGACCAACCTACAGATCTTTCCAAATTGCTAGCCTTTCAAATCTACTCAAAGTGGAAATAAATGTGCACTTTATGTATAATTAAATATTTACAAACTATTTCGCTCCACTGAATAGACCCAAGATTTCAGTTTGGGTTTTAGGTAAAAGGAGGGCGTTTCTCCCTGACTTTTTATTTTTATCTTATTTAAGTATGCCCTTTCCTTTTGCATTTCATGCACAATCTTTGTGTGTTTCTAATTACAAGACGTCGCCCCATTGAATTCTTTCTGCTTTTTACAGCATTTTGTTTTTGTTTTTGAAATATATTGTGGTTGCCTCTTCTCTAAAATGCATTAATGCAATTTCATTTCAACTTCAGATCATCCAATTATCAGAATAGCACTATGTAGACAACAGGCGAAGAAATGAGTCATTCATCCATTTCCCGTCTTTTGTTTTCTTTCCTGATTGAAGGGTTCAATAAATTGCTTCAGCTCATAATGACTATGAAAGTTAAATACTATTTTTATCCATTCAGCTGGGATTTAAATACAGCATGTGGACCCATCATTCCATCATGGGCAAAAGCTCTGGAAATTCTTGACAGCTTATAATCTTCCCTGCTCGTATTCACAAGTGAAAATGATTATACTTAAAAGCAGGAACTTTACACACTAATTTTTGAATCATCTTTCAGAAAGGCAAGAATACCATGAAAATCTCAAATGTTCTCTTGCACTGGAGAAAGTTCTCATCTCAGAGAACAAAGCATTCAGGGTTTTTGGAGTAAACTGTCATGATTTAAAGAATAAAATGCAGTAATTCGAATTATTTGTGAGAATCCTTTTTATTTACTCCTATGTCACTTTTCTCAGATTAAGCTTGAGTCAAAATCCCTGGGAGTCGAGCTGGTAAAAAACATTATTTCCACATTAAGAGAAGAACCGCAGATCCCGACCTCTGTAACCTGCATCACCCCAGCGCTTCTCTCTGCCCCTTTCCTTGATATTTTGGTTCATACCTTTTTTGTTCTTTTCGCCACCTGAACTTAAAGTAGATTTTTATTGACTTCTAGTCTGTTTCACCCATTGGAGTAAAAATTATAAGCCATACACACTTTTGTTATAAGCCTCTGTGGTCTTAAGCCCAAGACAGACTTGTTCCTGGCTTATTACGAACTCTGGTGTCCCAGTGAGTAGCTGAGGGTGGTCTCACCGAGTGAAGGAAATAATTGATGACCTAGTCTATTAAATAGGGGTGTCCCTTTGCTACCAAGTGCTTTTCATGCATGGCACCTGCGACTAAAGATTTTGAAATCAGCAGGACTTTACCTCTGTCTTTGTGCAAACCAGTCCATTGTTGTATGCCTGCTCTGTCTGTGTAATTCTTCCTTTGTTGCTTCGCCTATGTGTGTGTGTGATGCTCCATATGGTGGAATACTAGCCTGGAGAGAGGAACGTGCACTTTTCTTCACCTCTGTAATGTCTGTTGTAGATTAGGGGTTCAGTGTGTGTGTGGACAGGGGAGGGTGGCGGGTGTGTGTCTGTGTACAAATAGTGGTAGCTGAACAAGTACATTTGTTCAACAATAGCATGTCCGTCCATACCTAGCTCATTATGCAAGGTCTCTTTCTGCCTCTCTATGTATGTATTCATATCTTTGATTAGAGATACGTATTTTTATTAACTAAAAGAATACACATTTTTAATTTCCTCTGTATATATTTCCTCTTTGTCTGTAAATTGAAGGACTTAAAATAGAGGTTTTCTAAAGCCCCTCCACTTTTTGCATCATCTGTTTATTATGGATTTTTGTTCTTGATTCTACACAGAACTTCTTCATAACTTTCTGTGTATTTCTCCATTCTCTATGTACTTACAGCCTAAGGCTTTGTTGTTCTCATGTGTGATTTTTACCATCTGGGGAAATGGATAAGCCACCATCTGGGGAAATGGATAAGTGTGGCTTGGGGAACAGGGGGCCCTGGCCCTACCTTGTGGCCTGGGACGATTCCTTGTCTCTCCAGGCCTCCGCTCCCTCCTGAAAATCAGACACTGAATCTCCAGTGCAGGTGGACCTGAGAGGCCAGCCTGTCCCCATGGTCAGTCAAGATTAGAAGAGACTTGTCACTCCATTCACAGGCTTGATCCCAGCACGCTTATGGCGTCCGCCCTCCCCCTCCAAGAGCAGAAACAGCCCAGGTTTATGTATCCACTGGAAGGTGTCATTCCACCCCGTTCATTGCATTTGGAGAGAGAAGGATATTCCTGGGGAAGACAGCAGGGGATTAAGAACTAGCAGCAGTATCTGGTGTTTACAACAGATGATGGGAATGGCCAGCGGTTACCCACACCACACTGGATATTAAGTAGGGTAGTCTCAGAATTCCAACCACCCCCACAATGATGTTATACCAGGAAAAAAATCATCTAGATCCCACTGAAAACAAACAAACATTAAGCAATGTCTACCAGAAAAAGGTTCAAAGATCTCTTTTAGGATTCAGCAAATACTTGGAAATCAAAATCAGCTTTGTATGTATTACTCAGTTGTGAGAAATCACAACTTTTTGGTTCATAAAGACTCAGTTGCTATTATATCTTCTGGATATCTTCTTGAGTATAATGTCAATTTATCTTGTATTTTTTTCCAACTCTTGAATTAACCATACCTATGAGTTTCTATTTAATAAAACCCTAGTAACTTTTTCAGATGAGTAATAACTATTTACTCATTTAAATAAATAAGCAACTGACAAATTAGAGTATGTGAAGTATCTGGTGAAAATATTAGAGTAAGTAAGAAGGATTTCTAAGTCATGTGATGCATTAAGCACTAGGTTCAGGAGACAATAGTCATTTTGGAGAGAGGAATATTAGATAAAGAATGTCATAAAATGACAGGCATCAGAGGAAAAGGGAGCTCTGACACTTTGATGAGCACATAGAGAATTGTATCGTCAAGAGCAATGTTTGACTGTGTAAAAGATAATCTCAGAGCAGTTGAAGCAAATTTCAGGAGAAGTTTCATTTTAAGAAAATCTGATAGCAGACAGTGTAGAGACAGTTGTGCAATGTTGCACACTTGCTTTGGCTCTGTAATTCTTAGGGTGAGACCACCTGTGCCCTCACACTCTCAGGAGAGCTGCAGCATCTCCGGCCATCAGGCTCATGTCTCAAGAAGGAAGAAAGTGGAATGTTAAGGGTAAAGGAAGCTTGCTTGCCAACTTAACTTCTTTAAAGGAGCTTTCTCATGAGTCTATGCAGTGGCTTCTGCTTATGTCTGGGTTGACTTACATCTCATTGACTTGTATTTCATTAGAGAGAATGCTAGTCACGCCTAGCTCCAAGCGAATTTCCATTAGGCACATTGGGAACCTGAATCCCACAGGGGTTTCTTCCCTAAGAAATCAGGGGACTGTTTAATCCATAGATCCCAAGCAAGATATTACATTCCTAACATCCAAGAAAATGAAGTAGAACCATACCTTGATGCATAGTTTGCAGGTCCTTTGCAAGAAGCTTATCTGATCCGAACATGGCAGTAGCCTCGTGAATGCATCAGGACTCTGGACAGAGGCCCTTAGAGCTGCAGATGAAACCCTCAGGGCTGGGCTCTCCCTGGCCCTCGTGAGGCAGGAGGACACACGGTCTTTCCTCACATGTGTATGTGGACAATGAGGTTTGCTAGTTTTATAAATGAATCTTCCCCTTTTTCAGTGGACAGATAGACTAGTCTTTAGCATTTGCTGTGTTTCCTCTTTCCCTCTGACTCAACTTTTCCCCTGACTTATAAACAGTCTTTGATTTTGTTGGAGGAGCAACTGAATCTGTTCTCTGCCTAATGAAAGCAATAATGATTAATGCCAGTGAGTGTGTGCTCAGTGGGAGGAACGGAACTGCTGGCAACTGTCCTCAACTGTCCTTTAGATCGATGTGTTTCTGCTGCCTTCCCCCCAAACCCCATTTCCTTATAGCTATGAAAGCACTAACTTCCAGCACCATATTCCTTGTTCAGGGCAATGTTCCTTTTGCTGTGGGGAACAAATCAGGGTGTGGTCGGCCATTCCTCTGGGTCCTCAGGGAATGAAGGAGGCTGTGGTAGCTGGTATAAGTACTTCCCCAGTGGAGTTCAGGAGAAAAAAACACGTTACCATTTTCATTATGGAAAAAACTAAAGATTGTACAAATTGCTCAAGAGAAACAGTCAAAGGACTTAAAGTTCCATTCAACTGGAAATTTAAACTGGTTTACATGCAAATTGGAAAAAAATGTTTGTTATTCAGTGTTGTTAAAGATTTACTCTGAGAAACAGGCTGTGGCTTAAATTTCTTTTTTTTTTAAGATTTCTTTATTTATGCATACAAGAGCTGGGCTACAGGCCAGAGGGTCTGGGGGTGAGAGGATTCGCCAGACACAGAGTGGGGAGCAGAACAGGCAGATGGACTGAAATACACTACCAAGGGGAGCAGTGGGTGAGGCAGGAGAGGTCTGCTGTGCCCTTTGGGTCCCCTCCCTGGCGGGAGATTGAACTCCTGCTGCAGTGGCTGCTGATAGCTTCATAGTGCTGCGACTTAACCCCTTGAACCACCAGGGAGGCCCCTGTGGCTTAAATTTCTTACAGCAATTTATCAATGTGAGTTAAAGAGCCTTAAAAAATCTATACTCGACCTAATAACTTTATTTCAAAGAAATGATCTAAGCAAATATCCCAGAATGTGATAATTTGTACATATTAATATATGTTTGCAATTTTACTCCAATAGTAGGAAAAAATAAAACAAATGTCTAATATCTAAAGACCTAATTATAGATTAAATGGTTACATGCAGTAAAAGGCAGAGTCACACTAAAACAAAAAACAAACAAACAAAAAACTTTCTAAGAGTAACTGAAAGACATGGAAAATGCCTATTATATTCTAATAAGCACGGGTCAAATATATATCCTTAAGTTTTATATTATTTATTGTTTGAAAGAAAGAATCTGAACAAACAGGTCAAAATTATAAAAGTGAGAAACTCTGAGTAGTGGACTCATGCATTTATCACATAAAATATACATTAGCTCAATGTCTTCCACATAATTAAATATCTCAGTTAGCATGATGTTTATTACCTACCGAGTATGAAGTATTAAAGGTGATCTCTAGGACAAACAACAGCAGAAAGGCGACAAGACGATAAGAATAGTTATGCAGCCCTCTGCCACAGTAACAGAAATCAATGAACGTCAACAGAATTAGTTTGGTAGTAATAGAAACAGCTATCCAAATTAATTATTTCAACTTAAAAAATCCTCGATGATGGAAAAGAAATACTATCTACCTCTGATCTATTTGTAAACAAGTATATGGTTTCGTGTGGCCGAAGTTCACTGTAAGTATATTTTCAAAGTCAGTAAGTGATTCTATTTCTCAATATAATGAATAGTTTTAATAGACCAATACTATGGCAAAGACAACCAAGAAAACAGGAGAAACACTAAAAACGAAAATCTATTTGAGGACTTGGAATGCTGTTGAGGCTGCCACGTATTGAGAAACAAGATCTCATAGGTCTCTTTAGTTGTGAACTGGGAGTCCTGAACAATGCTTCCTCTCGGGCTACTGCTGAATTTTACCTTGTGTAGGGGAAGAGGTGACGAGCTAGCAGCAGGCTGAACTGTAAAAAGAGAGGACATTAGAATTTTCTGGAATCTTGAAGGCATGGGGACAGATCTAGACAGCTGAAGCTGCTGAGGCTGTCAGGACATTAAGGTTCATGACCTTGGAGATAGAGAGGAGAAGAGGTGGCCAGATACTCTTGGGTATCTACCAGCTCGTGAGCAGTGAAAGGTCAAAGATGAATACGGTGCAAAGAAAGTGAGCGAAAAGCTGGTTAGGAGTTTAGTGCGTCATATTGTAGGAGAAATATCGCTGGACAATTGACTGGAGCTGCCTCCCCAGTCACAGAGTTTAGCCTAAGTGCAGTTAACATCCCAGTGCAGGCGCAGTTAGCAAGTCAGATTCGTGGCCCAGTCTCCGCTCTCCAAAACAGAGCTGCAGATAACAGGTCAGGCTGGCCTGTGTCCTTGGAAAGTTACCTCCCTGCAAAACTCCCCCTGCCTCTGGGAACTGGCCTTCAAACATGTGGTTGCATGTTTTTTTACCCATGTAGCAATGTATAAAAGGAGCTCCATCCTCTGTTCCAGGCCCAGATTTTCAGAGAAGGTTCTGTGTCTGGGTCCATAGGCATATGAATCTAGAATAAAGCTCCTGGTCGCCAGGAATCCTTGAGGACCATCTGGTTTACCCTCCCATAGCCTGGGTTACGGGCCAGAGTAATTTCCATAACATTTCGGTGTCCAGGAGAACAACATGGATCTTCAGGACCCACCAAGAAGCATGGATTCCATGTTCTCATAGAAGCACATAGAGATGCTCCTGAATCAGAGCAACTCAAACCCAGCAAAGACTGTCACTTAGTCGGAGTCAACTCAGTTCTTGATCAGGTTGAGGAAATCTACCCCTAATTTTGATGCCTGCTAGAAGATGAAATTATCTCAAGAGAAATAGTCCACCATACAGAGCCTCTACAATGTCTTGAATTGAATAAAATTATTTCCAGGTCAAAAAAAAAAAAAAAAGCATCAACCAGTTAGGACCTTTGGAAATATAGGTAACAGACATAAGCCCATAAGTGATGCTACTGGAATATCAGCTGTAGATGATCAACAATTAAGATGACAGATGGTAAGCTGTAGAATGTTAACATATGTTTAGAATTGATTGAAGAGTACAGAATCTAATATTGAGAATTCAAACGGATATAATAGCGATTCGACCATGATCATTCAAAATGATCAGTGAAAAAGAATGCAAAACATATTTAAGGGTGAAATAAAAGTTTAAAGCTTTCCTCCTGAAATTGGGAATCAGACAAGATTCCTTCTATTTATCATTTTGGTGTTTTTCGTGAACTTAGTCAGCATATAAAGTCAAGAAAATTATAGAAAAATAAAGGAATATAGAAGTAATAATATGACCATTACTCACAATGACATCTAGATCTATATCAAAAGCATGTCAGGCACATCATTAAAATTATTCAATGGATTTGGAAAGTTGCTAGAAAACAAAAATGTGAGAAAAAATACCAACGTATAACTTAACCTCAGCAAGAATACTGGCTAGACTCAAGAGTGTATTCTAGATGATTCCATAAATGTGCATTTCAAGATTAGTAGTGGTAAATGTTAGATTAGTGGTTATGTTTGGGACTCATGAGGTGCTGGAAGTTAAGCGTCTCTGTAGGTTAGATAACAATATACTTCATTTGGGTGTAACATAGGTTTGTTTACTTTATGAAAATTCATTGAGTCATACACACAATTTGTGCACTTTCTGTATAACTATTAGAAATGACTTTAAATGATTTGTGCACTTTCTGTATATCTATTAGAAATGACTTTAAAATTAATACACTATGAATATGAGACTCCTACATAAGGTTTTAAAGATCGAAAAGAAGAACTGTAATTAAAATTTTGATTAACACATTTTTCCTCTTTTTATTAAAGAGGCGTATACATATGAATCAAGAAATGAAAGGTTTTACTTTCAGAAGCTTGTTGACTTTTGAACATCTGCTCACTTGTTCACAGGTTTTTAAGTTTTATTGAAATTCAAATGTGAAAACACATCTGTTTCTCTGATTCATGTTTATGTTGAACTCTGAAATGGGACAATTGTTGAGAACTGAGAAATCATTCAAAACACAAGCGATGTGCCTTCATATTATATGTTTATGAGGAAGAAGTGCAAAGCAAATTAAAAAAAAATCCTGAAATCAGCAATTTGTGTTGTTGGTGTGTTTACATGAGAATGTATATTAAATATTTACTTTTTTACATGTTTATTTCTCTTTCACAATTAGAGTATACAACCAATGTATGTAGGGCTTTCAAATGACTGAGCAAAAAAAAAAAAAATGAAAGCATGAATAGCTGGGTTATCTTTAGGTAATAGCTTTTACATACATTTTAAAACATATTTAAGATACTGACCTCAAGGATGTACTGTTATTCATGGGAATGCTATACTTATTTAGCTATACTCCTTTCCAGTCAACTGAAGAACTGTCTGATCCACGTTTCTGTCATAACCTTAGCAAAGATCACCCTCTCCATGTATTATTCCAAGAAGCTCTAGAGCTACACTCGTTTTTTACATTTTGATTTATGTATACTTCGTTCTGCTGTCAAGGAACTCTTGTCAAACTTCAAATTCAACCGTTCTAATTTTCCAGCTTTAAGTCTTCTAAGCCTTCAGGAGAAGTCCAGACTCCTCTTCCACCCGCTCTTAGGTTAGCTGTGGAATTCACTGTGGGTGTCACCTTTTTCAAGAAGCTGCCCTATTCTCTGTGCCCCCCACCGGCCCCCAACCCCCACTTACTCCCTAAGCTTCTTTGTCTTTTCTGCCAGTAGAGAATAAGAGGCCTGAGGGGCACTGAGACCATGAGGTAGAGACACAGAGACTTTGACTGTTTTCTCAAAAGGCCTCCTCCCCTGGGATCACAGGGCAATTGGGTCTCAGTGTTCTCATCAGAACCTCAACCGCCCAAAAGATTTTTGATTAAGTGTATGTGGCGCTTCACCCAATGTTTTGTGGGTTTGGTTTTGTTTTGTTTTCAGAAATATGCTAAAAGCTTTAGAAGGTGTGCTTTATTTTTTCTCATTTAAAAAGAAGCATTAGTGGGGCCTCCCTGGTGGCACAGGCATAGGCAGAGCACTGTGAGGCATGGGCAGCTACTGCAGTGCGAGTTCTATCCCCAGTCAGGGAGGGGACCCCCATGGCGCAGCAGACCTCTCCTGCCTCGTCTGCTGTTCCCCTCAGCAGTGTGTTTCAGGTCTGCCTGTTCTGTTTCCCCCCTCTGTCTCTGGTGAAGTCTCTCACCCACCACCCACCCCCACACCTCTGTATCCCAGTTCTTGTATGTGTAAATAAATAAATCTTTAAAAAAAAAAGAGAGAGAAGCATTAAGTTTATTTGGCTTTAAAATGAACAAATTGGTTAGGAAATGTGTGTAGGAGATGAGGTAGTTTCTTCCTACACCTGAGGCTAGATATTCTGATATCTGCAAGAGACATTGTCTCCAGTAACCCCTTACTGAAAAGCAAAGTGTTCCCAGAGGCAGTATCTTGGCAAAGGAGGAAATAATTTGTGGAAACACCCAGCCATTGAAATCTCAGGTCACTGCTAGCCTGAAGCAGCATGACAGCAAAGTATAGGTATTTGTTTAATCTTATTGCTCTATTTTTTTTTTATGTGGGGGCGTGGACATATTGCAAAAGCAGTTGCTAGACATGCATATTTAAATGTAGTGGAAAGCGAGGTGGTAGACAAGCTAAATTTAATCAAATTAATGCACTAATAATTTATCCTCAGAAAATGCAAATCCTCGTTGAACTCCCTTTCCTATTCCTACAAATGTGACGCAAGCATTAATATTGCAGGGAAACCATAGAACTGGAATTGAGAGCAGCCTGGTGTGGAAGAAATGGTGATTCTTTTGTTGAAGCTCCTCTCTCCTCTGCTTGTAATTAATATTTCTCTACCTGCATACTTAATTTCATTTCCCCTTTTTCTGAAACTCATTGCTGCATCTTACCTCTTAACTGGTATTTAAAATGCCCACTGTTATTACCTTTAAACTTTGTTTGCTTCCCCACTGCTAAATCGGAGGGCCGCACTCCCACCAGGTGCCCCTCTTGGCTGTGCGCGAGCTGCTTTGGCTGTGGTTCTTATTGTGGGGTCCTGGTTTTTCCCATCAGTTGCCACAAGCGATGCAATGCCCCTAAGAGCGTGACACTTAATGCATAAATATGATGTATTCTCAGAATTCTCATAGAGAAATTTTAGGATCATCAACTTAACCTCAACTACTTTTCAAAATCCTCTCATATTCGGGCATAAGGGATTAGGTTGCAGCACTTTTCGAGCTATGCCAGTCACTGCAGCCTGAGTTCGATCCCTGGCCAGGGAGCTGACCCACAGCGCAGCAGACCTCTCCTGTCTCCCCGCTGCTCCCCTCAGCAGTGTGTTTCAGTAGATCTGCCTGTTCTGCTCCCCGCTCTGTCTCTGGTGAACTCTCTCACCCCCTGCACCTCTGGCCTGTACCCCAGCTCTTGTGTGCATAAATAAATCTTTAAAAAACTCACTCACATTCTACTTTGCTTGTCATACTTTTCCATATTTTCCTTTACAGTTCGATACATTCTTCGAAAGTGGTTTAATATTTTCACTCCTAATCCACATGATCTATCTTTACTTCCTCATTTAGTTTTTAAATAAAATACATTTTTTGTAGATATTGATAGAGACTAGAGTGGACAGATAGAGGTACAGACATCCATAGAGAGACTCTTCTTTAGCCCAGATAGCATTGGTTAAATTGATTGGACTTTCCTCCCACTGTTGCCTCTAATAGAATATACTAAAACAGAAGCAGAAAGGGAACTGGTTTGAGACCTTAAACATAGTAAAAATGATATTGTGTGTACTGTGTTTAAATTTGTCTGAGAGCTTTGTATTAGGTTTTGTATTTAATGAGTAAGTTTTTGAAAAATGCTCAATCCATTAGCACCTCGATTTTTAATTCAAATTGCCTAAAAATTCATTATTTTGTTTCTATTTTTTTAAAGATTTATTTTTGTTTATTTATGCATAGGAAGACTAGGGTGTAGGCCAGAAGTACAAGGCGATGTGTGTGTGTGTGTGAGAGAGGATTCACCAGAGACAGAGTGGGGAGCAGACAGGTACACACTACTGAGGGGAGCAGTGGGTGAGACAGGAGAGATCTGTGGTGTTATGTGGGTCAGCTCCTTGGAGGGGATTGAACTCGTGCCTCAGTGGATGACTTACCTTGAAAGCTTGAGACTTAACCCCTGCACCACCAGGGAGGCCCTACTTTGTTTCTAAATGAAATCATCTGTTTTAACATTTATTTAATTAATTAAGCTTTTTCTCAAACACAGTCCCAGTCTGCTGACTGGGTCTACTTAAGGCTAAGCAGTGAAATGTTTGCATATGCACCAAGTTGTAATTCTCCTGCCTTCTCACCTGCCCATCACACATAAAAAATAAGCAAACCAGAGGCTCCCCTGGTGGTGCAGGGGTTAAGTCTCAGCGCTATGAAGCCATATGCAGCCACTGCAGCACCAATTCAATCCCTGGCCAGGGAGCAGACCCACAGGGCGCAACAGACCTCTCCTACCTCACCAGCTGCTCCCCTCAGCAGTGTGTTTCAGTGTATCTACCTGTTCTGCTCCCCACTGTCTCTGGGACTCCCCCCACTCCCCTGCACCTCTGATCTACACCCCAGTTCTTGTAAACATAAATAAATCTTAAAAATAAAAAACAAGCAAACCAACAAACTTAAGAAACATTCCTGTCTCTAGTATGCATATTACTGTGGGTTATTTTCTTTCATTTTGATTTGCTGTATTATATGACTCCCTTACATATTAGCTAAATCTGCCCAAGCCATAGTAGTGGTTTTCTTTTGTTACCAAATATTTTGAGGTCAGTTTTCTTCCCGTGGAACTTGAATTCAAGTTGATGGGCCTCTTTCTTACCTCAGGGATACCCACCTTCATAAACCCTTCTGTTGTATTTAGACTTCAGATGCTTGCCCTCTGTCCTGCACGATACCTAGAATGCTGTCACGTGCAGACTCCTAAGGGTCTCCATGGATAACAGAGCAGAGAATAAATGGTTCACCGTGAAAAACTCAGCATTAGCAGAATCTTGAACAAAGGGGCAAAGGATAGTGTCCCCCAACTCTTAGAGTTCTTCTTATCCCTTGGGTAGCACACAAGACAAAGATGCTCACTTGTGAGAGTTTGTGAGCAATTTTAAGAGTAGGCTAGAAAGATGAGCTGTTTCTCCTAGATAGACCTACTTTGGATTTGTGTCTAAATAAGCATCCTCTGTCCACTGGAAGTGAATGGCCAATTAGTCAAGCTTTAAGTAAGTAAATCTACACTTGAAATCCTGTCAGCAGGGGGAATCCAAATGTGTTAACAAAGATTTTGGTTGCTACTCCTTTAAGGAAATAGTGCCATGTTTTGGGAGTAAGTCCAGCCACTTTATGTTCTGAGAAGGGCAACTGGAAGAATGAACTTAGTTAAAACAGCCCCTTTAAAAGTGTTCTTAAAATAATTATATTATAATTTTATCTAAAACGGCATTGCATTGCTTACTCATACTCACATATATAAAACGAGGTGTAAGGAGAAGACTAGAAGGAAACCCAGGGTACTATTAACAGTAATTTTCCCTGGAGCTCATTTGCATGGAAAATTTTCTACCTTATGCTCATATATTTTCTTGTCTACATTGATTCTGTATGGATTTATGATTATATCTGTATCTTTCAATAATAATAAATTTTAAATTATTTAAAAAGTAAAGATACCCAGCAATTTAGTCCAGCTGTAGTGTGTGTATGTGTATACATATGTGTGTGTGTAATTTTAGAATCTGGAAATAGTGGGAGTAGTCATTGAAAGTGAATGCTATAAAGTTTTAGGTAATGCTATAAAAGGGCCTCCATGCTAATGACGGGCCTCCCTGGTGGCGCAGTGGGTTAAGCAATGCACTATGAGGCAAACCGCAGCCACTGCAGCATGAGTTCGATCCCTGCTGCCAGCCATGTGGGGGATCCACATGGCGTGGCAGACCTCTCCTGCTGTGCCTGCTGCTCCCCACAGCAGTGTACTTCCGTTGATCTGCCTGTTCTGCTCCCCGCTCTCTGTGGTGAATCCTCTCACCCCCCACACCTCTGGCCTGTACCCCAGTGCTTGTCTGCATAAATAAATAAATCTTTAAAAAAAAAAAGTGCTAATGAACTGCACTGGCATCAAATGCAAGATGCATATGATCAACCTAGCTGAAAAATCACAGACTAGATTTTGACACTTTAGGGCACATTTTAGATCAATCACTTTTTCTTCGACCAGAGCACTGCCAAGATTATATATGAAATATATAAGAGTGATACCTAATCAGACCTTAGATGGTGACTCACGACAAGCTTGATGGGCTGGCAAACAGAGCGTCTGGAATGATTCATCTTGGAGGATGGAGTGTCGATTTCTGTGTGCCCCTGTGTGTGTGTCTGTGCGCAGACACGCTGCCGCCCGCATAGCTGACCTTGCTGGGGGAGATGCATCTCAGCCTCAGGTGAGCACAGCGGGGGGTTGGTTCAAGGTGATCACCCTCACTTACTTGGGGGTTTCTCAGAAATAGCCATAATTACATTGTGGGCTGGAGAATTCCTCCTTGTGGGAGCTGCTCTGCATCTTGCCGGAGGTTCAGCAGTACCGCTGGCTGCTACCCACTAGGGACGTAGTACCCGCTCCCACCCATCACGCTCAAAACCGTCTGCCAACATTTCCAAATGTCCCCGGTGGCGCAAAACTGCCCTAGTTGACACATTGCTCTATTTGTTTACAAAAGGTGAAGTGTTTCTATGGAAAAGACTATCATCCAGAGAGGCTTTGTCATCTTTGTATATCATTTCTGACATTTGATCAAGACATGAGAAATAGGACAGGGAACCAACAGACAATAGAATCAGATACATAAATGACCCAGTTCTTGGGATCATCAGATGCAGGCATCAGCATAACTATGACAAAGATACTCAAGAAGAAGGATGGCAAAGTGGGGAACGAGCAGTAGCCACAGCAGCACTGAGCTGAAACCTGTGGTTTTGCCAACTTTCACTCACGGTGCTCTGTTTCCTTGCACTTCTTACACGCTGGTCTTCCTCCAGGAGCTTCTCTGTGGTCTATCCTAAGCTTCGGGGAATTTTGATACCTAAGTTGAAGACATACTCCTCGAGCGAGGGTTTTGTTTTGGTCCTGGCAAGTATGGTGGACTTGGAGCATGTGAGCCTTCTCTCCAGGGCCTCCAGCTTCAAGAATCTCAGTTTCAACATCTCTTCTTTCATTGCTTGAAATTTCTATGGGAATTTTGGGCTTTTACCTTCAAATTCCCTTTTACATGAATTTACCATTATTTGCTCCTATTTCAGATCCTAGCTTTCATTTTGCAGAATTATACCACTTCCCATAAGCCCAGCAATGGAACACACACTTTATTTGAAGTGTATTATTTGCTCATCATATTGTTGGAAGCAGAAGTCAGTATTCCATGCATTTCATTGAATGATATCCTTTGCAATATCATTTCATAAAGTGAAAGATTACTAAAAACTCCAGGTCACATCTTCCCACCAAATTTATAAAATTGACAATGAAGTGTAGGAAAGATTTAAATGATGATCACCTTAAGATGTTTGTTAATTACACTTCCCAAAGCAGCTGTCTGGTAAAGAAAAGGGGGTGATATGCAAATGAAAACCCCCAAATGATAGTGCAATGTCTTGTTACAGCCTTTTGGATTCTAAGGCAACCATGTACTTAACCAAAGACGACTCAAGACAAAAGTAATCAGACCTCCTCCAGCACTGTAGAGCTTATCATTGCTTAAAGCATCTAATCGCTTTGCCTTTCTTTGTTCTCTTTTATTACCTCATTTCATTGCCTGAATGGCTTCTGTGGTAGTGATGTTCACTATTATTGCCAGGGCTGATTGTATAGTCTATTTCTTTTGATAACCATCGGGTGAAAAAGCAAAAGTCATTTCACTGCAATGCTGATAAGCAATTTCCTGCTACTCCACAGGAGACATTGCATTTCAAACAAAGACTTGGATGTTTCTGACAATTAGTATTTACATGTGATTTTGCTTTTGTTTTATTGTTGTTATTTATGTCTTTGAGTTTATGGAAGATTGGGATGTGATGGACACATAAACCCAGTTTCACTAGTAATACTGAGGGCCCCAAAGTCAGCTTCAGTCCTAATTCAAAGCCTCTGGTCCACTCTCTAGAGTGAGGGAGGGGCTGCATTTCAAATACAGCTATATTTTCCAGATTGTCACATATGTTTTTCTTGTTACACCTTCCTTCTCTTCTTTATCCTTTTTTTTAATGATTTATTTATTTATGCATTCGAGAATTGGGGTACAGGCCAGAAGTGCAGGGGAGTAAGAGGATCCGTCAGAGACAGAGTGGGGAGCAGAACAGACAGATGGACTGAAATCCACTGCCGAGGGGAGCAGGAGATGAGACAGGAGAGGTCTGCTGCGCCATGTGGGTCCCCTCCCTGGCCGGGGATTGAACTCATGCTGCTATGCTGCAGATGCTTCACAGCGCAGCGCTCAACCTGCTGCAGCACCAGGGAGGCCCCTCTTTTTCACTCTCGTCAGAGGCATCCTTCCTCCTCTTCTTCTCTTTCTACCACTACCCCCTTGACAGTCTTATAATTAAACGTATCTTCTTGTCGCACGGATTTCAAGTAACCTAGTGCTTCCTCACTTTCTGGTCATCGCTTTTTAGCGGTGGTAGTCTCTGTGCTGTGCCCTGGCTGAGTTTGTCTTGAAATAGTGAAAACAGCGGTGAAGGCATGTTTCTCCTCTGTCTCTCCAGCTCTCTGAACTGGTTCCATGACTCCACTATTCTCTTCAGCTTAGAAGGGAGGTAATATTGATTACCATATAATTTGGGAGTCCGGAATATATTGCCATTTTCAATATTTTACTTTTAAATATTATGTTTTCTACATATTTATGTTAGGTTACCTTCAACAAAATAAGCAAGTTACTTTCTATTTCTTTCTCTTTTTTACTCAGGAAGGAGTTTTGAATTTTATCAAATACATAGTGTGTATGAGATAGCAAATTTTTCTGTTAATGTGAATTATTGCAGTTGATTTTAAAATATTAAACCAACGCTTGATTCCTGAGCTAAACCCATTGTATATAAATCTCTTTTGAAAATTACTAGATTCAAAGTTCATGAGAAAGATTGATTTGTAATATTCTTTTCCTGTAATATCCTGGGTGATACTGTTATCAAGGTTATTCTAGCAAGAGATTTAAATTCTACACTTACTTTGATCTTCATTTCAACGCTACAGAACTTTTAAAACCAGGATTACTCTGTATTTACTTTTCATCTTTCTTCTTTTTTTTTTAATCTTAGCATTCATCTTTTGGGTCATTTCTCTTGTGAGTGAAGAGCTTTCTTTGATAGTTCTTATGATAAAGCTCTTCTGGTTATATTTTCTTTTAGTTGTTGTTTGTCTGGAAATGTTCTCATTTTGTCATCAAGTTGGGAGGATATTTTTCTTAGGCATAGAATCTTACTTTGACATTTTCTCTCAGAACTGTGAAGCTGCAGTTCCATTGCCTTCTGACCTACACATCTAGTTAGGTGGTAGAGGTTCCCATCTCCTTACTTTCCCCTTTGAGGGTAATGTGGGTTTTCTCTCACTCCAGTGACGATGTTCTTTGTCCTTCAGCACTTTGCTGTGTTGTCTCAGCAGTGCTGTGTTGTTTTCTCTTTGTTTCTTTAAGCTTCATGAAGCTCCTTGACTTGGTAGGTTTAATTCTTTTGGCACTTGTGTGAGTCCACTAGCACTGCATAACAAAGTATTGCCCGCTGGGTGACTTCAGCAACAGACTTATTTCCCACCCTCCTGGAGGCTAGAAGTCTGACGGAAATGTCATCTAGCTTGATTTCTCCTGTGGGCCTCTTCCCTTAGCTTGTTCACCACCATCTTCTCCATGTGTCTTCACCATCTTCCCTCGGTGTGTGCGTCTGTGTCTTGATCTCTTCCTATAAAACCACCAGGTTGGGGCCACTCTGATGGCTTCTTGCAAGATTTAACTGTTTAAAGATCCTGTCTCCAAACAAAGAATCACATTCTGAGGTGCTAAAGACTCAACACATGAATTTTGAAGGGATATAATTCAGCCCATGGAAGCTCTATTAGAAGTGCCTTGTCTTTTATCTCTTCGAATACGACCTCTGCCTCATTCTGTCTTGTCTTCCACAATGCAGGCTGATGCACTGGGTATATTTCACATCCCACATGTCTCTTATGTTCCATTTTCCTCATTCTTTTTAATTTCTTTGCTTCAGTATGAACATTTCCTACTGGCCTAGCGTCTGGTTTTTAATCCACTTTTCTGCTCTATCTACCATTCAGTGTCTTTATTCAGTTTTAAACTTCAGTTACCATTATTTTCAAATTCAAAAATTTCATTTGCTATTTAGAGATAATTCTGCTTGTAGAAACTATCTTCAGATTGAAATAATGAGAGCATGTAGTTTAGAGGACGTGGAGACCTCCTCAGTGATGTTTTGCTCAAATCCTTGGAAACCTCTAGAGAAAAGCCTTGGTGCACCTGTTTACAATTTTAGACACTCTGGAGCAGCAACAAAAGAAAATATTAGTACAACATTTACTGAAATGTCTTGCTTCCTCACATGATCAATGACTTGAATCCTTGTGTACTAAAAAAACACAAATAGAAGGACTGAATTTATCTGTATTTTAAAAAGTCAATGGCAGCCCTTCCTTGTAATGTCCATGTGGTTTGAATCTTAAAAAATCTCACAGTCATTTTGAAATGGGAGGTGAAGGAGCTTCTGCAGTTCCGATGTCTGATGGAGGACTGTGTTAGTCTTGCAAAAAAATATTGGTACTTAGAGGAAATGGTACAGAATATTGTAGTTCTCAAGTGTTCAATTCCTTCTCTTAGAAATTTCAAGGAACTTCATCTGTATTTGGTAGGAGCTTTTTCCTGGTGCAATCAGGTTGCTATGGCAAACCTATTATTTTAAGCAAAAGAGGACTGTGTTGGTAAAGCGCTAATCTCTTTTCTGTTTTATGTGAGCCTCTAATTACTCTGCAACTATTGAGTACGTACTGCGAGTGTGGTTTTTACTGTCTTAAAAAGTAAAAGGAAATAAGGCGCAGAGAGAGCTTCTGTTCTCGCCACCAGCTGCACTGGTGACAGTGGGAGAGAACGCGTCTCACTTGGGCTCGGGAAGCACACTGATATTTTTATTATGTGAAATGGGACAAGGAAGGACTAGATTTTATGTCAATAACGGAAAGGCAAGCCTGCCAGCGTTTGTTTTATTATAAAAACATCAGCAGCTAATATTTATTACTGACGCAGGTCCAGGTTCTGTGTGATGTACTTGCTGTGGACAACCGCACTTAACCTTTACAACAGTCCTACGTTACTGGTATCATTTTCATTCCATTATGCAACCAACCAAGAGAAACAAGGTTTATTCACTCTTCCAAGGAATCAAACTTAATGATGAATGTGCGAAGACTCATATCCAGATTTGTCAGAGGCCATGGCTGCAGTTCCATTTGTGATATAAAATTACTCGTCTTCCTCTTTACCTGGTTGAAGTTCAACAAACACTCTGAGACTCATCCCCAAGTCACCTTCACCAAGAACCTCCTCTGACTTTCAAATTGTGTGCTCATATATTTCATCTTTATTCTGAATCTTATTAAACTTTTTAAAACGTGGTTCTTAACTTTGTATCTTCCATGTCTGGGCACGAGGCTGAACGCATCATTGAGCCTCACTAAATGAATGACTAAAGCGGGCAAAATGAATCCTGCCACTCCGGGACGATACCCGCCTCGCACCTGTTTTGGAGCATGCGTGTTTTCAATGGAGTGTCGTTTGAAGGGGTCAAAGCCATTCCCCAGTCAAGACGCGCCCCAAATATGAGCATGCCGGTTAGGAATTACTTGTGTGTGCCGTCATTATACCTACTGGAGATGCCTTCAGTCGTGAACGGTCACAGTTCAGATGGGCCCACCGAGCACGCAGTGTGTGGAAATCCCGGGCCCGCTCCTTCACAAATGCAAGCAGCTCTCCTGGAAGTGAAGACGACCAGGAGGTCATTAGCGCGCAGTGAAGTACGAGTTGGCCCATCAGACACCCAGGACTCGCTTCTGACGGCTCACCCACGAACCGAGGGGCAGCAGCTGCCTCATTGTTGTATTTCCCCATCTAGCTCAAAGTAGTCGTTCCTAAGTTGGAGGCTGTGCCCTGGGGAAATGGGACGTCTAGAGGACACGTTTGAAGAGAATGAGGGAAGGAGATGTGTTATGACTGAGGTTGTACTAAAGGAGGAACCCAGGAAAAAAGAAATACCTGAAAGAATGAGCACACATAGTGTGTGTGTGTGTGTGTGTTAGTGAGTGTGAGAGAGAGAGAGACAGAGAGAGAGAGAATATGAAGGTGGGCATTTGGGGGATAAGGGAGGGAGAGAAGATCAAGAAGAAGAATGGAGGGATAGAAGGGAGAAACAGGGGGAAGAGATGCACAGCCAGGAAAAGAAATGTCGCCATCACATCTCACATCGCTGGTTTTGCCCCACCTTTTAGAAAATTGGCTTCTACGACACCTGAACACTTTTCTGCATGCAATGCTTTCAGAGATCTCTCTGTTTTCTGTAGGAAAGAACAGACCCAAGCAATCCTAATTATCAGAAAGGTCAAGCCACAAGGCTATAGAAGTGACTGAGGCATGAAAGATCACCTTTCTATTCCCAGTACACCTTGTGACCTGGAGGGATGACCTATGTATAGCTCCTTAATAGTGTGACCTTGAGTGAGTCAAAGGTCATCTCCCTTTCAGAGCTTCATTTTCGTCATCTGTAAATTTGGGGCTAGTTGGACCTGATATCCTTCATGAGTTTCATATCTCTAATAATCTCCAATTTTCTGAAATAATTAAATGATTATTTCTGCCATGACTATATTCTGGCAGTTAATAAGGATGAACATTTCTAAGTGAAGTCTTGATCTTTGAATTTGTAAGAATATAAGTAAGGCAATCTAGTTTTTACGAAGGTATCAAGCTACTCCTTTTTATCTGAGAATTCAGCAGGTTAGAGCTAGCACATCTGTGGAACAAAAGTCCTTCCCCTTACTTTAATATTAAAATCATTTTGTTGCATATACCTTGCAGCATCTTCTGGAAAAAAAATTTTTAAAAGACGAAGTTTTTCTTCTAGACTGTATCCAGTAAAATTGTAGTTAAGAGTTTTAGAAATCTTAAGTATTTTAAATAACCAAGTAACTTTCCAACTGAGTGTAATTATTTTAAGATTGCAATTTACTTCCATGGGGTTTACTAGGAGATACGATAATTTATTGCTGATAATGATCATGTTATTTCTTTGATGAAAGATCAGTTTTTGTCTTTGGCCTATTATCTAATGTGGGTGCACATTATTGGTTATGCATTAACTCAAACATATGTGTACGCATATATCTTTTTTTCAGTTATTTACTTATGCATATAAGAACTGGGAGAAGAGATGCGACATGTGATGGAGACATTTCTTTTCCTGGCTGTGCATCTCTTCCCCCTATAACAAGAGCTGGGGTGCAGGCCAGAGGTGCAGGGGGTGAGAGAGTTCACCAGAGACAGAGTGGGAAGCAGAACAGGCAGATCCACTGAAACACATTGCTGAGGGGAGCAGTGGGGAGACAGGAGAGGTCTGCTGTGCCATGTGGGTCAGCTCCCTGGCCAGGGATTGAACTCGTGCTGCAGTGGCTGAGCATAGCTTCATAGTGCTGCACCTCAATCCCTTCTGCTACCAGGGAAGCCCCTGCATGTGTATCTTTGTGTTTACTTATATAACTTATTTGTGCAACTATTTTGTCTGTTACTTGTTTCAATAAATTGAACGTTGGCTTTTTTTATGATCAAATTATTAACATTTTCTTTTATGTTCCTAGTTTGTTGCCATGCTTATGACAAGGGTTATAAAAACTCCCACACATAATTCTGTATATTTTAAACATTCAAATGTCTAATCCAATAGGAATTGATGTAGTTACAGGTATTAAATAAGGGAACTGAACCCTTGTGCATCATGGCATATTGTTATACCGCCCTTGTTCCTGAATACTCCACCATGCCCAGAAAAATATATAGTCATTTATAGCTTATGACTCATTACAACGTTACCACATCAAACCATGACCCAATTGCAGAAAAAAATAATTCTTGAATTCCAGAAGCTCCCCTCTGCCCTTTCCCAGTTAATACATACACCCTCTTTTCAGCTCTGTACCTTCCTTCAAAAATTTCCACCAAGAGGTATATTTCCAAAAGCTGGTGCTTAGGCTTACCTGTTCTGGAATTGTGTTGTCTGATCCTCTATGTTATTTTGTAGCTGACTTATTGCACTTTACATTTTGAAATTTCAAGCATGACAAATCATGTGCTTCCCTTTTTTTTTGTACAGTGTTCCACTTAAGAATATTATTGATGAGGGCCTCCCTGGTAGCGCAGTGGGTTGAGCGCTGCACTGTGAAGTATCTGCTGCACAGCAGCGTGAGTTCTATTCCCAGCTGGCCGGGGAGGGGACCCAGAGGGCACAGCAGACCTCTCCTACCTCGCCTGCTGCTCCCCTCAGCAGTGTGTTTCAGTCCATCTGTCTGTTCTGCTCCCCACTCTGTCTCTGGTGAATCCTTTCACCTCCTGCACTTTGGCTGTACCCCATCTTGTATGCATAAAATAAAAAAATCTTTTAAAAAAAGAATATTATTGATGAACATATGAGACATTCCTCCTCTGAGACTATGAAGAATGTGCTGCTGTGATTGTTCTGAAACCTCTCCTGCTTCACGTGTGCACACTTTTCTTCAGGAAATATGACCAAGAACTGAATGACTGGTTCACAGGTCACACACATTGGCTCTACCAGATAACGCTAAATAGTCTTCCAAAGCATCCGACCAAATTATACTTCCACCAGCTATGAAAACATGCTTTGTATTTCCAAACCATTGTCAAAACATGTTAGGATTAGTTCTTAAATAGTTATTCATCTGATTGGCTAGGGACAGAATCTCATGTGGGTTTAGCTTGCATTTCCCATATGATTGAGAAGAGAGAATCTTTTCTTATGTCTACTGACCATATGAATTTCCTATTAGAGCAAACACTGAAAATTACTGACCTTTAAATTCCATAAGGATGATACATTTTACTATAAATCAGTGGGGCTGCCCTTGTGGTGCAAGGGGTTAAATCTCAGCACTATGAAGCATCCCCAGGTAGGAGGGGACTCACATGGCGCAGCAGACCCCTCAGCAGTGTGTTTCAGTCCA
Source organism: Galemys pyrenaicus (assembly GCA_019455555.1). Taxonomy (NCBI): domain Eukaryota; kingdom Metazoa; phylum Chordata; class Mammalia; order Eulipotyphla; family Talpidae; genus Galemys; species Galemys pyrenaicus. Next base: position 4,504,524 of record JAGFMF010011662.1, read on the forward strand.
CCTGCCTGTTCTGCTCCCCACTCTGCCTCTGGTGAATCCTCTCACCCTCCACATCTCTGGCCTGTACCCCAGCTCTTGTGTGCATAAATAAATCTTAAAAAAAATAAGTCAATAATGTTGCTCAAAACATTAAGTGTTTAATATTTGATATATCATTCTCTGTCATATTTCCTGGGGGTTAATACTTAGCAAAATAAAATAAACTGTAGAGAACAGCAGAAATTAAAGACTGTATAACTTCTGTTTAGTGTTATACTCCCACATCTAATCAAATGCCTCACATAAAACAGACTCTTATTGTTTGTTGAATTTCAGATAAAAAATTATATTTTGGAGTGTGTCAGTGTTTGAAATTTATTTTCCCAAATTCCGTTTACTGAGCTAACGTAGGTTTACATCTATGTATCTGTTCCCGAGTTGTAGGTTCAAACTTCTACAAACATGTACTTTCACACACTGTCCATCACCAGTGGCCCAACAATCCTCCACCATGTTCCATGTTCCTCTTTGCTCTACCCACTTCCACCCCATCACCCTCCCCACTCTGGTTGCCTCAGTTTTGCAGTGAGATGTTGAGTTTATTATTGGTCTGGTTTTGACTGGTTCTGTTATGTTTTTCTATAATCCTACATATAAGTGAGACCATACTGTGTTTGCCTTTCTCCTTCTGACTTATTTTGCTTAGCATGTTGTTGCAAATGGCAGAAGTTTATCCTTTTCTATAGCTGAGTAGTATTCCACTGTGTATACACACCACGTCTTTCTGATCCAATCCTCTGTCCTTGGACATTTACAATGTTTCCATAACTTAGCTTTTGTAAATAGGGCTGCAGTGAATGTAGGAGTATATATACCCCTTTGAACTAGCATTTTTGTATTCTAGTCTAGTCCTTTTGGAAAAAATGTACTCCAGGACAAACATAAACCGATCTCTGAAAGGTAGTATTTATAGTAATAATTATGATTAAATTTAAGTTAGAGATTTAAATTCAATGAAATATATTTTATTTGTTGCACATGAAACTACAAACTGCCCTTTGCAATGTCACACCTTTGTATTTTATAGAAGTGTGATATTTAAAATATTGAAGTAAAATTTATTTTGATGAGTACTTCTAGATACCAGCCTTCGTTCATTACTCTTCATTGACAGTAAGTACAATAAACCTTAAAACACAATTCTTGGAGATTAAGTTTCCTTACAAAATGGCATTAGTGGACTGACATTTTGTATCTGCTTAAAGATTTCTGCTTTATTAAAATTGAATAGGAGTGGGAGACTCAGTGTATATTTCAGAAAGGTTTTAGTTGGATGATGTTGATTAATTTTTGCGCTAAGTTATTTCTGTCCTTTCCATCTGTCCTTGAATTGTTTTTTTAAATACTTAGTTTATTTGTATTTCTTTCAATATGTCTTTCTTTAGATTTTCTTCTCAGTTTGTTGCATAAAATAGCACTTATTTGTGCTAGACAAACTTCTATTATTCTTTTTCTTTAAGAGAATAGTAATTTCAGTCATCTGAGAAGCCACAGTTGTAGTGCTACAACATTAAAACATCATCATACCATTTACCAAATAAAAGAAAGCTACTGGACTCAATATCTTATTTTAAAAAGATGACAATAATAAAGCTGTAGTATGTCAGTGTTTCCTGTTACATCAGTGGAGAACTTTGCTGGGTACTAACAGGATACAAATCCACCATTAGTCTATATTCATGTTAAGATTCGCTATTCATGTTAAGGTTTAAGTATAAAATTTGCATTCACTGATCTACCAGTGAGTAACAGGTATTAGGGAGAAGGGATCAGAGAGAGGGGGCAAGACTAACAGGTAACTGAACAGTGATGATAAGGAAGGACACATAGAGATTATATTTGAGCTGGTTATTGAACACTGTGGAGGACTTAAAGGAGAAAGTGGTAGAATACAGAATAGAAGGGAAAAATCAGGATATAAGGAAGTGTCTGAACATGAGTGCACTATGGCCTCTGATTATATGTAGGAAAAGGTGAGTTGGACCAATTGTGGAAATCCCTGTTGATCTCTGCCTTGACAGTCAATTGAGACTATTGCCTGAAAGGGAATGATATAGTCAGAGGTTTGTCTTAAGAAAGTGGATTTTATGAAATTTCAAATTGAAAGGTAAAATATAATTAAAAGAAGAAAAAGAATCAAATATATCATTAGGGTTTTTTTTTTAAGATTTATTTATTCAGGGCCTCCCTGGTGGTGCAATGGGTTAAGGAACGCACTATGAAGCAAACTACAGTCACTGCAGCACGAGTTTGATCCCTGCTACCGACCGGAGAGGGGATCAACATGGCTTAGCAGACCTCTCCTGCCTCGCCTGCTGCTCCCCTCAGCAGTGTGTTTCAGTCTGCCTGTTCTGCTCCCCACTCTGTCTGGTGAATCCTCTCACCTCCCATGACTCTGGCCTGTACCCCAGCTCTTGTATGCATGAGTAAATAAATCTTTTTTTTAAGATTCATTTATTCATGCATACAAGACCTGGGGTACAGGCCAAAGGCACAGGAGGTGAGAGGATTCACTAGAGACAGAGTGGGGAGCAGAACAGGCAGATGGACTGAAATACACTGCTGAGGGGAGCAGCGGGCGAGACAGGAGAGGTCTGCCACACTATGTGGGTCCCCTCTCTGGCTGGGGATTGAACTTGGCTACTATGCTGCAGATGCCTCACAGTGCGTCGTGGGCCAGCTGCTCATACTGCCTGACAAAAGTCCGGGTGTGAGGAACACTCCTGTAAGATCGGGATGCTCCAAAGGCTGGCCCCTGCTGGACTCCTTTCATTTTGGCTAACTTTATAAATTGTAATTCTGTGAGTCTCATGACTTGCGCTTACTGGAAGAATATTCACGGGGGTGGTTGTAAAATTGGCTGTTTTGCTAAACAAAATAATTGGATGCTCTGCATTTTGATGATGAACTACTGATTGGCAAATATTATAACACAAATTCTAAAAACCAATACTGCAAAAGCAGGCAGTATAAAGCGTAATTGGAATGTGGTTGTTTTACAAACTCAAAAGTTAGTTATTAGATAATTTCCCAGACCTAAACATTCGCTATGGGAAACTGGCCTTGGGAACCAAAGAAAGACCTCTGTGACTTGGCCCATCGTGGAAGGCTCTGTATCTCCCAGGTGATAATTGAGTTCCTTAAACCCTGCCTACCCTCCTCCCCTCTTCCCTGCCTCTGTTCTACTTAAATTATAATCATATATAAAAAGTCTCCCTAATAACAAAAAATACTGATATTAGTTTAACTCTAGACCTTGCAGCTAGTAGTCTGTCTTATACTCAGAGGAAAAACAAAATAATTAGTTGTGACTGTGCAAAGTTGCTATGCCTGCCTTAATATTAAAAAACTAGTGTGCTGATAGAAACATGCTATGCTGATAGAAACAATGTCAACATTGAAGAACTAGTGTGCTGACAGAAACATGTCATCTCACACATAGACTTTACCTTGAAACAGTCTCTGTTCTAAATCTTGACTGGAGGTCATAAAGACCCAGAGCTGTTCTTAAGAAAAAATGCAGTGATGGTTATCTTTCTGCTCTATGCACATGATGATGTAATCCCACTGCTTGCTTGTAATGTATAAATAAAGGCTGCTGAGACCCTCAGTAGGACCTTTGCTACACTCTGATCAAGTGACTCCTGACTCCTCAATCCCCTGTCGTTCGCCAACATCATCTCCTCCGGTGGGAACCTGGCCTTGACTGGAGCTGGTCTTTGGCAACACCACAGCACTCAACCTGCTGTGCCACCAGGGAGGCCCCATTAGGTTTTTTTAAAGATTTGGTGTCAGACTAAATGATGGTCACCTTCTTCTCCATCAAAGGCCCGAAGAGGAGGAGCAGGCTTGTGAATCAAGATGGTGGATTTGGTGTGGGACACACTTTGCCAGTATCACTGTGGGAACCCAGAGGAAGGTGTTCACACAACTGAAAGTGTGGATGTGTTTCTGGAGAAATTTCCTATTCTAAATTCAAGCACTATCATTGAAAAGCTCATGTGTTGTTTGAATATTGCTAAGCTATGTCCACGTGGTTATTGTTTAATGCAGTCACTCACTATATACTGACTCAAACATTGTGAAGACCCTTAAGAATTTGAGTTACCTCTGTTGTAGCTGTGAAGGTGTTAAGAGTAGAAGGATGTAAGTATCGCAGATTTGGTGAAATTTCCTTGGGTCTTGAAGGAAGAGTGGAAATTTACCTGGCAGGTATACATCTTGATACACATGGAACCCGAGTTGTGAACTGAGAAAGCAAAATAAAGTGCTTTATCTGTAATAAATTAGCCTTTCTTGAGGTAATTTTTTTTAAACTTCCCATCTAGAGCTACTTTACCTTGTAAACTATGATAGTTACATTCATAAAGTTAACTCAGCTAATAATTGCCTATATCTTTTAAAATCTCCAGCAGATACATAGCCAAAAGACAAAAAGCTTACAAAATGATTAATTATTCTTTGGTATTTGGAAAAGTTCATGAATTACATCAGGGGAAATGTTCTGGAGATTAAATATTAACACTTTCCTAATATTAAATACTTCATGGAAGAAATATAAGATAGAAACTCATAATGAGAACATTGAAATATAGGTATTTGAGTACATGTGCCAGGTTTCAGGTATTCCTTTTACCAAAGAAGCATAGATATCAGCAATTCAGGAAAAATCAATGCCTTAAAATGTTAATAAAGTTGTCACACAAGTACCTATACCCTCAAGCTTCAGAATTGATGCTATCTATGTAACTGGGACAGCATCACCTCTGGAATAACATGATTGATGTTCTCACATCATACATCTGATGCTATCTTGTCATTCTGCTCATGGGCCTATTGTTTGTCTCTTTCTCTCCACTATGTTGAGATTGTCATTCACACATACGCCCATGATGAGGACTAATATGTTGACGGATACCGGGTAGTATACAGGCTCAGAAAGTCTGCTCTGGAACAGCCACATGGCAAACATATAGTTAACTGACCTCAGGAAAACCATTGAGCATTCATAGGTTTGAGTTTCCTACTAATTAAATTGTAGGGAGACATGGATTTTCTTGACACTATTCAAAAAGTAAATGCATGATGGTAGATTTCTCCAGGGAAAGATCTGGGGTCTATCCTTTAGAGTTCTTGATTGCAAGCAACAGAAACAAACTTCATTAACTGGGATGCAATTGGATTTTATTAGCTTAGAATACAAGCTTGGACTATCATCTCATGTGGCACCCCCAGGAATCATGGCACTCCCCAAAACCAGCCCTTCCACCACTGCTTTCACACACCAGCCACTGCATGCCAATCTCTGCCATTTCTGGACATTTGCTGCCTTTGCCTTCACTCTTGAGAATCAAAGACTTGGCCAAGAGTATCTGGTATGTCCCAGTTCTGGCCACTAGGGCATCAGGAGAAGAAATGTCACTGGGGAAGGGATACCTCTGCCTCCTGCTGAACTTGGGGTTGCCTCCAAACAAAAAGAGAGATGCATTGAAGGACCCCCTGAAGAACACTCTCTATTACCATATCTTCCATCAGATTCTCACTAGCATTGTGACCCAACCACTCTGCCAACAAAGTTCATGAATCACTGCATTAGATAATCTTTAATTACAGCTCTGAAATTATATGATTCTACATACTAATCTTCCTTCCTTCCATCATCTACCAACTCAGATTGCTTAACGAGATACAAATGCAGCAACAGAATGACTAACAGCATTGCAGGGTCAGCCCTAGATCCTCTCACAAGCATTTCAGTGGGAGGGAGGTTACGATGGGTGGGCTAATGACAGCAAGTAGCAGATGTCTGGAGTATTCACCCAGCTGAATTTCTGAAAACCAGGCAAGAGGAATTTACTTTCTCATAGAGTCTCCTGGTGCTGCATTATGAGTGCTTTAAGATGCAGTTTGACTCAATGGCTAGGTACACAGGTTTAAGATGAATGAGAATTGATATGAATATTGACCCTGCTCTTTACCAATTGATTCACCATGTAAAGTGACTTGGCCTCAATATACCCCCATTTCCTGTTTAATAAGATGATAGTAAACCAGTCAGTTGGTGGTATGATTAAAACAAAATGATATGCTTCAGGGAATTAGTGTTTCACTCAAGTTAAGCTCAAGAAATAATGATGAAAGCCTTTGCGATAACAGTTAAGGAATCCCCAAACTATGAACTAATTTTTACCCCCCCCAAAAAAACCTTTTGTCTTAACAATAATAAAGACATTTAGGTCTTGAGATTTGATACATATAATGGGTTAATGAGTTCTATACATTACAAAATTGACACCATATCACAAAAAACATCACATTGAACTTTATACCTATGAACTTTTTTTTTTTTCTTAGCAGGTGGATAGACCAAAATAAATATAATTTTAAAAATGACCATGTTGTGCTAAATTGTCAAAACACATTAAAGTAATTCAGTTAAGTGGTAGCCTCAAACTAAATGAAATACAAAATACCCAGTGAGTTTAATAACTGAATTATTCTTCAAAATGAATGAAACATAGTAAAGTGAGTGACTTTCAACCTACAACTGTCACTTTAAGTCCCTACCTTCTGGTTATTTGCACTTGATTTTCAGATGACCTTTGGGAGGGCACAATGTATTCTTTTTCTTTTTCTTTTTCTTTTTTTTTTTTTTTTTGCTGAACTCTTCTAGCATAGCCTAGAACTGACACTGGAGATTCGGGTTTCACAGAATGCTTGTCCCTTTGGACGCCCAACTGATTCTGTGACTGATGCGCCTGCCTTCTCCACCTATTTTGCAGGTAAATGTGAATGTGGCAGATGCACCTGCTATCCGCCTGGAGACCGCAGGGTGTACGGCAGGACGTGCGAGTGTGATGACCGGCGTTGTGAGGACCTTGAGGGCGTGGTCTGCGGAGGTGAGCCATCTGTCACCTGCAAGACACTCGCCTCTCCTCCTTTCTTATTCTACTTGCCCTTTAACAAAGACGTTAAAGAGAGGATAGACAAAAAGCTATAGACATTGGATCTAAAAGCAATAGACTGTTAGGTTGGTAATGGCCTTTATTTTCTTTAGCTCTTGATTTAGGGGATGGGAAAGTGCTATTGATAAAAGATTAAGGTGACCCTAAATCCAATGATGATAGTGAAAGGCTTTGCTGCAACTGAATGCCTTAAAGTGATTTTCGTTACTCTGCTCATAAAACCTGATGGGAAAGGAAGTATCATCTACTACTAACTAGTAAAAACATATATTAAGATTACTCTCTAAGTTTAACTAAAAATCGCAGGGGATATGCACTCAGTGGCCACGACGGCTCTGAGAACCCAACAACTTTCTGGAAATAATGAGCTGGGCGACGAAAGGGGGCTGTACAAGTAACGCGGCACAGGCAGCGGAGCGCAGGACAGTTGGGGAAGCAGGAGGCTGATGCCTTCTGCTGGGGCTCACCAGGGGCGGGAGTGGGCAGCGTTCGTTCTGTATTTCAGCCTTGCAAAAGTTCAGCTTGTAGAAGTGATTCATCCCCCTCCCAGCTTTAAGTCCAAGTGAGGTGAGTTAGACATGGAGTCACACTAAAAGAATAGTAACCTCTTCAAGATGATTATCATAATGTGACTGGTCACTGTTATTGGGGAAAACCCCAGATGTGTGTATGAAATTCCAGGACACTATCTGTCTTTATTGTCTCTTTAACATCCACATCCATCCATCCATCCATCCATCCATCCATCCATCCATCCATCCATCATCTACCCTACCTTCTTCCTCTAGCCCATCCATTCATCCAACCATCCATCCATC
>JAGFMF010011662.1:4517896-4582413 GCA_019455555.1 Galemys pyrenaicus
AAAGCGACAACCCACCAACTGGGAGAAAATCTTTGCACACAACATTACTGACAAGGGACTTATCACACAGATCCACAAAGAACTAACCAGACTAAACAACCCAGTCCAAAAATGGGCAAAAGAGCTAAAAAGGCAATTCTCCAAAGAGGACATGCAAATGGCCAACAAGCATATGAAAAAACGCTCAACTTCTCTTGTCATCAGAGAAATGCAAATCAAAACCACTATGAGATACCACCTCACCCCAGTGAGAATAGCACATATCAACAAAAGTAGCAACAACAAAGGTTGGTGGGGATGTGGAGAAAAAGGAACCCTCTTACACTGCTGGTGGGAATGCAAGCTGGTCCAACCATTATGGAAAGCAGTATGGCGGTTCCTCAATCTACTAAAAATGGAACTTCCATATGATCCAGCAATCCCACTCCTAGGAATACCCCAAAAGACACAAAAACTCTGATTCAAAAGAATATGTGCACCCCTATGTTTATAGCAGCACTCTTTACAATAGGCAAGACCTGGAAACAATGTAAATGCCCAAAAACAGATGAGTGGATCGGGAAGCTGTGGTCCATATACACGATGGAATACTACTCAGCAATAAAAAATGAAAAACTAGACGCATTCATAGGAACATGGATGGAACTGGAAGGGGTTATGCTCAGCGAAGCAAGTCAGAAGGCAAAAGAAAAATACCAGTTGTTTCAGCTGCCCGCTCCCAGGACCCTCGGTCAGCGCGCGGCCTGCACCCGGCGCGAGGCAGCCCTGGAGCTCGTTGCTTCTCTGCTTCCCTGCGTGCCCGCACACGGCGCCCTGAGCCCAGTTTATGGAATGAGAGGGATAGCGAAGAGCATCCTCTTAATTGCACAATCAGTTCTCGGGTCTTCAGGGAGTTCTTCGGTTCAAGCTGCAATTGGAGAGCCCACGCCCAGTGCCTCCCACCCCCAACACCCCTGGAGAGCTTCTCAGCTGACGCTCCCACGCCCGCCTTAGTGCGCTGCATCCAGGGGCTGGTGTCTCCTCCAAATCACATCTTAAAATCTCTCCCTGTCCCCGTCCCCCACTGTCCCCCCATTCCTGAGTCCTCCGGGCTCGGACTGTGGCTGTTGAAAGCAGAGGCAGGAATCACGAGTCCAGGGCGGCTGGCGAGGGGAGCCGCTGACTGCCCACATCCCACGTTGCTTCGCTCCACCTACCGGTCCACCTGAATGTGACCTCACACTCCCAAAACCCCTGTGGTGACCACCTTCTAGGAAAGAAGATGGGGAAAGAAAGGGACAGAGGACACAGCTGACTCATTCTCTTCCATTCCCTTTAGAAGACAGTAGCTTTCCAGAAACCCCATCCAGGAGATTTGCTCTTGTATCTCAATTATTAGGCATGGGGGGGGGGTACCTGACGTTCAGAGGGGCCCGGGTAGACATTTCCAGGTGGACAAACTACATTCTCCCAGAAAAACATCTAATCTTACCAAGGGGAGGCTGTTGAGTAGGTAACACCTGATCTGATTACTGTGCGTTCATGCCTCGAGAATCCAGCCGTCCCCAGCTGAGACCATCACTGCTGTGCTGCGTCTCAGAACCCATGGGTGTCCCTGGAGGAGGTCATTGTGCGAGCGGCACTCGCCAACAGAGCTTCCAAAGATGCCGGAGTGTGCTTTTCTGCACCGTTCAGCACACACATGGCTGCAAGCACTTGAAATGGGACCGGTGAAACGAGACACTAAATTTCACTTAACTGCAAGGGGCTACTTATGGCCTCTGGCGACTATAGTGGTCAGCACAGGTAGAGAGCAGTCTTGGTGGGCATTCTGGGGGAAGGGCTAGGAAGAGCAAGCACCGTGGCGGCACCAGATGCACGGAGTAAGTAGGAGACAGGATGTGTGGCTCTGGAATAGAAATCACTCAGCTGTGTGGAGACTGGAGAAGTCAAGTGAAGACAGAGATCGTGTATTTGGATGGTCCATTAGGTTGGTTCTCCCTACGGGTTCATTCTAGAATCATCAGTTGGTCACTTATTATATGAAGATAATTTATGGTGTAAATTCTGCCACCAAGCAGAGATTTTGCTCTCAGTGATTGGAATGTCAGTCATTCAACAATTTGCTATGTGGGTGAATACTCAGGCCCTCATGGCACCTCAGTGGAGTCGGTTTGATAAAAACTGAAACCACCTTTATGGTCTTTCTCTCTCTCTCTCTCTCTCTTTCTCTCTGAAAGCCAGTCTTCAGGAACATTCTGCTGAGTAGGCCTGCTTATGGATATTGTCTCTTAACATCTTCTAAGACAACACAATCATCTTGTTTTCCTTTTTCCTCACTGGTTGTTCCTACTTGTTGGAATCTCCTCTGCTCTAACCCAAAGTACTGGCATTTCCCAAGATTGGCTTCTAGGGAGACTCATTCAGCTCCCAAGTTTAATAGACCATGTTCTTTTTTTTAAGATTTATTTATTTATGCATACAAGAACTGGGGTACATGTGAGAGGTTCAGGGGGTGACAGGAGTCACCGGAGACAGAGTGGGAAGCAGAACAGGCAGATCCATTGACATTACACAGCTGAGAGGAGCAGTGGGCAAGACAGGAGAGATCTGCTGCATCATGAGGTTCAGCTCCCTAGCCGGGGATCGAACTCGTGCTGCAGTGGCTGCAGACTGCTTCATAGTGCTGTGACTTAACTCCTGTACCACCAGGGAGGCCCCTAAACCACCTTCTTTTGGAAACTCTTCAGGTGTTTGCCTAGACTCAACCAGTCTCTGAACTCCAGGCTATGTCAACCCCTTCCCTGTCCCCTCCACTTGGTTATCTTAATTCAACCCAAGATTGAAAATTGAGCTGATGATTGCCTCCAATCTCTCCCACAGGCAGCGTCTCTATCCAATTAATATTTTCATTATTCATACTACGTCTCTAGCTAGAAAACACTTTACTCGCTACATCTAACCCAACAGCAAGTCCTAACTGTTTGCCCCACCACTGCCTACTTTATTAAATCACTTTCCATTGGACAACTGCAAATCATCTCTCGCTCTCCCCATGCTCTCTTCCTCCTAACATACCTTAATTTTTCCAACCAATGAATGAATTTGCCAACCAGCCAATTCATTGCAGCCAGAATGAATTTGCAAATTGCAAATGACATCGCATCATTCTCTTGCTTAACACCTCTCTATAACATCTTGTTCTTAGAATAAAATTTAAACTCCTTACCATCAATAAAATGTGCTATATTCTCATTCCTGAATATTTTTCCCATTTTGTTTGCTTATTTCATTTTTCTTACTCATCATTCTTCAAACCTATTGGCCATTTTCCACTCCCTGCCATATGACAAGCTCTTTCTTATTCCAGTGTCTTTCCTGGAATGTTGCTTATCTGACTCCTTCTTGTCTCTTGGATGTCACAATGACCTTCCCTGACTGTTCCTGCTACAGTGTTCTCACTGTTGAAAATACTGACACCACGCTCTTTCCTTCATAGTTTAAGTGTGTTTTTTGCTTGTTGTTCCTTGTTTCCTCTCCTAATAGAGTGTAAACACCACGAGGGGAGGGCTGATACGATGCCTCCTGCACAGTGAGTAGTTCTTGAATGGATGAATAAATGATGAGCGTGTGTAAAAAAAAAATTCTTGAAGACTTTTTTGAAAAATTAAGGAAACTCATGCAAATGACAGCAAATCATTTAAATACTAATGCACCTTGACCATAGTCTGGGCTAGGAGCCAACTGAACTTTGTGGAAGGATGTGATAAATGAGCTAATAAATGAAAAACAATCTCCTATGTCCTTGCATATAAATTTTTTATTAAGTTACTCACTGTGAGGATCGACTGAGTTATTCTCAATGATATCTGAAGTCAGAGGCAAGATGCCTTTCTCTGCAATTGAGATGAAATGGTTCCAGTCTGTCAGGGTGATGATAATTAGTAGGAACCCGGAGTCACCAGGAAACAACAACATTTTAAAAGTTCATGCTTGCAAGGACTGATACAAATTCTTTCTCATTCTTGTTAAGTTCCCTAGATTACCTGCCTCCAAAGATGGACAACGTTTTTGATTTCTTTAGAAGGTTTCATACACTTGGATTTTTTTTGAATGGGAGAACATAAGATATAATCAATTTGATAATCACTCATTGTGTCTGTAGCTTTGAGGGAGCACCGACTCTCCAACTTCACTCCACAGTTCAGAGCACAGAAAGGAAACAGCCATCCACGGACAAAAGTCCATTTGCCAAAGGCCTGCGAAAATGGCCCGTATTCAATTTAAGGTTCTCAGCTGGGATTTGTTGAAAAAATGAGATTTTAGTTTTTAAGAAAATAATGTCTGTCTACAAATAATTTTTGCAGCTCTGCTATGTCTAAGGCATTCTGAAAATGACAATGATGAATGGATCTAAAATATTCCTGCTTTCAAGGAAGTCACAGCCCAGTTACAGCTTTATTTGATAAATAAATATATATTACTAGGTGGAAGAGCAAACCTCCATGATAGAGGTGAAGAATAGGGGGGTGCTGTTTCATCAGGGTCAGGGGTCTCTCGAGCACTTGGGAAGGTTTCACTTACGACTCGAGGCCAGGACACACAAGCACACGGGGTGGGGGGGGGTTATCTACATTGTCATATAAGCCTACAAATCAACTGACAGCAAAGGAAGGGGGGAGTGGAGAGAGGAAGCTTACAAACCTCTTGGCAAGACTTGGGAGGCTTCAGTGAAGAGAAGCAGTGTGGAGGGCTCCAGGCACCCCTCATCTGCAGAGATGGGTTCCCCTTCTCTGGTGAGCTCCTGGGGTCCCTCGCCAAACCTGGAGAAGCATCAGGACTCCAGGCTCGGCATCCATGAACACCTCAAACTGCCTCACGGCTAGTATCTAAATTGCCACCATCTTTCAAAGATAGATTATCAGACCCACCTGAGAGCTTCACTTAAGCGTGGCCTCTCCGCTCTGCTGGGTTTTCACCGGTCCTGGAGTCTCCATGTCTCTTCGACAGCACCTTCAGAAGCACGTGGCTGTTTGCTGTTGGCAGCTCAGGTTGCTTGGGCTTCAGATGGGATCTGAAACCTTTCTGAGTGGCTGACTGGAGTGTGTTGAGCCATTGCAAGCACGAGAAGCTGGCGGACTGGCCATTCGTAAAGTGGACGTAGGCAACCATCACAGAGAAAAGAAACTGCTAGCCTCATTTGAACCAGGCCAACGACCTTTAGGATGAGTCGAAAGCAATTGTTTCAGGAAACCATCAAGCGAACAGTGGCATGAGTAGCCGTCGGGACCAGGAAGACTGACAAGTATGGGCCTCTGGCTGGAAAACAGTCAGTAACCCATGTGCACAGCCAAGAAGAGCTTGAGCTTGCTAACACCAGCTAACTTTTTTTAAAAAAACCACTTACCTTCCTCCTTGCTTTCCATTAAAAAAAAATTATTTTGGGGGGGCCAGCACATGGCTGTTGCCACCACGTGTGTTAATCCAGGTCTCCTGATTCGCCTCCCATTTGCTTTCCATTAATCCCAGGTAATCCTTCCTTATGGAAGGACATGACCTGGGACATGGGTGGTTCCATTAAATTAATTATAACAATGAATTGCAAAGAAATGAGCCACTGCCCACGACTCCTTCCTCATGCACAGACAAGAGGAGGAGGAGGAAGAGGCAGAGAGGGCAGGAGTCCCCTTTGGCTTTGAGGGTACTGCCAGAGCAAATGACCACGACAGAATGGTGTGCAGCGCTCGACCTGAGAGATGATTTTAGGTGTCCCTGGGCGCGGGGCTGGGCGGTGTCCCTGGTGCTTGGTTTGCTCTGCTCTAGCGCCTAGCAAGACGCTCAGGTTGTTACAGAGACCCAGTAAGTCTTGGCCAAACAAAGAGCCTGGCGGAGAGACCGAGCTGTGCACCAAGGCCAGGTAGGGCAAGGATGAAGCAAGCAGCCGCGGAAGCGGACACCATCCAACAGTCCTCCAGTCAAGCCACTGAAGGAACAGTGCCTGTCACAAGGCTGTGCGCCCACCGCTCGATACACATCTCCACAGCAGGAGCCAGGGGCCGAAACGAAAGGGAAAAAAGATGTGATTCCAGACCCATGCCGTTCGTAACCTCTACGGCAGCACAGATGCTACTGACTGACGCGCCCATCCTTCCATCCTTGCTGCTAGTAAGTAGCGAGGCGCCCAGATAAGGCAACACGCGGAGGTGCCTCATGCAGGACAGCGCAGCCACCAGTAGCGGCTGCACCAGCTGCTGCGTCAGCACCTCGCCAGCGGGGTCTGCCTGCCATGGAGTTCAGCGGGGAGAAGCACCCCACCCCGCGCCCATCCAGATGCAAATGCGGAACTTTCTAGCAAGCCAGGATGGTGAGGCTCCCTTCCAAGTATTTCCCAGGCACCTTTCTCTCCTGAGTCCCAGGCTAAGTTCCCCGTGCCCCTTCAGCTAGACCGCTTGCAGACGTTCTCTTACATAGTGGCAGGCCAAGCTAAGGCAGGGTGTGTTAGTTGAATGCGCAAGGAGAGCCTAGGGCTTATCTATTTCTTTCTTAAAAATCCCTGCTTCAGGGGCCTGCTGGTAGGGCAAGTGGTTAATTCACAGCACTATAAAGCCTTCGGCAGCTGCTGCAGCAGGAGTTCTATCCGGTCCAGGTAGTGACCCACAGGGCGCAGCAGACCTCTCCTGCCTCGCCCGCTGCTCCCCTCAGCAAGTGTATCTCAGTCCACCTGCCTGTTCTGCTCTCCGCTCTGTCTCTGGTGACTCCTCTCACCTCTCGCAACTCTGGCCTGTACCCCAGCTCTTGTGTGCATAAATACATTTTAAAAATCTAAAAAAAAAATCCGTGACCCATGTCCTGTCCCCGCCCTGTGATGTCTCGGCAGGCCACGGCGCGTGCTCCTGTGGTCGCTGCGTTTGCGAGCGAGGATGGTTCGGGAAGCTCTGCCAGCACCCACGGAAGTGTAACCTGACGGAGGACCAGAGCCAGAGCCTGTGCGAGTCGGCGGACGGGACGCTGTGCTCGGGAAAGGGTGAGTCGGGACCCGGATTTTGATGTTTCTGCATAGATTCTCCAGGGGCTTTAAAATGCGGCTCTTGGCGCCTGTGGCCCCTGGAAGGGCGTAAGGAAGATGCCTGCGGAGGCTGGGCCGGAGCACAGCTTCTCTTTAATGTTGGGGTGCAGCCCCACGTGAGCTATAAGGCAGGGCGCCCCCTGACTCCTCAGCCCCTGACCTCCCCCAGAACAGGCATGCCCCTTCCAGAAAAGGCACAGCTCCAGCTGCATTTAGCCTCAAACCCTCCCTGGGCCTAGCTGGCAAGTGCCTGTCTTCCCTGCTGAGAAGCAAGGCGCCCCTGTGGGGGGGCCGGAAGCAGGAGGCGCCTCCAGGGGGCTGTTGCTGCCGGTCACCCCAGTCGTGCTCCGGGCTGGAAGCTGCTTCCTGACAGAACAACAAGGGGCCAGGGAGGGCTGAAGACTGCCTGGTGGCTCTTTGTTTCGGACAGCTGTCCTTGGTTCCCAGGTCCAGCCCCAGCCGCGTTTGCAGGCCCTGGCAGGGGCAGGGGCCGGGCGGGGCTGTGCCCTCAGAGGACTGAAAGCAACGACTTTGCTCTCCAGGGAAACTCGCCCTGTGCCAAGCCCCAGCCACATTTTTTGTCACTGGCTCTCAGCTGGCCTCGTGCTTTGGGGTCAGGCGCTGGGAGCACCGAAAAGGAGGACGGAGAGAGGGTCAGGGAGAGCCAGGAGGCAGGACTTGGAGAAGAAAAGATGGAGCAAAGAGAAAAGGAGGAGAAGGTTCATGGGAGGGGAAAAAGCTAAGTAGTGGTAGAATTAGCCTGGGGAGAAAATCTGGAGGAGCCTCCTGCCGAGAACGCTTAACTGGTCTGAATTCCCCTTTAAACTATACTGTTTTTGAGGTAACGCTGTGTATGGTTTCGGCCCCCCTCCCCTCCTCAGATGCCTGTCCCCACTGCACATTTATCACCCACAGCCCACACATGTATCACCAGGGCACCCACAGTCACCGCCTCCTCCGGGCCTCCCCACTTCCCTCCCCCTCTGGTAGCCTCATTCCAGTGTCACCTTTCTAGGGTCTGTTTTTCTCTGACCCTCTGTTCTGTTTCTCTGGATCCATATGTGAGTGGGGCCATCCCATACGTGTGTTCTCCTGGCTTACCTCATTTAGTACCGACCCCTCCAGTCTCCAGCGTGCTGAGGCAGATGGCAGGAGGTCATCGTTTTGTGTACAGCTGAGCAGTATTCCGCCGTGTGTGTGGTGTGTCTGAGGTCAGTGTAAGTGGCGGGGCGAGGGTACCTACCCCTGGCAGCAGCTGCCTGGGGGCCCCTTTCTTTCCTTCTGTTCTGGCAACATCGCTGCTGGATTTGAGAGGAAGGAAGAGATCAGAGCTCCGCGCTTTATGACAGGCACAGAGAATGCTGGGCACGCGGTGGTCACTGCTGTCCCCAACCTCGTGATAGTGCCACCTCATCCCAAGAACCGCAGGACACGTCACTTGTGAAATAGCCTGTGGTCCTCAGGTGTGGAGAAAGAGCAATGTATCTCGAGGTATTTGAGTAGGACCAGGTATTTCTTGAGAGAGCTCATGACTTGCCAGGTGACAAGTAATTTTTCTCAGATTTGTCAACCCAAATCCCTCATCCTGATGATCACCCTAAAACCTTCTTCTTGACGGATGATGGCACCTGTCTGAGTGAGAGGCCTGAGGTAGTGACCCCTTAGCAGCGAAGTGTTCCCAGCAAAAGACCTTAAGTGTGAAACGCGCTTCCGTGAGCTGTGAATAAAGCTGGCACCTCAGGAGATGATGAAGAAATAGCGTTTTATTTCTTTACAAATTTATAGCCAAGACAATAAATCACTCCATAGAAAATTTTAAAACAAGACACAGTGCTGTGACCTTCATAACAGATGGAGGCATTAGTACAATAGCGAAACTGCCTGCTGGATGTGGCTGCTGCATTTTGTCAGGCACGATGAAGCAAAAAGAAAGTCCAGCTTGCCCACTGGGCACCTCACCCAGGGTCGCCCTAAGACTGTTGTGTTCAAGAATCCCCAGAGAGATGAGCTTCCAGTCAGGTCTCCCCTAGGCATGGCTGCCTTTGGAGTAGGGTAGAATTCATAGGCTGAGTGTTTGTGTTATTTTGGGGTTTGTGTATCTGGATCCAAGGGTACACAATCACCTTTATCCTTCGATAGCACTGACCCTGGTCCCGTCGTGGGGCTGATGCACAGAGATGCTGTTGTAGAGAGGCTAAGATGTGCGTCCTGAGAAGTCCCCGTGATTCTCGCTGCGTCCACCTTATCTAGAAAAGTCCAAGCTCCTCCTCCCTCCAGCTAGCCCTCCCTCCTCGCCCCCTCTGCACCCCTGGCTGCAGTCCCCATCCTTGGAAAAGCAAAGGGTCAAGTTAGCTCCACAAGCGCACCTAAGCCCTAGTTGCCTCTCCAGCAAGGCTGTCTAGTCCTGCTCCGGACACCCGCCTTCTGAGGCCGTATCACACTTGTCCCTGTGAGAGGCGGCACAGGCCAGCGGTGAAGAGCACATGAGTCAGGCTGAAATCTTAGGTTCTCGGCTATTTGGGTCCACCTTTTGGCCACCAGGCCAGTGGGCCATCGCCTGCTCCTCTCTGCACTTCTCTTTCTCATCTCTGAAGACAGAAAGAAATTCATTTCTTTCCGCTTTTAAGTCTTAAGGATGCGCTGAAGGAAAATGAGAAAATGTGGCTGATTCCTTAGGAGTGGAAACTAAAAAAAAAAAAAAAAAAAAGAAGCACGAAACACAGAAGGGCAATCAGAGCTTTCTGGAGAATGCACAGAGTGAGAAAGAAAACACAGGGAGGAGTGGGGGCCCCCCTGACCTACTGCCCTCCAGGGGGCTCCCGCCACCATGGCCAAGCAGCTCCGGGGCTGGACTGGCCCCCTTGGGTGTGGGCGTCCTGGCCAGAGGCGTGAACAACTGGTCACCCTTTGGCAGTTGTGTGGCTGATCTGTCTGTCCCGTGAGCTCTGTCTGTCTCTAGGTGTTCCCTTCCAGGGACAGCTGATTCCGAGCTGCAGCTATCGGAGACAGTGGCCAGTGCACGCTACAAGTAAGGCGGCTCGGTGACCCCAATAACTGTCACACACATCATTACAGGCTCCGCTCGTCCCAGTTTCACAAGCCGCAGAATTTCCCACTTCGGGGATGCGCTGGGAATTGGCAAGCAGAAAGAGCGACCCAGCTGGGGAAACGCTGACAGAGGAAAGCTAGCTTTCGCGGCACATCCAAAATCAATCCCCATTTTTCATCCTAACTATTTCAGTGACTAGCAGACTTCTGGAACTGGCGTTTGCTTGTCAAATGGTCTGTCAGCCTACACTGTACTACTTTAGCTGAGCTTACCAGTTTCGGGAAAGTATTTTGTTGTGGCCTAAAGCTAAGCATTCCAGAAGCCAGAGTGGTGATTAGAACAGGGCCAGGGATACATGTAGAGGTGAATGGGAGCTCTTTTCATGAATTTTGGAAATAAACAGATGCTATCTTAGGTGTGATATGTGAATATCATGGATATATAACCTTATTTTTGCTTTTTGGTAGAAAGAATTGTATTGTAAGGGAGATGCCATTTAGAAACAACTAAAAGCAGTCAAATCCTTCAAATCATCTCCCCCTACTTGGATATAATACATTAAGTAGTGCCCCTTCTGGGGCATTTCAAACAAAATTCAATTCAGTGTCTCAGGCTGTCTTTGGCTGCAGATATATTACTAACCATTTGCTAAAGGAGCGGTGGGATGTTGAACATTTCCCAACTAGAAACTGCAAAGTCGTTAAAGTTGAGACGAATACATTCTACAGTGAGGACACACTGCAGCTGACGCCAGGAGAAGACACCTTCACTCACGGCTGGCCTGGGAGCCACCTCCTGCTTCTAAGCAACCACCAGATTCATCTCCAGGCGCAATTCTAGACAGAAGCTTATCTAGATTTTGCTAGAGCAGCTAAGTCAACCTAGATACCAAGGAAAACAAGTCAAAACTAAGCGAAATCTTTCTGTGGTTAGGCAAGAAGTTCATATGTATAAACTCATATATCTAGGTCTGATACTTCTTACCCTGAGCTGTGACGGGCATGGCACTGGTCACTGGCGATTTTTGTGGCTAAAACGCAGGTAGCAGATTCCACCCTGTGGATACCAGGAAGTGCTCGATGCTCAGGGCGTGTTTACGTCACGCTCTTCTTGTTACCCAGGAGAAGTGCCAATCCCCTTCTCTACCCACTGTTATCAGCTTCATTACGAATTGGCTATTCAGTCTGTTTTCACAGAGGCACTACTGATTGATCAATAGCTGCCCAGCCTAGAACATTTTGAACTGACTCTCAGACTTGCTTAAATATGTCAAAATACCTTCTCTACTTCACGCTCTTTTACAACAATTCTGACCTGAAAGGCTTGGTGAGACTCATCTTTTAGTAAAAGGGAATCATATGTAGGAAGAATAACCAACTCAACACAATAGAAGGAAGGGGAACCTTTGTATGTGTTTTTTATTTTTTCCAATTTGGTGCTGTAGAAGTAATTTCGCCATTAGAGGCTTTTTAAGCCCATCATGTAAAGGCATTAAAATCAAGAGAATTTTCTTCTCTTTATGACACCGATTAATTCATATTTTTTTTCTTGTAAATGCACCATCAGTAAAGTTGCTTGTCAATAAGCCACAGTATTTTTAATAACCAAAGAGGAAATTTTTAATTAGATAGGAAATAAAAGGGGGAGAAACAGGGAAAGTAATGAAAAAGAAGTTGGGCCCGGGGACCCGTAAAAGATCAGTTTTGGGGGTGACCAGAGCGCTCATTGATCACAGCAGGAAATCGCAAGCATGAGAGCTGACAAGCGGGGACCCATGATCCCTCTCCCGCGCTCCTGGCCCCGCGCACCCGCCAGCGCGGCAGCTGTGTCCTTCCGTTCAGAAATTCATGTAAACAGAGATCTAGAATTCTGAGCACAATCATTGAGTCATTACTTTCGTTAAAAAATGCCTCCTCATTTAGTAGCATTTACGATTCAATTCCCTGGAAGAGCAGACACTCCAAGACGTGATTTAGCACAGAAGCAGGGAGACGGCTGCTTCTGAGCACCTTTTGGGCGGCTGGTCTGCAGCCTCAGCCCCACCGGGCCTCCGTGACATTTCCACCAGACGGGCCACGGAACATTTGCTCAAGGCTAATTGCAACTGTCTAGATCCGTAATGAAGCTTTTCCTGGGTAACCTTTGTGAATTACAGTAAGTGAAGCTCCCCTCTGAGCACGGGGCTATTCAACAAGTTCCCTCTGGAAGGCGGGTTATCAGCAACCCATTGTCAGTGCCTTGAGGGAAGTGCCTTCCAGACACGCCTTTCCTTGTGCCTGTGCGTGACAGCCAGTGATGCCCTTTGTGATTTCAGGTTCTTGTCACTGTGGAAGGTGCATTTGCTCTGCGGAAGAATGGTATATTTCTGGAGAATTCTGCGACTGTGATGACAGGGACTGCGACACGCACGATGGCCTCATCTGCACAGGTGCGGCACTCCCTGCTGGGGTTGCTCTGTGTCATGGGTTGCCGCCCAGCACACACCTAGGTGCCTGAGGGCGGGGGGTGGGGTGGGGTGGGGTGGGTGGGGTGGGGTGGGGGGTGGGGGTTGGTGTCCGCATGGTGCAGGGCTGGGTGTGACTGTGCTGTGACCCCAGAAGGGGCCATGAGCATTGGGGCGAGCACTGAGGTTATCCCCAGGTATAGAAGCCAACTTAAGTAATTGCTGGGAACCTTCCACAAAGCAACCTTCCATGCCCAGCTTATACAACAGGTTCTATAAAGAACGTAATCCTCTAGACAATTGTGTTACTTGGAGTGGGTGGAGGGGATGGGGGAGTCTTTTAACAACTCATTCAGGTGGTTGGTGCGATTCCAGGTAATGGGTATGAGTGTTTTTGAGGTGTGGAGGGATGAAAATTACTTAGCAGCTTAACAGACACTGCTGTCCTAGCGGCTGATGCCTAGTAACTGGCTATACATTTTAAAATAAGTTACAAGGGAAGTAGAAACATGTACATTTGTTCTTGTTTGTAGCTGAAAGCAAAAGAGGAATATTTGTGTGAGTTGCCAAACTGGACGTCAACTTCCTGTCTATTGCCACTGCACAAGGCTCCTCTTGTAGGTGGTTACTTGGCTGACCTCAGACTATTCCAGAAGCTTTTTACATTTTTTTAGTTTTTACTCATAAGTCATATCCAACTTGCTTTCTACGGGAAACCAAGTATGTCAGAGGAGGTTGGCTGGAATTCTACCGCCTGGTCGGTGTTTGATCCCTGCTCCATTTACGGGGGCATCTGATAGATGCCATGAGTTGTGAGAAACACCAGCTTTCTCATAGCCAATTAATGAGATGTAGTAAGGTCAGTGACCAATAAGAAATTCTGCAGGATGGAAGCAATCGGTGGCGAGCAGTCAGGGTTCACGAGAGTGTACCTCAGCTTGGCATACTTGACCATGACGCAGTTCCCTGCATCTCTCTTTCAGGGAATGGAATCTGTAGCTGTGGAAACTGTGAGTGCTGGGATGGCTGGAACGGCAATGCGTGTGAGATCTGGCTTGGCACCGAATATCCTTAACTTTTCCAGGCTGTTAGAACATGTCAATGCTAAGGAAGCCATGTATACTCCCCACTTGGAGAGCTCAGACTGTTGTATCTTTTCCTATTTCCGAATGCCCGGATGAAATATGGGTACCCATTAAAAGTGAGCTAAGCAAACTCTGATGTCAATAACACCAGCAAGAATTTTTCTTCCATGATTTCCATCAGTGATTTTCAGCAAGGGCAATGCTGCCACCCAGAAACATGTCTCAATGTCTGCAGACAATTTTGCTCGTCATGCTGAGTGGCGGGGGGTGGGCAGAGGGCAGGGTTGCTGCTTAACACCCGACAGGGCAGGGGGCAGCCTCCAGGACAGGGAATGGATGACTCCAGATGCCTGTTGTGCCTGAGCTGAGAAACGCTGAGTCGCATGGTTGTTAGAAACACATTTGCCTACAGGAGAAAGACCATATTGCAGGGTAAAGACCACAGAATCTAGCCTCACTGATCCCCCCACTCGGTTCCTTATCACTGAGAAATGCCACGTGCGGACAACGGGAACAGACAAAGTGTGATGTGTGTGGGGCCAGAGACCAGATCACAAGTGCTTTTGAAAGACAAAGGCTGATTAGCTATGGGATCATCTGTCAGTTTGCACATTCAGTTCACAAAAGGACATCCTCTTAAGATGAAAGATGAAATTAGAAAGATGTACAACTGAACATTTTTGATATAGCCACATAAGTTGTTTCTACTGTGTAAATATATACTTACCTGCTGATGATTAATAACAAAAATTGAATCAGTATTCAGGGACACTAATTTCAGATCACTAGAACATTTTCTAGTGAAAAACAGGGCAGAGGTTACATGTGCAAGGACTCTGATGTTTCGCCCCTTAAATCTCTCCATGGTGGCTGCCTTTTTAAAAGAGAAAATCTCGTTGGATATATGATGGGCCTTAATATGCACGGATTTCCCTGAAGAGGCTCTCTTGTTTCTAAGAATACATATATCTGGACAAGTTGGGACATGCAAAGAAACCAGAAGAGATACTATGATAAAATAGCACCAGTCTGAAAAGCTCAGAGGAGTAAAAAAATCTAGAATTGGCTTAAATAGAAATTACAAATAGCCACTCAATGATAGGAACAAAATGTTTATTTCTTAATGGTGAAATTTTGCTTTGTATGAAATCCACATTGAATTATGAAAATGTACAGTAATTTGGACTTCCCTTACATATTTACAGTTAAATCTACTTATACACATTAGTTTAGGCAACCTTTAATTATTTAGAGCTAAAAAAACCCACTTTTTCTTCTAAATGTGAATTATATTTTGTAAAATCCTAGAATAACGTAACAAAATCATTTCCATATTGTATAAGGTGAAAAGTTTACTTGGAAATTTTACTTTATGATGTAAATATTCTAAAGTCATGGTTTGAACTTTATAAGTCAAATCACCAAAAATAAAGAAAATATGCATTGGCTGAGTTACTTAAAAATTTAATATTGAAAATTATTTAAGAGAGAATTTAACTGATGCTGATTTTTTATAGACGAACAGTGTTCTCATACTTGAATCGATTTATAAAATAGTTATCGCTATCCTGAGATTAAGAAGTGCAGCGGTATTAGCTGTATCTCTATTACTGTGTCGATTGATACATCAATTTTGTAAAATGGGAAAATATAAGCAGTCAGAAAATAACAGTTTATATTCTCTCCACTCCCTACGCGTTTCAAGCGTCAGACACACCTATTGTGACCGTTCTGTAGCAACTTGGTGCCGTATCTGAGGATAAACAGACACTGGGATTCACTGCATTATCCAGCCATTGCAGCACAAGCGGCCTTGAGGTTCCTTATTTTGGAGCTTCATTTTTCATGAAGGGCCAGATAACAAATAGTTTAGACTTTGTGGGTCACATGCATCTTTGTCACACATTTTTTGCATGTATTTAATAACTTTAAATTGTGAAAAAAGGAAAAAAAAAAAAACAGAAAAACCTCATTCTGAGCTCCTGTGCCACAAAAGACAGATTGTGAACTGGGTTTGACTCACAGCTGAGCAATAGTTTACCCATCTCTGCTCTGCTGGAACAGCTCCTATTTCCCTCGATCTCATCACACACATAGAACCTAATATATCCTATTTTTCTTTTATTCTCTATGTTTGTTACCCCTTTTCATTAACAACAACTGCAACAAATCTAAAGTGCATCTCCTAGCTTCATAGAAGAAAAAGACCCTCAACATTTGTCTTTTAAGAAAATAATTAGGAGAAATTATTATACCATCAAGATCAATTTTGTTCAAATTTCTTGCCAAAACTTAAAATATGCTCTATATTCTGGGGTTCGTTTAGTTACCAATCATTGAGCTGCAACTGAATTATAATCACATGGTATCTAAATTCTAATGAACACTTTCCTTTTAAAACAGAAATATTTACTTCTCTGTGTCTGTTGTAATCTTTTATGTGTGTGTATGTGATTTTGACTCTACCCATCCAAACATCCACAGACTAAGAAGTGATTTAATTGACATGTTTAAGTTGGAAATAAATGTAGTTACGAAAAGATACAGATCCCACCCTTTTAAAATGTTGTTTTGTCCTTTGACATTTAATTCCACACTGAGATAAAAACTCCCTCTTAAAGAAAAGGCTGGTCAAAGCAAAATTCCAGTGAAGTGGAGGCCAGTCTGGGGACCTTGCATTTGGGAAGGAAGCCACATATTTGCAGGTGTTTTTGGCAATGATCTTGCTTCCTTGGCAAACTGTCACTGAGGTGTGCTTCCTTTAGGGCTTTTCAATAAATTTTGACCAAATCCTTCTAGCCTAAGAAGAGCATCATCATCCCCACTGCCTACCTGGACTCCCTGAGCCACGGTAGATTCCTGCAACATACTGAAAGAAAAGTTTCCACTTACACGCAAACACAATCTCAGCCAGCAATGTTGGGAGCAGAGTGACCGTCTAGAAAACCATGAAAAAATACAAAACCAAAAAAAGCAGCCTTTGATTGCTGACTCACTGTCAAACTCTGCAACCCTAAGTACTATTCCAGAGGCTCAACAGGCCCAGAGGTGGGGTCCAAGCTAAGAAACTCAAAATCTGAAAGGCATTTTGTCCACAGTCATACGATTTACATCTGGATTTTGACATCCCTGCCTTTAGCTCACATGCTTTCTCTGAATAGAGTCTTGCTCTGAAATGAGTTTGAAAATAATTTTTATCTTTTAAGATGGATTTCCTAGTCAATCACATTCCTACTCTGGTGTCTCTCATATGTTAATTATCTCCCTAATACTAGGGAAAAAACTTGAAGTGAAAAGATACATGTCTGAATTAAAGAAACAAAAGAAAAAATGACTTATACTGCTGTAGGCATACCTAGCTAATTAAGCAACTAGCTAGGTATGATAAAGACGCTCGGCCGTTTCTGCAAAGACCAAGAATTGGAAGGACCAGGGTGTGAGTCTTCTGGGCCCACTGTAAAACTGCTGTGGTCACTTCCACAAACACTCAGGGCAAATGAACATTCAAGTGAGAATCGACATTCTCCAGGGTTTGTAATGAAATAATGCTTAATTCCATTTTGCTCTACATAGGGCAGACCGTTTGTCTCTCAAAACAATTAACATTCCCAAGCACTGTTGAGGGATGGGCAAAACAATCAACTACCATATCTTATGAGTAGAGGTAGCCTTCCCACACCAGATACGCATGCAAAATGAATGTGATATTAGAGACTTGATACAACTGACGTATGCAGGTGGAGATACAGAACACACAGGCTGTAAATACAAGTGAATTCCATCAGATTTACTACACAGAACATCGAGAGTGATGGACCGTACTTACTTTAATAACAGCAAACGTAATTTCTGAGGGGAAATATCAGGGGAGTCTTATTCCCAAAAATCGCAAGAGAGGTATCATCAAAGAGCTAAAATTTTCTTCGGCATGATCAAAGGGGGCAACTGAATTTACCAACTCATTTACATGACATTTCTCGCCATGTGTGGTGAGGCAATGACATCTTGTTACATAAAGATGTTTGATATTTTTGATATGCCTTCATATAAATATTTTATTCAACATGTTGTATTTGTGACTACAACAAATTATACTGAACATAGAAACTGTACAACGCAGACAAACTTTGCATGTAAATTGAGTAATACATACCGACAGATCTTAATACACAGGTCCCACTGCATGCAGTTCAACATACCTGTCCTCGTCCCATGCAATGGTGAGACCAGACACAAAGTATAAATGATCTAACTAAATCACAAATAACAAGGACCCCTCTGCAACACATCTTAACACAGAGTAGTAGAAAGTATGTGGACATCCATTCACCGGGATAAATACCCTTGTAGACAACTCATTAAAAAAAAGAAAACAAAGAAGAAATGCACATTTACAGAAATCTCAGTCATTTACAAAAATAAATCCTGTCTTAATTTTCACCAATAAACAAGTTAGAGGGGAAAAAGAAACTAGCCAGTAGAGCTGATTACGTGAACAAGTAGGTGGTGATATCCGATATGTGCGTGTAAATGTGTGCCTGTGTGCAGTTGGGTCAACAGTGTTTATAAGCCCATCGAATCGGAATTCCAAGTTATATTACTCATAGTTAGTCCTACGTTATCAAATACAGTATTCCATCAGTGAGTCCTCTAGTGCCTTTTAACTTAGTTTGTTTAGAACGATAGATTTTTCAAGGACGTAGTAAGAAATCATGAGGGGTCCAAAAAATCATTTTGTCGTATTTGTTCTTCAGCATCGTCGACAATAAATGTACTCAAATGTTATGCTAACTTTTTATTTATTAAAATGGAATCCAATATGAAAATGAAAGAAGCATTAACAGTTAAATTTATACTAAATCTTTAATCAGCTAAGCAGGCCAACATTTTTTAATGCTGGGCAAGGGCTGTCATGTAGACTTAGGAAAGCAGTGACAAAATAATTTCCCAGTAAATACAGTGCAGGTGGGAGAAAATGGCGACTGGGTCATCCTTCCCCATGGACAGAGTCACAAGAGGCCAGTGTACTGGTCCCACATCAAGTTTTCTGTAAATGAGGTTAGATTTGGTCTCAGTGAACTCTTTTGAGAAGAAAACATTGAGTTTTATTAAGTACACATACAGTCAACAAATATATTTCCAAACAGTTGAGTACTAAACATTTTGAAACCCCTTCTGCCCAAAACTGAACGCCTGGCATGGCTTCTTCCTGGGGATAGTCAACAATTCCTGCCCCCCCCCCAAGAGCCATCTTCCCTAAGCTCAGAGTTCAGCAGTATTTGATTCCAGAGGAAAAAAAAAGAAAACAAAATCAAATAAATGGAGTGGGTGGAAAACCTGGTGGTTGAATGTGTGGGTTTGCCTTTAGTTTGACCTCGAACCATTCGGCAGATGCGTTCTGAGGTCACGGCAAGGCACCTCTGACCCAGCCTCTGGGCGACAGGCTGCCAGGGGCTGAGCCAGAGGCATGGGACTGGTGAATACGCAGTACCCGACTCAGCATGCTGAGCTCAAAAAAATATTTTCTCCTAATATTTCCAGTTTAAAAACTTGTCATTGAACACCAAAAATATTAAAGTCTAATTTATAACTAACGTTTGCATTGCTGCTGCAGAAAAAGAACACAACAGCCGCCTTGCCCATGCTCCGCTGGGGGTGAGTTGGAACGCAGCCCAAACCGGGGATGGCATTAAATTCGGTTCCTTAAAAACAGGAAGGATTATATCAGAAATGGATTTAGGTAGCGCAATTCTTGTAGGTTGTAATTATTGGTTTTTCTTTTTCCTTTTTTTGTCTTTTTTCCAAATAATGAGGATTAGTAGATGAAAAATGAACCTTAATCAGGCCCACAAGGCCTACAATGTTCTTTGGACCCACTTTCTTAAAAACCAGTGGGTCTTGCTCGCTGGGCAAAGGCAAATGTTACCATTACCAGTAAGCTTGTGATATGTATAAAACACACACACACAGGAACTGGAGGGGGATGGAGGTCGAACACCAGGGTGGAGAACGTTCCACCACCTGTGTTTGACCCGTTTCTCACCCCGGCCACACCAACCTCGGGAGCCCAAGTCCCTGGCACTGGGGGGACGGCCTACGTGTGTTTGATCACTACTGGGAGCCGCCAACCAGCCTCCTGGTCTTTGGAGAGGCAACTGGCCATCCTAGGTTTGGAAGGCTTCCTGATCCCCGCTCGCCCGGGCCCTCCCCGCTGCCCCACGGGAGCTCCAGAGGACACCCTCCCCGCCAAAGGTCACAGACAGCGTGCCAGCAGCCCTGTGAACACGGGAACAGGAGAAATCCGGAATAGCACAGGCTTACAGCGGCTAACTAGAAATTACTCAAGAGTATCGGTGTGCTACAAAATCGAACTGAAACACATGGATTTCGCTGAAACAGGACTCAAAAAGGATTATGGGTAGCTGTCAGCAGGCAAGGTATCGAGTGTACTTGTGAAGTATGTCATTCACATGAAGTGTCACAGTCACAGAAAAGATATTAAAAAGGCATTCCATATCTGGCAGGGCATTCCATGGTCTGAGTTGAGCTGGTTATCCAGGTGTCTTCTTGCTGTGGGGACGCAACGGGTGGGGTCATCCACTGGCAACCAAGAAGTTCGAGACAGCAAGGAGCCAGCCTGGGCTCACCTCCTGCCGCTCCTCGGCCCCGGGAGCAGGAATGTCTGGCTAGGACAGGTCGCTCGGCCGGGCCAGGACGAGTCAGTGTCCATGCCTGCGCGCATCGGGCTATGTGGTCTTACTTTTGTTGACTGGTTTGCCGCCGTTCATGATGGCCGACGCGCTTGTGCTTTTACTCGGCGTCACCCCGGCCTTCGGGACCGTTTCTCCAACGTCATGCAGGGACGGCTCTCGGTACATGGCAACTGCGACGGGAGGAGCAGAAAGGACAAGTTACCCGCCTGGCTCGGGGGTGCAGGCCACACCCATAGCGGCCTGGCACCGGGCCCAGCCCATCCTGGCTGAAGGAAACACCCCGGCGCGGGGAATTCCTGTCCTGAGGCGGTCAGGGCCCGAGCCCCGTGCGGAAGGCATCCTTGTCCCGTTCTCTGGCGTGTGTGCCTAAAACATGGGCGCGGGCGGAGTGGGCTTGTGTCTGGGAGAAGGCTGACATGGGAGAGACACACCTACATGCACACACCCTACAACGTGAACACACACACACCCTACAACATGCACACACACACACCCTACAACATGCACACACACACACCCTACAACATGAATACACACACCCTATAACGTGCCCCCCACACACACGACAACATGCATACACACCCCCTATAACATGAATATATACAAACTCTACAACATGAATAAACACACCCTATAATGTGTCCCCCACAACTCCATGACATGCACACACACCCCCTACAACATGAATACATACACACCCTACAATGTGCCCCCCACACACCCTACAGCATGCACATACACCCCCTATAACATGAATACATACACACCCTACAATGTGCCCCCCACACACCCTACAGCATGCACACACACACCCCCTACAACATGCACACACACTCTACAACATGCACACACACCCCCTACAACATGCACACACACTGTACAGCATGCACACACACACACCCTACAGTGTGCTCACACACTCACTGCAAGCACAGGGAATGGCAAGCATTTCACAAAATTCTCTTTGTACAGCAAGACAAATAACTTAATTCTGACACCCTGTTATCAACACCTGGCCACTCATTCCCACTCATCCTTCCTACTCCAAGTATTTACTATTTATGTCTAGGCTGTAAAGTTAGTTGTCTCCCAGGTGGTTCAGAAGCAGCAGAGTCCTTTCAAAGAAGCTCTACAAGCAACAGGTGAGAACCCGCCTTTGCATGCCCAGGCCGGGGCACCAGCGTCTAGGTGTCCCTCCCGCCATCCCAGGAAGAGCCTGGAGAAGACTGGAGGCAACCGGGGGAAGAGCGTATTTCTCATTTTCTGAACAATCATAAAAACCTCAATAATTGATGCCATAAAAGCCTGGCAGTGATGTGACTGAGTCCTGAACTGCCGGAGTGACATCTGGCAACAGAACCCATCACGGGCTGTGTAGACAGTCACCCAGGGAGTCTGGGGAAGAACATTCAGTAGTGACTGATGTTGGGGAAAGCCAGTGGGTCAGGTCATCTGCATTCAGAAACATGAGGGAATTCAAGATGCCCCACCTGCTCTCTAGCTTTTGGAAGCTTCTGGTACTGTACGAGGAGAACGTGAGGTTGGTTAGGAGGGACTGCCAGGTGCATCCACGTTCAGGCTGGCACGATGCGGCCTTTTGCCTCAGTGCGTCAGTGGCACAGGCGTTTGAAAGCCCATGTGCACCGTGGGTCTGGCCCTGAATCAGCCAGGCTGTAACAGGATCGACCCATGTCTATCACTCCCAGTCAAGCAACATCAGGAGAAAACTGCGTCTGAGTGATCACCTTGATTACCTGTTGCAGGTCAGAGAACTATCAGGTCTTTCCACCCTCCCGCCACTGGTATAATGATGGACACCTGCGGTGCTGTGCGCATGCCTGGGTGGGCACACCTGCATCTGGACACGGGCTTATATGAGCGGCATCATGAGGACGCCAGGACCAACCAACAAGCAGCCAACCAGCAGCAGCAAGACCAACAAGCAACGGGACCAGCAAGAGCAGCAGCAGAAAGAGAAGCAGCAAAGCAGCCAAGAGGATGAGATGCACTGGAGGCTGGGAGGCCTGGCAGCCTCCCGGCCCCCCGGCCCCCTGCCTGCCATGTGCCTGGCCACCTCTGACAATAAAAAGCATAAAAGCTACTGAGGGCTCCAAGACTCCTTCCTTTATCCCCCGCCTGCTAGAACCATCCAGAACTTGCTCTGTGCCCCCTTTCCTGGCACTACACCTGTGAAGCTGTGTAAGCGAGAAGCACCCCTGTGCATCAGTGATCAGTCAGGTGCCTCTAGGTCCTGATATTCCAATAACACAATCCCACCCCATACGGGTTTTGGAAGTTTGAGATGTATTTTCCTCTATGTGATAACCTCTGTCGTGATCTGACTTGTTGTTAGAGCACTAAAAGACTGTTTCTCTCTTCCTCATGCAGACATGCACGCCCAGCTCGCACGCACACGCATCAGGGAGGTGTGTGATTGGCGTGACAAGCACACAATGTACCAAGTCTCTAGAGCCTCCCTTGTTTCCTGCTGGATGGCCAGAAGAGCTGGTTCCCAGATGTTTCCTCAGTTAAGAGACATAAAGGCCCTTTAAGTGTTAGTTGCATTTATGCATCTAAGAGCTAAGGTTTTAGAGATTTAGTCAGTTCTTATCAGTTCATATTCAAAACAAAATCTAATGAAAAGAGACAAAACCAGGGGACAAATAAACTACAATTTTTGTAGAGCTGCACGGACCGAGTGTTAAACTTTTTCACTTGTACTTGAATTTTGCTGAGTCTGTTGATGTCAGAATGCACTTAAAACAATAAAGCAGAATCATGGATGCATTATTTCGAAAGAATAGAGAAACCCTCTAATTTCTTTTTTTTTATTACAATTTTCCTTATGATCTACTGTATAATTACAGTAATTCATTCATATTTCAGACTCCGGCAAACTTTCCTCTTTCCTAGACAGGCCCTGATGGCTAATTGTTTGGGGGAAATGACTTGTTCTAGAGGCAGATTCAATTACAGGTGACAGTCACTCAGCATCAGTGAAATCGTAACGATGGTATTCATCAAGAAGAGTGGTTTAGGCAAACTGAAAGCTGAGTTATAAATTCAGAAATAATTAAGAATTAACTTTCCACATTTCAAATTACGTTGGTCCTATTTACAGAATTGAACTATAAAACCAATATGCATTTTCTCTTGGTGGATATGTCTTTCCCGTATGGATGAGAAATAAAAAGAAGATCAAACTGTCTAACTATCATAAGCTATTTACTAGTTATTATAATTCTCTGCAAGAGAAACAGAAACAGTTGAATAGAAAACATTTTTGAAAAGCCTCACTGTTCATTGTTTTTCTAGCTCCCAAACAAATGTTACATAGATAAAAGTAAGACTCGTTAAGGGGAAAGGTGCAGGTGTTTCTGATTCATTAACAAAACTTTGGGTGGGCTCTTATCCCTCCTGTGCCATATTTATAACATCATTACAGATTTTTAAAAATAAAATAATGTTTTAAAAATTAAATAAAACTATTTGGGGTTAGAGAGGTTGGAGCAGTGAGGAGCAGAGAGGGAGTTTTCCTGGAATTTTTAAAAAATCAATGGAATATAGCTGAGTGTATTCTACGTCTGAGTATATGCCAGTGGCTTGCACACATATATGCACAGAGTGTACACATGTACACACTGACAATAAGTGTAGGAAAGGCACAGAGCTTCAAACACATCTTACACAGACATCCCGTCGGTCACCCAGATCCAGAGAAAGCACCTTCAGTGTCCCGTGAGGGTTGCCTGTCACCAGGGTAGTCATCGGTGTGAAAAAGGAAACGTGTAATAAGTCCGATGCGGAGAATGCACACGTAACACTCACCTTCCAATGGCTTGGGTAGAAAATGAGCTGCTGGTTTGGTTTTCTTTACTCTGTTTCCTTTCATAACTTGCCCTTCCTTATTCAATCCCAAAAACCAGGCTCTACCAGATTCCTGTTGTCTGTACAGCATAGATGAGTAGATTACATAATAGTTTTCAAAAACAGATTCTTTGAACTTGCATTCGGGGGTAAAAAGTTCCTGTGGAGAGAAAGGGAGAAAAGAGTTAGAGCAACGAACAGGAGCGATACTGTGCTTGCAATCATTTCTCCAGAAGCTCATCCACCGTGGTGACTGCGCAGGCTTGGACGTGGGTGACCAGAACTCTCCTCCTGCACACACTACGTGTCCATACACTTGTTCAATATGTGGTCAATAGAGCAAAGCCTGCTACTTTTGAGAATTTTTATCCATCCATCCATCCATCCATCTGTAACAGGGTTGTGCCCCCAAAAAGGGAAAGTTCCAAAATCCTAGCTCTGCCCTAAGTGAGTGGAGCTAAGCAGGGAAAAAAAAATTCTGCAGAGAGGAGGACAAAAAAAAAAAAGAAAAAAAAAGAAAAGAAAAAGAGAAAGCAGCAAGGAGACCTGGAGAAGACACGTAAAGCAGAGGGACATATAAAAAAACTGCGCTTGCTTTCTGGTCTTGGACTAGTTAAAACAAATGTAAGTAAAAAACCCGTAAAAAGTTAACAGTGGCAGCTTTCATCTTAATTTTAATTTTGCTCTTTTCTTCCCAAATTTGTCTAACTTTTTCTAACCCTTTTCTATACATCTCTACTAAAAGGTCCATTAAACGTGTGGCAGGCTTTTAAACCTTGCTTTAAGCCAATCCTATTTAGCTAAACTTTTACCCTCAAAAAAAATAACTTTAAATGCTTAACTTAATAACTATGTTCTTTATCCTTTCTATATTATACCTTAATTATATTAAATTTCTTTCCATTAAAAATTTTATATATTTATCTTAATATAGCAAATAATAAAACCCATTTAAAAAAACAAGTTTAAAAATTCTAAAATGTTCCTCTCCCTGCCCTATAACACACCCATCCATCCATCCACCTCTCTATCTACCTACACAACAGACTGAACGCTCTTTAAAAGGAAGAAAGAAGACATAATTAAACTCAAAATAGTTTCAATTAAACAGAATACAATTCAGCTAGAGTATAACCAACAAGGACACATTAAAGCAGCAACATACATTCACAATAAACTAAACAGGAATAATTTTATATCAATACTGGGCTCCACATCAGGTAAGTCATTCACTGGAAGAATTTCATTAAAATTCTTGTGTTTAAAAAAAAGGCAGTATAATACAGTATTCCGATGATAGGCTTGTTAGAGAATGCATCTCCATGAGAGGAGGAGGACTAGGGGGTGGGGGAGGGGGCGGGGCACCATTTTCCCTGCCCTGCTTACTTGCAGACAGGAAAGGAGCAGGGTGGCTATATACATGGAAGTGGAACAAAGGAGGAGGAAGTTATGTGGGAGGAGACTTGGAGGTGGGTGAGAGCCATGTGGTCCTTGTCCTTGGCAGAGACCTTGCCCTTGTGGTGCGTTATATGCTAGTTGTTGAAATTTGGGTCTCTTCTGTCCCAGATCTTTGGAACCTGTTTATTCTCTTTCTTGTGGTTCTCCACCAGAAGGTGCCTGAGACTTGTGACAAGTTTTTGGGCTTCTGTTACCCCTCTGGGCTGAGCCTGTTTGGTTGGACACTTGCCCATAAGGGGCTGCATAAATTTGTTTGCTTGGGAATCTGTTATTTGAAATCCCCTCTCTCTCTGTCTCTCTCTCTCTCGATTTTTTTCTTCTATGTGTGGATGACCAAACCCTTTTAGAATATCCCATATGGGTCTTTCCCCTTACAAAATGCTAGCAGGGTTATAGGCGGAATGATGGTGTTATAAGGACATAAGAACTGGGACATGGCAGGGTATGTTTGCAGAGCTATGATTAGCCTGTCACTGAGATACAGGCTTGGAAGGGCAGCAGTGAGGGAAGATGTGGACAGGAGTGTAGACTGCGGAAAGGCGATGAAGGGTCCAGGACACTCTGATAAACAGATCAGACTTCTTATAAGCAAGAGGTAAACATGTAGAGCTATTGAATCACATAGCTTGATCAGTATTTTATAAATAAAAGCCTTTTGTCAATGTAGGGGGTTCTGAGAAGTTATAACATACTGATGAGTTGCTCAGTCTCTTGTAAAAGATACTTGAACATTGTAGCATATCTGTCTAGCAACCATCCCAGACTGGGTAGGAGGTTCATCATCGGTTCAAGCAGTTTCTTCGCTGCCGTCAAGGTATCCCTCACACTCCACCGCTCCACACCACCACACCACACCGGCGTCTCCGGGACGCTAGCTTTATACACCTGGTGCATCAGCCCAGGTGCATCTACTTGCGCATGCCCACTCAGGCATGTGCACAGGTGTCCATCATTAGTGGCAGGAGGGTGGAAAGTCCTGATTAACCTTTACCCTACAGTCCACCCCCTCAGGATTTTCCGCCGTACAATACATATATACACATTTCCTTAGCCAAATATGAACATTGCAGTCACGAACCATAGAAATAGACTAAATACAACTAAATACAAACTGAATACAAATACCCAGGCAGGGCACCAACCTAGGGGTGAAAAGATAAAGAAGTTATTGGCACTAGTCATGGGAGATCCCTCCCATCTGGCAATATACACGCCAGTTTTGTATCCGAAGATAATATTGTAGCTGGCATCAG
The DNA here is from genome assembly GCA_019455555.1 of Galemys pyrenaicus. NCBI lineage: Eukaryota > Metazoa > Chordata > Mammalia > Eulipotyphla > Talpidae > Galemys > Galemys pyrenaicus. The sequence goes on from JAGFMF010011662.1 coordinate 4,544,810, forward strand.
TGGCCTTCCGGGTCGCGAGTACCACACCCGCTTTGCCAGTGAAGAGGCATCAGAGGGCTCCACGTGCAACAGGAGTGGCGAGCTCATTATAGGCCACAAAGTCATCACAAACATCCCTTTTAGAATTGCCCTCTGATCTGCCGTCCTAGGGTAACCCTAGGTAACCCGCACCCGTGGCGGCCACTGTGCAGTCACCCGGGGTATTACTTGTAAATCGGCCTGCAGGCCTCGAGTCGTGGGCTGGTCCTCGCGGGCGTCTCCTCCTCCACTTGAGGTCTTGTCCTGCAGCTCCTGGACCGGTCCACCTCCTGCGCTCCTGCAGCTTCTTCCCGCAGTGTCCTGGTCTTCAGTCACCTCCTGTGCTGCCATTACTCTGCCAAGTTACAAGTTCGTGACGGCCTGCCACCTCTCAGTCCCTCCTGCAGTCTTCTTGGGGCTCTGCACCCGTCTGCATCGAACCATCCTGCCGAGTACGCCAATTGTAGCGGCAGGATGGGGGTGGCACAGGAGGCAGGGTTCGGGATGGTTCTGGGCAGACGGGTCAAGGAAGGAGTCTCTTGGAGCCCTCGGTGGCTTTTCATACTTTATTTAGTAGAGGTGGCCAGGTACATGGCAGGCAGGGGTGCTACGGGGCCGGGAGGCTGGCAGGCCTCCCAGCCCCCAGCGCATCTCACCCTCTTGGCTGCTGCTTCTCTCTTTGCTGCTGCTGCTCCTGCTGGTTCTCTCGGTTCTGTCTGTTGGTGCTCGCAGTTCTGTCCTCATGACGCCGCCCATTTACGCCCGTGTCCAACTCAGGTGCGCCCACTTGCACATGCCCACCCTGGAGTGCTCGCAGCACCGCAGGTGTCCATCATCAGTGGTGGGAGGGTGGAAAGACCTGATCAACCTTTACCCTACAATATCTATGTCCTTTTAAGTAATTGTGTTAATATCGTAATCAGCAATGCACAGAATAAGGGGAGACATACAACCAGAATTAGGACATAGTATTAAATTGAATTCTCAAGTTCTTGGAAGCTAAGAAAAAAGAGAAAGGCTACATGTTATAAGAAGTATTGAAGAAAGGAAGTTTTTCTTTTTCTTAGCACTGACTCCTACAAAATATTCCTTTGCAAGGTAAAAAAGGACATTAACCTGGGCCTCCCTGGTGGCACAAGGTGTTAAGTCTCAGCACTATGAAGCTGTCTCTAGCCACCGCAGCTCAAGTTCGACCTCCGCCAGGAAACGATCCGCGTGGCACTGCAGACCTCTCCTGCCTCGCTTGCTGCTCCCCTCAGCAGTGTGTTTCAGTAGATCCACCTGTTCTGCTTCTCCCCACTCTGTCTCAGGTGAATCCTCTCACCCCATCCCTGCACCTGTACCCCAGCTCTTGTATGCGTCATAAATAAATCTTAAAAAAATAATGACACTGACCAAATCAACAAAACAAAACACATAAACAAAAGTGCTCTTGATGGTGACCGTACAATTAATACAGTCAGAGTTTTCTGTTGAGCCCTACAGTAAGCTTTGGGGGGTGATGGGATTGGAGAGCACCACTGGCTGGACTTGCAATAACTGACTGATGATGGCCGCAGGGAGGTGGTCTCGGCAGGACGTGCTCCACTGGGAGGGGAGGCCATCTGGTCAGCTCCCCGGGTTGAAAAGACAGAGAACTCAGTAGAAAGGGTTGTTCCTCCCACGGTTCCTAGGTCAAAATATGAACCTCACACCTTTAGATGCAGCTTAACCAAGTAAGAAGTCCAGGTTCCTAGGGAAGAAATTGTCTTTAAGATGACAACAACAGGCTCTGGGCCTCCCTGGTGGCACAGCGGGTTGAGCGTGGCACTGTGAAGCATCCACAGCACAACAGCACAAGTTCGATCCCCAGCCAGGGAGGGGACCCACATGGCGCAGCAGACCTCTCCTGCCTCGCCAGCTGCTGCCCTCAGCAGTGTGCTTCAGTCCGTCTGTCTGCCTGTTCTGCTCCCCGCTCCATCTCTGGTGTGTCCTCTCTCTCTCTCTCTCTCACATGCACCTCTGGCCTCTACCTGAGCTCTTGTGTGCATAAATAAATACATCTTTAAAAATAAAAAAAGCTTCAAAGAACAAAGATGACAGCTGGCTCTCGGGAGATTTCTTTTTTTCAATAAAGTATATAGCCCAGGAACAGAGATGGGGCCTCGACTTGAACCCCCCACGAAGAGTGGCAGGAGAAGCCCTGAAGGAAGGTGTTCCAGAAGCTCACCTACGCAGCTCCACCTACAAGTGACTGCCCAAAGCTTATACATGCGACGCTCCCACACTGCTGCGCTAGTCTAAGAATGCTTAATGAAGTTTAAACTCTGACATAAACTCTTTGGAATTGCCAAAATGAAATAGTAAGAGTGCGATGCTTCTCCTTGTCATCTTGTCAGCCTATATTTAGAACCTTCAACACCACCGCAGTGAAATCAACAGTTGAGTTCAGCAGAAGCTTAAATATTAATTTGTATCATTGCCAAACTAAATCATGGAATCAGAATAGAAAAACACAACAATTAAACCACAAAAATTCCACATCTCCTTTTATGTTGTGGTTGTTTTGGAAATGAAAGCACCATCTGTGGCATCCTTATTATCTCAACAGTAGCAGCAGAGTTCCTGTTCTGAGAGAAATGTCTTTGTTTAGGAAGACACCCCGCTGGGCCATTTGCATCCACAAAACCAGGCTCCTGAGTTAGGGATGAAAGAAGAGGGTGGAGGGAAGAAAGAGGGAGACCTGGTGCATGATGGATGCATACACAACATAAGTGCGAGTTAACCGGAAATCCAGGTACTCTGTGTTTTGCTGTTTTCTTAATTTGTTGTTAGTCTTGCTGGTGTTTTGATAGTATCGGTTACCCGCTCAGGTGTAGCCCCTTAGTTCTCCCACCACCCAGCAGCTAGGACCTCCCACCAAAGTCCCTTTTCTCATCCCCCTCCCTCTCCCTCTCCATGTCAAAGATGTATGGTCAGTTTTCAAGGATTGGCTTCAAGTTTGTCTTTGACAAAGACATGTAATATTTATCTACATGGAATATTTACCAGGTACTTCTCGGACATCGCCATAACCTCAGAACTAGAAGTGGCCTTCAGATGCTAACTTAGTAAACACAAACTGCAGCCAGCCCTGGCCCAGGGATGGAGTCCAGCTGCTCCTGCTTTGGTTACTTCATCACCCTACAAAGTTCACAGGCTGGGGTGGGGGGTTGGGGGGAGGTGTTGAGTAGACTGAAAATTGGAAATTGATTGCCTGCAAAGTCAGAAGCATGCATTGTTTGCTCCTTTGCAGAAACATTTTACCAATCCCCATCTAAGGTAAACCTAGTATTTTGCAACCTTGGGAAGTGGGTGTGTGGAAATGTGTGGAGGATTTGTTACTCTACCTTCAGATCCCTCAGGAGATAAGTATTCCCAGATTAAACTGGGATTGGATTTATTTTCAGAAAACAAACTTAGTTTTCATCAGCCTCAGTTTTATCCCTGGAAAAGTCTTTATGTGCGTCATGAGCTGGGCTTCCGCTAGGAATATGCAGTGGTGCCCCACAAATTCTACTTCGTCCCCGCATCAGCTTTGGTGTTACATATGACTACGGGAAAACTATGTCTCCTAATATTGAAACTAGGGCTCCCCAAGATTTTTAGAACAGGCCGATCACTTTGCATGTGGAATGGTTTGAGTCAAGGGCAATTAAGGCCCGCAGATGTCGGACTAACGTGTAATTGCAGCACATCCGCTCTTCATCACACGATTCATCCTCTTCCCTCCTGGAAGCCGTGGGCCTGGAGCCATCCCTCAGCTCAGGTATCTGCTCTCATGTTGTCCCAGTTATCTTAGAATTTATAGCCATGTAGATTATCTATACGTATGCAATTTAATGTGTCCTTTTCTTCTACACTTAATCTGTTTGATTTTAATTTGATTGCTGGTCAGCTTGAGAAACCAAGAGATGGGGGAAAATCTCCTGGCCTTTGCTGCCCTTCCGATATCTACAACTTCCCTTAGCACCAGCATCGAAGTTATCGCCACCTTTTCCAAGGGAAAAGTCTTTCTATACAAATTTACAGCATTTCAGAATCAGAACGTCATTGTTAGAGTACAAGTCAGTTCCAAAATAGATTAAAAAGTGAGAATGGGGAGATGAGAAAATAGCACAAAATAATTACATAATAAGTAATTGCCATTAATAGTCTCTAAACTCAATATTCTAGAGTCAGCAAAACACAGCCCCTTCCCATCAACAACCCAAATGACTCTGACCCTGGGTTTCTTACGAATATTTTCCCCAGACTGAACTGGGAAGAGAGAGCCTCAGATTCCAAGTTTTTACTTGGGAAATCTAATAATAAATTGAACTATAAATTACAATCGATGGTTATATTTATAAACTAGAAGTTGAAAGTGCAACTCAGACGTTAGTTGCTATCAGGAATGACGGGTAATGGTGATTACGTTTTCATTAACAGGCTTCTATTTAGTTGGCTATGCCTGTAGGTGGAATCCTAGTGCTTCACTTAACTTGCCCTTCCTACAGTTTTGGAGAAAACTCTAGTCTGCTCTTATTCTGAGGTCAGTGGAGGTTTACTCTACTCTTCCTCCTTTTCTATAGTTTTAAAATCAACTATATCCTTTAGTGATAATTGTGGTGCCAGGAAGGGGGCACAGAGCAAGTTCTGGATGGTTCTAGCAGACGGGGTAAATGAGGAGTCTTGGAGCCCTCAATGACTTTTATGCTTTTACTTACAGAGGCTGACAGGCCTCCTAGACCCTGGTGCATCTCACCCTCTCGGCTGCTTTGCTGCTTCAGCTGTTCTGCTTCTACTGCTGGCATCCTCATGATGCCGCCCTTATACGCCCGTGTCCAAACCCAGGTGCGCCCACCTGCACATGCCCCACCTGGGCATGCGTGCAGCACTGCAGGTGTCCATCATTATACCAATGGTGGGAGGGCGGAAAAGCCTGATATCTTTTCTCTGACCCTCCAATAATGTTCTGGCATTACCTAGATCTTTAAAACAAAGATTGTATATAAAGGGAAGACAGTCTGACCGTTTAGAAGAGTTCAGTCATGAATTTTGAGACAAAAAATAATTTGTAGTTAACATTGACAAGCAGACAAGTTAGTTGACTAATGCATTTTATTTAGCTGAAATTCTATATACTCTAATATTTATGATATCAGACTGTGACTAACGCTCACAGGATAAATAAAAATAGTAAATTGTGTGTGTACGTTTAAGAGGTAGCTTTCATTTGGTTACAGAGTCCATGATTTTAAGTATATTTTCACACGTGCAGTGGTCTCTACACTTCATATATTTATAGGCCTGAAGTGGCTACTTAGTTTCCAGGAAGACAAAATTGTAAATGAAGGCATATTTTATCAGTGAAGATATCATTTGACATTAAGATGTTACATATATAAATAAGTAAATATATGTATAAGTATATATATATATTTAGACATTGGTTTACAGTATTTAAGTATATTTAATTTTAATTTGTTATATTTAATATGTATTTCCTTTTTATATTATTGACATGGTTTTTGAAACTGAAGCAAGAAAATTATTATGATTAAACATTAAAGAATTTAACTTATTGAATGTAAGTATGTGTAGGGTAAATGGAAGAGTCAGGTTTTCCCGCCCTCCCGCCATTGGTGTGATGACGGACACCTGCGGTCCTGCACGCTGCCTAAGTGGGCATGCGCAAGTGGGCGCACTTGGGCTGAGACACGGGCATATAAGGGTGGCATAACGAGGATACCAGCCAAACGAGAGATTGAGAGCAGAGGAGCAGGGGAGAGACAGAGGCAGATAAAAGAAGTAACAGCAGCAGTAGGAGAGTTGAGAGGCTAGAGAGCCCAGAGAGTGAAGATGGGGGGGGAGGGGACAGGGCTAGGAGGCCTGCCAGCCTCCTGCTCCCCCTGCCCCCACCACCCCACCTGCCTGCTGTGTGCCTGTTCACCTCTGATAATAAAAGCATAAAAAAACCGCTAAGGGCTCCAGGACTCCTTCCTTTACCTGTCTGCTTGGAATCATGGAGAAACTTGCTCTGTACCCCTTGCTGACACTACAGGAAGCGTTTTATATGTTCAGGTACATTATATATAATTGTGTACGAAACAATTTTTAATTAACATGAGGCTCTACATATCCTTGCTATTCAGACCAAACAGAAGCCTTATTATCAGGAAAATTTAAAAAAAAAAACAGAATCCCAGACCCTGTCACAGTCCTACTAAATCAGAATTTGCATTTTAACATGACCCCAGGTGATCTGGATGCACATTAGATCTTGGGGAACAATGACATATATTCCTATTTCCATAAAGAACAAATTAATAAATGACCACAGAATTTTAGGAACTACCATTTCTTAACATTAGTTTACCATTTACTGAAGCAAGAAAATGGAAATGTAAAAAATATGAACTATTTCAGCACGTCTTTAAGAAATTTTTCAGATTATAAGTAAGAGTATGTTGCAACTGGTTTTAAATCTTTTTTCTCTAGAATATAGACATGTATAAATTCCTAAAGTAATAATGCTTGTAACTTGAACAGATGGTATCAGTGCTATAAATATTAACTAAAAATCACAAAATAAATACTCTTATGAAAGTATTGATTCACAAGGCCTACAGTTTGCTGAAGCTGTTGGTTTCAAGGAGCCTAAAGGAATGTCTTTCTATGGTCTGTTGACCATTTCAGAACTTCAGAAAATGTAGTGACTGATTCTTTAGAAACATCTGAGTGAAAAAAAAAAAATCATAATAAAGGCAGTATTGATTCAGGATACACCAGGCTTACACATTCGTCAGTGCTCAATGGTGAGTGTGCGACATCACCGTCACCATCACATCATGTTAATGACTACAGCTCACACCTAGACTGTGCCCAGCAGGCACCCTCCTAAGCACTTTACATAATCAACTAATTTAATCCTCATGGAATTCTGTGGGATTGGTGCCATTATCACCTCCATTTTAGGAATTAAAAAAAAACAAAACTAAGCACAGTGAAGTTAGGTACATTTATAAATATATCTAACTACTCCTCATTTATTATATTATTCAGTGGAAAAGGTTTGTTTTTTTAGGTTCATGGTCAAATGCAAAATTGGCCTGAATACGTCACTCTGCTCTGGACCAACACCCTCGAGTGTGTGATTCTCTTGTCCTACCTCTGTGAGTGAAGGTGAAGAGAAGCTTGGCCAGCACCTTTGCAGCTGGGTTTGCCCTCTTTCTGCCCCTTTTGCTGCCATGAGCATGTATCTGCAGGCCAGCGGGAGGTGAGACACATGTGGAGTAGAGGCCAGTTGAACCAACCTCAATGACCTATTCTCAGACACGTGAGCAAGTCCTGCCAAGATCTGCAGAGCCAGAACTGCTTCGCCAACTCCACCTGATGGTTGCTGCAAGCTCAGTGTGCACTCACTGTTTCATGTCTTCTATTCTAGGGGCTGTTTGTTGCACGGCACCATTAAGGTGACTGATGCCTCATAGACATAGTTACTACTTCCACTGAACAACTCATTCAGCTAAAATCCAGAAAACACATATCTTCTACTGTTGCCCTTTACACCTGACTACACATGAAGAAAGTGTAGAAGGAGACAATGATGAGTGACATGTGCTCTTAGAGCAGCAGTGTTGAGACAACTCTGAGAATGTGATTGTTTGGGGGGAAGCCAAAGTATGTACTAAGACTTAAAAGAAAACCAAGAAGACATATGGGTTCTCAAGCGAATCCTCCTCTTCATTCAACCTGTACATACTTTTTAACCCATTGTTCAATTAAGGAAACAATGAACAAAGCACAAGTTGGGTTGGCTGCCATCTGTTGCCAACTGTCCCTCCAGAGAAACACAGCTCATTACTGTCATAAATTCATCTGGGAAGGGTGGGGAGGGGATGAGAGTGTTGTAGTGGGTGGTGCTGTGAGTATAAATCGAGCTCTAAGATCAAATGTGTTCCGGTGCTTTCTCACATTTTGGCTCCCAGTTGGATACTTCTTCAGCATGTGTGGGCTCGTATATTAACCACATAGGACTCTGTCTACAGGCAAGTAGAACGCTCCACATGACAGGGATTGGATGAATGCATGTCGCACACACTGCAAAGAATCTGCATTAGATTTTAAAACTTTTCTGGACCATCAGTGAGTAATGTGACAGATGCGAGCAATGCTCTCTGTGCAAAGAGATTCATGGTCCGACACAGTCTCAGTCCTTTCACAGTAGAGATCAGGGACCTCTGCAAGTGAGCACTGCCTCACCCTCCATTCCAAGAATTTTTTATTTTTCAGATTCCTTGAGCTACTTATACTTTGCTATAGCACAAGTATCACATTATACCAAGTTTATATATGCATATGCTATATGATGCTACATAGTCAAAATATTATATATTATTAGCTTTACTATATTAATTACATATAAACATGAAAATAATCATGTGCAGGGCAAATGTGTACATGCATATACTCACTAACCATAACAATACAATGAGTGCTTCAACGTATTAGAAACGGGTGAACTCGATCAATGGTGAAATATAGTACATACTCTATCACAGTGTTTCCTACAGTATGCTCCATATACCTGTGACCTTGTGTAGATTATTTCCTGTCTGCAGTGAAACAAGGACAGCAACTGAACAAAAACATTTATAAGCTTCTAAGGAATTTAACTGAGTATTTAATTTCATTTGAATATAAAACTCGACCTTTATTTGGTCATTGGAAATTTTCACCCTAGTAATTCAACTTGATTGCATTTTATGGAAGCATCCTGAAAAGATATGGAATTAATAAAAACACCATTTCCTTCAACACAGTCTAGGGACCACTGCTCTGTTATAACAGGGTTAGCTTGGAATATAAATCCAGTTGAAGAAGTGAAAGTGAGAATTAGTAGTAATCAGCATCTGTCTACTTATCAGTGTAAGCCAGTCACTTACTTATTAAACTCAGACCTATTCAATGTAAGTCATACTAAATGCTTTACATGCATTATCTCATGCCATTCCCTTCAATAGGCTATAATGCTAAAGTTCATTATCTTGATGACTCTCTACAGCTAGTAAGCAGCAGAACAGGTCTGGATCCCAGGCAGCCTGACTCTATGGCACTACATCGCCCCTTACACTGCTGGTCAACCAAGAAGACCTCTAAAAAGGAAGTGGAGAGAGGACTGCATCCTCACAAATCTAGGGCATCCACAAGGAAAGTTAGGACAGTTCCAGAACAAAATTTCATTCCATGAATGACCCTCAAGAAATGAGTAGAAAAGGTTAAAACCAGTTAGATAAATTAATTTCAAGACTATCAGCCTTAGCATTTATTCTGTTCTTTAAACTTATTTCATTATTTCCCCCTAATCTCCCCTGCATGTTGTTGAGTTTGGAAAAACCTTGACCTGGTTTGATAATGATGGTTTGGTATGATGGTTGACCTGGTTTCATTCTCTCAGACATGACACATACCAGGAATTACGGAAAGAAGGGAGATTTTAAAAATAAGAAATAAGAGTGAATAAGAAATTTCAAGACAGCTGGGGAAAACAACACAGAAAGCTGTGTTCTCAGAGGTCAGGGTATAAACAGTGGCAGTGACGGTGGGGTGGGGGGAAGTGGAACGAAGATATTCTGGCAAAGAATAGATGTAGGAAATACTCAACTCTTTTAAATCCAAATAGACAAAGATGTTGTATTTACACTAACAAACATTTTCAGCTCTTTGCACTAGAATTTTTTGTTAGCGGAAATAAAAGCAGAGTTTGCTGTGCAAATAAATGCAGAAGAGTTTTTGAGTTGCTATACTTGGATCACTCCAGTAGCTTGCCCCTCCTGCTAAAACCTGGCCTGGTTGCTTTATTTTCCTTTATCGGTGCTGTTTTGTATCTCCCTGTACTGTCAGTGCATGTTTTCTGGAGTAACTGAATACAAAATGACTAATCTTCCTCTGAAAGATGTTGTGAGTAAAATGTGCTGGCTTTTTGGAGATTTTTTAAATCTCCATTGATAATTTTCTTCCAGTTAACTGTGTAATCTGTATTTTAATACTATTCTTACTGTTCTGGCGCTCTCCTTAGGTCTATTTCCACATGTATCTACAAGACTTTTCTACTTTCTTCCCATTAATTCTATTTTAAATTAGACCTTTCCATAGGCATTACAGTGTATGTGTTGTAGATTTTCCCTAATAAAAATAAACCTAGTGAAAACCATTTACATTGTAAGTGAAAACTAATCCAAACCAAAGAGTTCAAAGTAACTATCAACCTTAAAAAGCCAGCTGCAATAGAAAAATGGAGGTGGCTAGCCTCTCTACAGTGCTCCCCAAATTCTGCAGCCTAGAAAATAATGTCAATTTAGATGGAGCTTTATGATTTTATCAGACTATTCACATGTTTTATTTGATAAAAGAATGCTATTAAAAAGGCCCAAAGAGGAAAAATAGCATTTTCTCATACCATACGTTACGATTTTTAAGCCTAGAGGGTATGAGTCCTAGTCAGCAATGGATTATGATGCTTTTCTTTCTACCTATGTTGTATTTTACCTACATCATGCTGCTAAAAAATCTTTATTAATAATGGCAATGTTGAAAATATGGACCAAATGAATGGGGTTTAATTTTTTCCCCCAGAATATGAAATAATCATACTAGAACATAAGAGAAGTTGGGATTCGATAAGATTCACCAACACAGGGCCTCCCTGGTGGCGCAGTGGATTAACCAACATATTTGAAGCAAACTGCAGGCACTGCAGCACGAGTTCAATCCCTGCTGCTGGCCAGGGAGGGGACCCACATGGCGCAGCAGACCTCTCCTGCCTCGCCTGCTGCTCCCCTCAGCAGTGTGTTTCAGTCCGTCTGCCTGTTCTGCTCCCCACTCTGTCTCTGATGGGTCCTCTCACCCCCCACACCTCTGGCCTGTACCCCAGGCGTTGTATGCATCAATAAACAAATCTTAAAAAAATAAAAAGATTTACCAACACTGAGTGGATGGAGTACAGTGGAAGCCCACAAGTGCTGACATGAAGACTTAGGGATTATTAGTCTTGATTCTGCTTTACTGTCTGGAAACACACTGTCCACGATTTCTCAGATTCTGGTAACAACTTGCTCGATAATTTCAAAGGTTAACACAAAACTCAAGCATTGACTAGTAAGAAAAAGAGCAGCCACAGTAGTGACTTCAGTTCAAAGAGTGAGCTAAGAGGGTGAAGCATCTACTTACTGGTAAATACTCCTATTAGATGAACCTGAAGCCACTCAAGTTTGCTTTTGCTGGGCATTAAATTCTTTCTAAGTTAGCGCTGAGTTGTTTTCATGTTATTTAGTGACATTCTATGTTTATATATTAATAAATTATATTGTCTTATCTTACAGGTTTTTGGTTACAAGTGTGATACTATGAAATTGGAAGAGTTCTATTATTTAAAGTTATTAGTAAATAAAATCCTGCCACTACAAATACCAAACTTCCTGTCCCATATGTTAGACACTAAATTTGGAAACTTGAATATCGTGAACATATGGGAACATACCTATTGTGCTATACTAAATGATGTCTAAAATTCCTGTATTCATTTACCAATCCAATAAAAATTTGAGTTTCTAGTATTTGCCAGTCACTATGTTTGATCTTGAGATGTGACAATGAGCAAATATTATATACAGTACAGTGGAGAGTTAGATTTTTATACCAAAGGACATATCTTTGCAAAATCAGACAAATCCTTTTGGACAAGGAATGGCTGCTATAAGAAGGCATAACAAACCTTACCAAGCCTTGGGTTGGCAAGGGAAAACATTAAATTCTGAGTTGAGATGTGAAACAATAGTATGTGTTAACATGGCTTACAGAGGGTTTAAAATGTTCCTGGAATGGGTGATATTATGTGCACAGGCCCTGGGGCAGGAGAATTACACATCATTTTGAAGAACTAAAAGAAAACGATGCTGTTGGAATGCTGAGTGTGAAGGAGACCACGGTAGGTGTTGAGACCTGGAAGCGAGGCATGAGCTAGATCAATGAAGTTTTGGTATTTCCCTAGAACCAATGGGAAGACGCTAAAAGATGTTAGGCAGGTGCATGCCCTAGTCAGGTAGGCAACTGGAAAGGTGACCCTGGCTAGCATGAGAAAGAAGGAAAAGAAGAGTTGGTTTGGATACAAGGATGCTGATTTGTCTACTGTGGTGAGAGACAAGGGCACTGATACTGAGAGAAAAGGGCACTTGGGGAAATATTTAGAGGTCAAGTAGTCAGCCTATATGCTTGCAGGTGGCAGCTAAGGGAAAAGGACTGTCAAGCACGAGGTGTAGGTCTCTTGCTGGTGGAACTGGATGGTATTTGGTATGCGTTCACTGCTGCTTCTGAAAGGTCAGCCACTGCAGGTTTGTATTCCCGGGCAAAATAGAGCCTACGTGTCTAACATAAGTTTACATGGTACTGTCTGCCTTTTTCTAGAATACGGTTTCATATATCTATAGGGTAATTTTCCACAATACTGCATTTAAATTATTTTCTTTAAGTAGCCTGTGTGTGTGTGTGTGTTTCAAGTCCAGATTACATTTAAAATCTTTATGCAGTTCTAGAATGAAGCCAGATCACATCTCACAGTTGAGGACCTACTACTGGTTGCAGAGCAAATACAATCAAAAGAGAAGTGCCTGGAACTTGGTGGGAACAGTTCCTTAAACTTCTCATGGTTTTGTTATTTTTTAAGATCTCCCTGTGGGTAGACAGAATGTTTCTCATATCACCATTGAAACATGAAAGGGTGATGGTCATTCCGTACTTCTGAGTTAAGGCAGAAAATGTGACAAGTGTTGTTCTCAGAGCTTTTCTGTGAGTGCTGGAAACTATTATCAGTGAGACACACAGAATGACCCTGGGTTTCGTTGAAGAAAGTAAAATGTGTGACCTGTCAGAATTAGGAAACATGGTTCTTACTGATGTCATTTGTCGTCAAGGTACTTGTCTCCTTAATAGCAGTCATGGATCCCTCACCTATGAATTCATCTGCCCTTCAGACGCTCATCTGCACGTTCACCTTGTCTTACGGAAGAACAGCAACACGAATTCCATCAGGGCTTCCCTCCTGCTGTGCTGATCTATACTCTTTGACCCTCCATCTGCCACATGTATCTTTCCTGATCGAATCCTGTAAACTTAGGTCTGGTGTCATGGCTTAGTTCTTCCACTCACTAGATCAGCCCAAAGTGCTGTTGGAACAAAAAAGGGCAGCCGAAAGGGAGGCTCTCGGGAAGGAAAATAAAAACAAATTAGCAAGCACAGGAGCTCCCCTGGTTTCCTCGACTTGTAAGGACCATATAGATAGAGACACCAAGTCCATCAAGGGCCAGGGAATGGTCAGGACTAGCTCAATAAATATGAATGTGGCTGCATTCAAGCCATTACAGGGGAGAATTTCAGATGAAAACTCAAGACCCCCGAGTGGCTGGCCCTAAGGGGTGAAGGGATTAAGGCTGAGGACGTGGAAATCAATAGACCTGAGTTTGCTCCCACCTGGACCTCTTACTAACAAGGATCTTGAAGAGGCATTTAACCTCCAAAGCAAGCATCGATTACTGACTGCTGTAGAATTAGTGAGTTGGACGCAGATAAGCATACATGAGTGTCTGGGATAATCCTGTGTCTCGGCAAGGTCACTTTGACTCCTACAGACGCCTCAGGCTGAAGATGATCATCTCAGCTGGAGACAGCCTCAGTGCCTCCCAGGCTGTGGGTCTGCTTTCCTGAGTTGCAAATGCCTGGGGACCACGACCTGGTCCAGGCTCCAGGCCTGCCAGGGGCTGGCCCAGGGTGGCACTTCAGTGCAGATGGCTGTTGACAAAGGATGGCCCACACACGTGCCCTGCCTCAAGGTAGCCGAGTATCATAATGAAGAAGTAGGGGAGAGTCTGCTTCTTGTTGCTGGAGGTACAGAGCGCTGCCTGCAGGTACCTTTCCTCGATGCGCTGTTGTAATTTTTTAAATGCCTTTAAGTCACACCATTAGAGAACATGTACTCTAATGGTAAAAACCAAATTGCCTCTTTTTGCAAAAAATGATTGGGCATTGTCTATGATTTCCGGTCACTTAGTGAAGAAGCTGAAAATCCAAACTACTACTAATGATGCAAAAGAAGTGGATAGTTCCTAAACGTGGAGAAAAATCAGCAACAGAATCCTTCTCATTTAACCACCTACTCGTTAAAATCTAAGTGGAATACACTTCCTAAGAGAAACAGAAGTTAAATGAAACATCTTCCTGCTTAAGTAAAACAACCAGTGGGGAAGGGGTTATAAATATCACACCAACAGAGTTGGAAGGAAACAAAAAATCGATATTGAAGTACCTACCTATGCAAACACTGTAGAAGACTGCTACTTATTAAAAAAAAAAATCACAAAAATGTCCAGAAACAGACATGGTTGAAATTAGTTCTGGGTTTTGCTCACAAACAACCCAGAGGAGACACCCTAGCCGTACGTGGCGTAGCTCCAGTTACCTGCGTGTCCGCCCAGAGCTGAGCAAGGTAAGAAGCCACGAGCCTTGACTCACTGCACCTCCCCACCCTCTCAGCTCTACTGTATTCTCTTGCAGCTAGCTTTCTTTATGCCTGTCAGTCGCCTCTTAAATGTTACCTTAAAACAGAAGAATCAAAAACAGTTGACTAAACATAAATCAACGAAATCGTAAACTTTCAAGGAATTCAGGAAAACTGGGGCAATCTAATCCGAAACTGGGGAGAGAATCAAAGACCCTGCCTGATGACTTGCTTCCTTTATGCACAGCAACTGTCAGACCTTAGCAGGTGGCAGACAACCAGGAGCATTAGTCATAGGGTTAGTCATCGTCAGGAATTGGAAGGAGACTCTGAATGACATCATCATGAGGTAATTAAATTGCATGTTAAAATTCTTCTTTTAACTAATTTGCAAATGTGAGCTTAGCGCGTCTCATTCTTAGACTGTGGTAGTTATGAAACGGGATGCTTATACATAACCCACACGTAGCTTGAAGAATGTCTTCTGTAGTTTTAAAGTAGGAGTTGTTTCAATAATGACAAAATAACGAATCATAAGCACAATGCAGCCCTTCCCCGGGTAAATGTCCTCAGAAAAGTAATGCCGGAACTTGAGAGAATCATAAAAGCTCTCAGAGTAGTTCTTACCGAGTCTGTACAAAAACATGTGCAATGGGACACAGCTACTATTTTAGCATGGAAGCTCAGCAGGCTGATTTCTCAGAGAAGAAAGGTTTCCATTCAGACTGCTCTCTGCAACTCCAAGAGTATAACAGTAATAAAAACCACCCATCCTTCAAAGAAAGATGCAATTTAAAAACTGATTCAGACTAATCCACGCACAGAAAACGTTGCTCTGCGTTTTAATAGGTGAGCATTTATAAGACAGTGTTCTCAGGCTTTATGGAAGTGGGTAACAATGAAAAACATTTGTAGTTGGGAACACAGGTTTAATTACTTAAGTCCTGTTTTGCAAGAGGTTAATTGATTCTCTCTTACAAAAAGAATTATCCTGGGTTCTAGAAGCGTTCTTTAAAATTATCTAAGAAGCCGACATCAGTACATTCGACATGTTTTAATAAAACTGGCATGATTCTATACAAGGTGTTTCTATTAGAATTATTGAAAATCAAAGTTGAAAAGGTAAGTATATAAAGCATTGAGAATGGAAAAGTATTACTTAAATTCAGGCTGTTGCCGAATATGGAGGTAATTTTAACCCAAAATATAGCTACTACAAAAAGATATTTGCTAAGCTGATTTTAAAAATAGCATAGAACTCTGATGTCTATTTGAAAGATTTTTACCAGGGTTATTGTTATGGTGTTTCTAAGTATTTTACTTCCTAAATCTCAACCATGAAACGGAAACAGTCTGGGGTTGACCATGAGTTTCTTAGGCTTTGCACTTCACTAAGCTTTCTGATTGATCACAGTCTGGCATTCTGCTTGTGCTCTTGCTCGTGGTGTCTAGAGAATCTAATTTTAAAATCACCAAATACAATGCAACGGGTTTCTATAGCCTTTGCTTTATTTTACTTTTATAAAATGAAGACAGAGTTCTGTTTCCTCATATCTTGAGTTATGATTTTTCAGAGCAGGGTGGAGAGTGACATTTGAAAAGCAGAATCAAAACAGAGAAAGTACTTTAAAATTGGAATTTTCATTTATGAATAAGGTCTTTTGTCCTAAAACCAAACTGAGATTTTGTGACAGCTCAGTTTTAAATATCCCCAGCACACCCCTGGCGTTCTAAGGCCCCCGTGTCCCTTCAGCCTCTCCTTCCCGATCTAATCTTGAGATGGTTGAGGGTGCCCCTGGCTTAGCTTCACCCCAACTCAGATAAAGGGTAAGGTCGCCCTGTAGTGGGGTTGACCCATTTCCATCTCAACCGTCAATCGTAAGGCAGGGATGTTGTTTACTGTACACGTGAGTCAAAGGATTCTGAAAATCAAAGGCAAGTGCAGACTCAGGGGTTCTGTCTGGTGTCACAGATGAAGAGGTCGAGATCGCTGTACTTCACTCTAAGCCACTGGCCCCCACCCGGGGCCCAGGTTGGAAGCCCCACCGAGCCTGTTATTGCCACAGCAAAGGTGATGTCATCTGCGAAGTCTTAAGAGGACTTTTAAATGACAGTAGGAAAATAGATCGCCTGGTTCTAATTTTTTAAATGGGAAATCATAAAATCTCATTTCCCTCGTTAAATCACAATTTTATGATGTCTGGATGTCTTTGATGACCTTGCCATGTGACTGCTAACATAGCCCCTCATCTTCCGGGCGACTGAAGGATTCACCTGGGATGAAACATTTCGAGAGCTGGAACAGCTTACACCTTTAAACACAGACTCAACGATAGTGAGGCTTATTTTGGGCCACGACTATTTTTTGTACATGAGTTTAGTTTGATCACGGTAGAAAATACTAGGAAGAGTATGAGGTAAAAATCATTCCATCTCGGGCCTCCCTGGTGGTGCAGTGGGTTAAGCAACACACTATGAAGCAAACCGCAGCCACTGCAGCATGAGTTCGATCCCTGCCGCCGGCCAGGGAGGGGACTCATGTGGCGCAGCAGACCTCTCCTGCCTCGCCCGATGCTCCCTCAGCAGTGTGTTTCAGTAGATCTGCCTGCTCTGCTCCCCACTCTGTCTCTGGTGAGTCCTCTCACCGCCCTGGACTCTGGCCTGTACCCCAGTACTTGTATGTATAAATAAATAAATATTTAAAAAGAAAAAAAATCATTCCATCTCACAGATGAGGGACAGCACTCAATGCTGTTTCACTCAAGAGAGTGGAAGGCTAAGTGTGGGACTGGAGCAAGGCGAGTTTGCACTTTAGCACGTTCCCAGCCGATGTCAATGCTTCTGGCAGGGACCACAGTTTGCAAATGGCTGCACCAAGGCAGACGCATATTGCCATGGAAATTCCTTCAGCATAGATAGATGAGAGCGCAGTAGGAGCTTAAGAAGTTTTAGTTTCCTGCTCTTGGAGAGAAGGCACAACTATAAAAGCAGTAAGCACGAAGAGACTGTCTATGTGACTCAGCGCTGGCAATCTGAAGTTCACCTTTATTCCCCTTTTTGGATCTAGCTGCAGAATTCCTAGTTCTCGGAGTGGTTGGCAAGAAGCAGGAGGAGTTAAGGGAAGGAGGCCACACCCTCCCAGAACACAGCTGTTTGATGAAGGGTGTGCAGACACCCCGTCTCTAGGCCCCATGGATTCTGAGCAGGCAGGTCTGGGCTGTCGATGTGGTATTGCCTTAACAAGCCCCTGGACAGCTGTGAGGCCGGCCACATTCCAATAAGATTTTGGAAACTGATTTAAGTGCAACAGATGCCTGGCCACTTCTGGCTTTAGAAAAGCCACGGCGATGATGAGAACCACAGAAGTACCATTTCTATCAGGGCGGCGATGTTGAGCCAGTCTTGGTTCGAGCTGCTTGGGCCTGCCCTTCCCAAGCTTTGCGATCTCTTTAGGGGACCACTGCAAAACAGAGGTACCTGGAGCACTGGACTGGATACTCATTGTTTCAGACACTCAGAACCTGGGGAAAATCTCAACTCAGGCAAGAGGTAGAGACCTACCTGTGACCCCAACTCTCTGTCCCCTTCTTCCAGCTCCGGCCATGAGGGCATGGGGATGCCCTGTGGAGACCTTCAGATGCTCCCAAGTGGGAGTCTGAGTCGGAGGTAGGGAAGCACATACCTACACATTATTGGGGAGCCTGGATGGAGGAGAATTTGCAATGGCAAATCTGAGGGCGAGTGAGGGTGGGCAGCTAAGGACCAACAGGACATCAGTGGGCAGTGAGTGGGCAGTGGAAATGGTGCCGACGTGCATCCTCTGTAGACGGCTTCTGGCCAGCGGTGCTTCCCTTGGCTCACACAGCGCTTAGGCACACCCAGCACACGCAGAATCCCCGAAGGTCTGGTACACGCAGGGGCATTTCTGGAACTCTTGACCTCTGACCCCTAGTCTGCTGCAGCAGGTTCACACCCCCCAAAAGAAAGAGTGTCTTACCTACTTCCACCTTACCTTTCTACTGGTGGTACCTGTGGGGGCGATTTAATCTTCTGGGGCTTAGTTTGCTCAGCTGCAACAGTAAGAGGAAGGATTCAATGATCCCTCAGGCACTTTGCGGTCCTCGAGCTTCTATCCTACTTAGCCTTACAATAAACGCCCTTGCTAGGAGTTATCACCTCGGAGGAAAGAGGCTCAGATTTATTATCTGACTCTTTCCTGCAGAAGTAGAAATGGAATTTAGATAAATGAAGGGATCAGCCTGGAAGTTCCAGAGGCTGTGTCCATCTCTTCTTATGAACTAAACTTAGTGGCAACTAAATGACCTAATAAACTCCTAAGAGGGAAAAGGATTTCCCAACCGGCAGGGAAATCTCACTTCTCTTCATCTAATACCAACCCCTGCGCCTGCCCCCAAAACAGGGCAATTTCAGTGGTTCTTTTCGCACGGGCTACAGTACCAGGAACTCAAGAAAAAGTCTGCTTTTTAAGTCAAGCGAGGGTAACAAAGTGCCCTTAGATGAAACTTTTTTTGACAGAGATAAATCTGAGGGAAATATACCCAGTCCCTGAGAACAAACGACAAGATTCTCCCAGTGAACTGCTCTGGAACCCTTCCAGTGCGTGAGTCTGGGGGTGTCTCTGTCTGGGCCAGACTGTCCATTGCTTTCTGCCTGGCTTCACCCTCTTTCCACAGGCCTTTGTCCAAGGTTGTCCGGGTTGTCTGCTGACTTCACATTCACCCCATCGACAGCTACTGTCAGATGTCGCCTGGTCACATGATAACAGCCAGAGTCACAGGACCCCCGGGGAGCATCAAAGTGGGGACAACATGGACACGAAGCTGCTTTCCAGCGGCTGCCGGAGCGCCACGGCTCCGTGTCCATCTTTGCCTTTGGCCACTTTCCACTGTCACTTTCCCACGTAGACGGTGTCGTCCTGACTCTGGCCAGAATTAAGAATTCAGGATTTCAGGAGATGGACTGGTCCCTGACAGCAGGACCAGCCCGAGGCCATCGAAAGGCTTTCTACTGTGAGAGCTGGGACATTCCAGGGGCCTCTGTTAGTTGGACGAAAGAAAGCGGCTGCCTTCCTGCACGCTTCAGCTGCGCTCCTCTTATTTATGTTCAGTGGATTTTTTTTTTTATTTTAAAAAAGATTTTATTTATTTATGCATACAAGAGCTGGGGTACAGGCCAGAAGTGCGGAGGATGAGACAGAAGACGGAGACAGAGTGGGGAACAGAACAGGCAGATCCACTGAAATACACTGCTGAGGGGAGCAGCGGGCAAGACAGGAGAGGTCTGCTGCGCCATGTAGGTCCCCTCCGCCATGTGGGTCCCCTCCCTGGCTGGGGATCAAACTCGTGCTGCAATGGCTGTGGAAGCTCCACAGTGCGGTGCTCAACCCCTTGTGCCTCTGGATATTTCTTAAGGTGATTCTAACAGTCGCTTATTTCAGAGTGACTGAACCAGGTAGTACATGATTTTTGGTGAAACACGCAAACAAAATTGTATTTACTTATCCCGGTGTCTGAAGTATATAGCCCATCTGGATGGAGATCTCTCAGCGGTTCCCCATACCCAGCACACAATCTAAATCTCTCTTGACAAGGAGAACAGTGAAGTTGCCTCAGCCAACCATCTCATCCACCCTGAATGCATTCAAGTAACTAACTGAATGCTATTGAGCTGTTGAGCGTCTGTTGGTTGATAATTGGCTGGTAATAATATTTTTCTGTAATTCCCTCTAATTGCCTCATACCCCAGCACATGGCACTTTTCCCTGGCCACGCTTCCCTCCACCTGAAACATCCTCACATTCTTTTCATCTCCATCTGCACTCTTTAAACCTTGGCTCCTGCCACCAATCAGTGAGGCCCTCTACCGTGGCCCAACGGTAATGAGTGTTTCTCTGGGTTTTCAGAAGGTCTTAAAGCTGTGTCACAACAGTACTGAGAATGTTCCAGTTGAGTCGTGAAGGCCACTATCTACCTTAACCGCTAAGCCTGGATTACAGAAAGAGTGCCCGACACTTGCTCATGGTAGCTTGAAATCGATTTCATAAGTAAGTTATCTTGAAAAATCATTTCCGTTGAGACTAAGGCAAGGATGCCATAAACTACAGCCCGAGAGCCACTTTCGTCATTGCTCTGTATCTTTATTCCTATCACGTACATAACATAGACTCATCTTCTGATTTTTTCAGCTTCTGTTAAAATAAAGGTACTATAAATCCCATGCTTAAGTACTCATTAAAAAAATGATGACTGCTCTCCAAGAAAGAGAACATGTAATATTTACTGTTAAAAGAAAATACTAAAAGTCAGGTTCACAGAAAACCAGGACCCTACTATTTTGCTTTATACTCAAAACAACTGCTTGAACAAATTTTACAATCTCTCTTAACAATAACAATAAATAAGTTAAATTATTATATTAAATTTTATTGAGTCTTTTAATGATATTAGTATTGGTTTCCAATTATTAAATTTTTATGGTTTCCTAGGTGGGGATGTCCACTAAAATCTGTCTGTTAATAATTTTCTGTTTCACCACCAAAACAACTTTGTTTAACCACCTGAACAACTTATAGACCATCACTGGTCTTTGTGAATCCGTGGAAATTGGTGGTAACCAAACACTGGACAAATCAATCAAGATAGGTCTTCTTTTCAAAATGAGAAAAAAATATATCCTGGAACTATATGCCAGCAATTGCAAAGCACCTGCTAAGAATCTAGACTTGATTTTTAAAGGGAACGGTCTGTAGTAAGTAAATGAGGACAGTCACTATCCCTGTAGCTTAGAGTGTATATCAGAAGAACGTGAAATTTCATACTCATAATTTCTCTCAACAAGGGTTACCACATTGTGGAGGAGAATCACAATGCAGACCCAGCACAGGAGACCTCTGAGTAGGGGAGTTTGAGCTAGAAGTCGGCAGTGACTTGCACAGACATATATACATGATTTTGACGCTCTGTCAATTGGAGCAAGATTAATGGCAGTCTGCTCTGAGTTCCCGTATCTGTATAATTTTCAGCACTTCTCCAAGTGAATATGA
Source organism: Galemys pyrenaicus (assembly GCA_019455555.1). Classification (NCBI taxonomy): domain Eukaryota; kingdom Metazoa; phylum Chordata; class Mammalia; order Eulipotyphla; family Talpidae; genus Galemys; species Galemys pyrenaicus. The sequence continues at coordinate 4,566,442 of JAGFMF010011662.1, forward strand.
GCAGGCAAACTGAAATTTCATGAACCGTGAGAAGCAGCAGTTTGTGTTTTAAGTTGCCCAGTAAATGGCATTTTGTTGCAGCAGCTTGGTTTAGGCTCTGTTCTGATGATGCTAATTCTAATATCGACAGAGGCAAAAGCATGCCTAACTTACCAAGTGCCACTGTGACTGAATTGATTTTAAGACTACTCTTCCAACTGTGTTATGATAATCTATCTCTGAAATATTATTTTATAAGCTTGATTTCACTTCAACTGCTATAAACTTTCAAGTTCATTTCACTTGTAATTAATAGAAGGTTCTAGAAGATCTAGAGACCTGATAATTCTGACTTCACATTGAACCCAAGTTCACCTTGCTTAGACCACTTCAGTTATACTGTTTTCCTGGAGCTTAAGGTCTCTGTGTACTTCTCCATCTGAAGCACTGCGGACTTGACGGAGACAGGGCTGATACGTCTGCCGTGTCCTAGTCTGGATATGTTTCCCTCCAGAAGCACAGCTTTCCCTCACTTCTTCCCATCTCTGCTCAAGTATTCCCTTATTAGAGAGGTTCTAAGACTCAACCTTTATAAAATAGGCTGCTCCCTTCACTCCTGACACTCACATCTTGTTTATATTGCTTATTTTCTCTTGCCAGTATACCCTGTGTTTTTTCTCTATTATCTTTCTTCTTTCTTTAGAATTGAAGTTTTCAAGAGATCAGTGACTTTGACTTATTTGCTGTTGCCCCCAGCATCTAGAATAGTCCTTAGCCCACAGTAAGGACTGAAGGAACCTATGTTGAATATATTAAAAACATATTATAAAAAAATTCAATGTCAGCATGATTGGTACTTGGTCGACTAATATTAGTCATTGCTGAAGGATAAAAAAAAATAGTATTACCTCATATAAAACCTCTAATAAGAATTTAGGCCTTGAATAAAATTCTATGATAATAATCTTTCTTTTCAGGCCAAAAATAAATTAGGTGTGTTCCTTCTCCAGTGCCACTTATTGACAAAAGTTATAAAGCCAAATCTTAGATTGGGGATATTCATAATAGAAAAACAAAATTCTGTGATTAATTTATATTATAGCTTTTCACTCAAATAATATATTTTTTCAATCTCCAAGTAAACTTCAGAACATGTGGGGGCAAACATGAGCCAAACTCCCTGCTCTGATTTATGTCAGGTTTAAAGAGTAGAAAAAACAAGATAGTCACTTGTATCTGCACACACACACAGAGCTCGCTGGAAAACTCGAGAGAAAGGACACACCAGCCCCTGTGTTGCACTTTACGTTATGCTGTTTGTTAAAGGCCCGAGTGACCAAGGTCCAAGTGACCAGTGCCTGCCCCTTGGCCTGTCAGCGGAAAGACCGAAGCTGGCACCCACTTAACTAGCGCCCACGGAACCACCAGGCTGGCCAGCATCAAGAATCAGTATTGTAAACCTGAAGGAGGCTGGAGGGCAGACACGTTTTATTTAGGTTCTTGGTTAAGCGCATAGCAAAGAAAACCTCATTGGCAGCGAAGGCCTGGACATTTCTCTGCAGATATTCAGTGCACAGCCCAGTGGCTTGAAATCCAAATGAAAGGTCCTCCTCTCTGGGGAGAGAGACCAGCAGAAGAGTTATCGAGAGAGACTGCCGAGAAGCTGGGGTTAGGGGGACACCTGCTGCCTCCAGTCATCTCGCTGCTTTTGAGCACAGAGTGGCGTGTGCTGAGAAGCCACACAGAATGCATTATGAGGAGCGGACACAGAGGGCAGCGCCTGCTGCAGGTCGCTTCCTCGGTGGAGACTGATGGACTTGGCAAAGCCAAAAGCCAACGCATGGGGCCATGTGTCCAGTTCCTGACAGCACCCTGAACCACGTCTTACATCGTATTTTTATTGAGGCAACATTGGAGTATAACGTGATGTAAGTTTCAGGTGTGCCTTGTTGAGTATCGACTTGTTCAAAACAGTGTGCAAACTCATCTGAAAGAGGGGTAAGGTACAGGGCGCTACGTAAATCTCATCCAGGAATCAAGCGATTTTTGCCTTCAGCGAGATATATATTTCTCAGTGAACTCTTCTAACCCTATTGTGGAAGACTCCAGCGTTCAGACTGAGTTTGAGATTCCAAACAATAAACCCGCCGATTATACCAAAATGGCTAGACTAGGGACATTATACTCACGTCAGCAGGCGTCGTTGCCTTTCATGCTACATGCTACATGCTTCACGCTATCCACTGAAAGACGAGGAGGAAACAGGGCCCCAGGTGACACATCTGAGTGTGATGTCAACTCCATCATCTATGTGGCTTCCCGTCTGCATCACTACGTAACCCCGGGGGAAGAACTTAACCAAGGGCAAGACCCAAACAGCTGGCCCGGGAGCCACTGCTGTAAATGCTCCTCTGGTTAAATGGAGGTGACCACAGAGCAGATGACAGAATTTCCAGTTTGACACCTTTTTTTACACATTGATGCCTACACTTTCTATATACTCGGATACCTATGGGGACCCCGAAATGAGTCAGTTTTGTTGAACTGCATGGTATTAACAACTGTCACATTTCATTTCCCCAAGTCTGCATCCTGTCCAATCCTACCTCCCATCTTGTCATATTTCTGCCTCGCCCTCAGGAATATTTTCATGCCAGTCAACAGACTACATTTAGAAAAGCTTCTGACACAGCCTTGGGGGCATCTTTCAGTGCTGTGCCAAACGCCAGCCCCAATCCAGCCTCCGGCCTCCTGTCCCGTTGGGGAAAGGTCAGGGATTACGTTCAGCCTGAGACCTGCCATCCTCCTCATCAGTGGGAAGTCAGATATAGGGCACTGGGTATGTTAGAAGTTTGTGAAATGCACAGGAATCGAAGCATGGGGCTTAACGTGCTTGGTGGTAGTAGAATTTGAGAGAATAAAGAGAGAGCAGGTGGAAGGTACAGGACAGGGGCCTGTGATGAGAGTTACATTTATTGTACTTGTGACAAAATGAGAGACCCATGAACTTGCTTAGTCTATCATCTCCAGCAGAGGCAAGGCCAAATGGCAGGAAGAACTTTCTAGATCACAGATTGGTATTTAAAAAGCTGATTTTATTTTTCTCAGCTGGACCCATGTGCCACTGTTAATATATAATCTGCCCAGCTGGTTGGATGTAACAGCATTTTAAAGGCCTAGTCCCTCTTTCCCTGAGAGGTTCTAGTTCTTCACGTAAGGCATGGACCAGGACTCCGAAGGAGCTTTGTGCCGACAGGCATTAGATGTGGAAAGCGATGCCGTCTCTATGCATACCCGTTTCATCTGGAGTTTTAATTTGGGGTAGGGTATCTGTCTTCTCAGAGCAGTGGCAGCCCAAGGTGGGGTGGGGCTGGAAGAGCATTAGTTGCTGACATCGGACAGAAGGTATTAAGGAACAGACTAAATTCCAGTTGGTTTCCTTACTATTGTGAATTCTCTAGTGACTCTGTACCCTGGTGTTGCCTGGTGTCCCACTGACATGCCCCACCCTGAATAGGTCTCTAACTGCGGCTAAGCTTCAGTTCTCTAATTTACATATGATCATTTCAGTGCCTGCCCCTGCTAACACCCAAATTGTGAAGATCTACTTACCTCGTGAAAATAGGTGAGAAAGTGTTTCATGAATTACAAATTGTCAAGCAAATTGCAGCAGTTAAGTTCTTGATTGTCTTGAGGTGTGGGGCAGAGTGAATATGAGGGAAAGCAGGCAGACCGGTGGCGACCCAGCCCCGCGTCTGGCCTGGTTTAGGAGGGTCCTCTAAGCAGAAATCGCGCAACATGCAAGATAGACAGCTTGGGTGCCTGCCTCCTTCATCTGCCTGGGCTCCAGGACCTGGGAAAATAAGTTCCCACCCAGTTTGTAGGAGGGACATTTTCCAGCAGTCCTGGAACACTCAGACGAGGGCTAAGGAAATGCTCTCTACCTTGTCATTCCATGCAAGCGTGTTACCCATACATGGAGTATCTCTGCTCAGCAGACTGTCTTAGATACTAGAAATGCTTAGTATTTATCACTGTCCTGCATTTTCTGTCTATCCTCATTTCATGTCAACAGGAGATAAAATAATAGCTTTCTTCGAGTAACCTCAGTTTTTTACTTATCCCTTGTTCCCCCTTCCCCCCTCCCTTGCTACATGATGATGAATTAACACAGACAGTGGTTAATGTTCATAGGGAGCAGCCTGTTCCATTTACTATACGGAACTCTGGTTTGACCCCATCACAGCCTCTGAGGATCGTCTGGGACAGGGGTGGGTGTGACGGGGGATGTTTTAAACACTGGTGCCAGGACACTGGCCCCTGGAGAGTCTGATTTAATTGGCTGAGTGTGATGCTAGGTCCCACTTTTTGTTGCTTTTAACTCCCCGGGGTTTCAGAAGTGCAGCCCTGGCTGAAAACTACCAGCATAGAACAAGGCCTTGCTAGCAGAGGGGACGCTGAAGCCATGGATGCTGAATGAGTCCCCAGTGGCGCTAAGTTGAAAACACAAATAAAATCCAAGAATAAGCTCTCAGTTTGTGTTTATATTGTGCTCAATCTCTCATGAACCCGTGCAATATATTACTCACCATGGTCCCAACAGAAGCTGGGGAATGCGAACGATCATGGAATATGACCTGAGTCAGAGATTTTGCAGTATTTTGTTCATTTGGGGGTTGGGAAGGCCAAAAGTTGTGGGTAGAGAGAGTGATTTCCAGAGTAGCAGAAATATGGGGCTGAGAACTTAAGCAGTCACAAGACCATTGCCACCATGCTACCTTCTGGGGACAGACTCCTGAACAAGCAGTGACGCAGAAGGAAAAGCTCCCTTCTGCTACCATATGTATACTTCTAGAAACAACTCTATTGCCTTTTTCACATGTTTAGGGTGGACTGAAATTTAATTATTTTTTTACATCAATAAGGTACTTTGAGTATAAAATTCAGAATAGATCTTGAGAGCTTGAAATGTCTTTCTCATTTACTTTTTTGATACCCACATTTAATCTTATCGTTTACATAATAAAGAGGAAGGACATAAAAGGAGTCCACAAGTCAGTAACACCCAGATATTTGGGGTGAACAGGGGTGTCTTGAACTTCCATGAGATAAAATATCTGTTACTTTCAGAATCAAGCATTCCTTAAAAATATTTTATTCCAAAAAGACTGAATCAAGCATAAAAAAAAAATGAGGCATAGGCACATACATATTAGAAAGCAAATCTTTTTAAAAGTACATTCATATTGAGGATTTTACTTCTGTGAAATGTCCTACATTCTTGTTGACAGAATTGCTTTGAGTGGTCTGTCTGACTGTAACTTTGTCAAAACCACTCACTAGGGACTAATTTGTTTTTATATTAGAATAAGTGATATTAGTACTTCCCTCATCTTTACTACATATTCTTTTTTTTAAATAAAGATTTATTTATTTATGCATAAAAGAACTGGGGTACAGGCCAGAAGTGCCAGAGGTGGGGGTGAGAGGAGTCACCAGAGACAGAGTGGGGAGCAGAACAGGCAGATGGACTGAAACGCACTGCTGAGGGGAGCAGCGGGCGAGGCAGGAGAGGTCTGCTGCGCCATGTGGGTCACCTCCCTGGCCGGGGATTGAACTCGTGCTCCAGTAACTGTGGATAGCTTCATAGTGCTGCGACGTTAACCCCATGCACCACCAGGGAGGCCCCTTTACTCCGTATTCTTATCTTCCTCTCATCACAATGCATATTAGTACAATTTTATAAATTAACAAAAATTTTATAAATTAGTAAAATTTCGGATAAAAGTATTTAAAAATTTTAACTAGGCTACAAATTATTACTTTATAAGTGACCCTTATAAAACAAGTGTTTGAAAAGTACATGATAAGTAAAGTTTCCTTTGGTTATTTTTAAAATAAAAATTACCTTTTAAGGGGCCTCCCTGGTGGCACAGGGGTTAATAAGCACTGTACTATGAAGCATCTGCAGCCACTGCAGTAGGAGTTCAATCCCCCACCAGGCAGCTGACCCACATGGTGCAGCAGACCTCTCCTGCCTCTTCCACTGCTCCCCTCAGCAGTGTGTTTCAATCTGCCTGCTCTACTCCCCACTGTCTCTGATGATTCCTCTCACCCCCACATCTCTGGCCTGTACCCCAGTTCTTGTATGCATAAATAAATATTTTTAAAAATTACCCTTTAAAAATAACCTGAAATATGCATGTTAGTACTATTTTTTAATCTCAGAATTGAATAGGTAAATCATTAATAAGACAGAATATACCTCTTTATTTTCTTGGGAGAAGTTTCTATAACTACAAGAAAACAATGTAAGTCGTATCTCGACAATTAATTTATTATTAAATTGCATAATCTATTACTATATTACCATGTAAGAAACTAAGATGGCTTAATGTAACAGATATTAAATCTGATGCTTAAAAGTTTATTTTCTGTTGATTTGGAGAAGATGGATGGATACACTGCATTTCTAAATGCCCAAGTAATGGTATTCAAAGACAAATTGCATTGTTCCCAGGACATTATCTGGAATCAAATAATGACACAGACCTAACTGCCAAGGAACATATTGGGGAAATAGACAACAAAGAGAAAGAGATGGAGAACCACATGAAAGTTAAAACAGCATATCAGAAATATTTTCAAACTGCCCACATAATATATTTGAGATCTAAGGGATTTTGGAGGATGCCTAGAATGTATCTGCAGTGGGTGGACATTTGGTGCCAATCAGCAGCGCTCTGCCTGCTTCTCTACCGTGCTGGAGGACTGAAGTCTCCACAGGTTTAGCTCCAGCAGGTAATGCATCTCATTAGCATTCTATCTCTAAAGCACTGTCAGAAGGCTTAGGAAAGCCTCGCAAATACACTGAGGCTAATAAGACGTCTATAGGCTGAAAGGTTAATTTGGCATGTTGCAAGACTGGCCATTTTTTCCCAAGTATTGACCTAACAGAAGAACTTTTTTCTCGTGATGCTGGCAAAAAGTCAGGATTGAAGCATTAGAAGATAATTATCATTTATGCAGACAAATCCTACTAAGCAGCAAGTCTATTCATGCTACCCACATGAAAAGTTTGAAGGTGACATAGAGAGCTTCTGTAAAACCATATTTACTCAGAACTTTGGACTCTAGACACATCAACACTTGCCTCTTTACTCAATCAGGATCGTTGTAGTATTGAATTATATTTGGCCCTCAATCAATTACATGTAATTCAATTCACTGGTCTCTGAAATTAGGGAATAGACTAAAATATTTCGGGTAAAAGTCTCTAAGGCTTTTAAACTTGAGCTTAGTGAAACTCTATGGATTCCCCATATTTCGTTTAACTTCTCCTTATAAAATATATTTTAATGATTTTCAAGCTAAAAATTACACATAACTTAAAGGGGCCCAATTTTTAAAAAACATGTTGACGTTAAGTGCTTGTACCACTTTGCATTTGTATTTACTAAGAAATAATGTTATCAAACATGTTATTTGATGCCTGCCTTTGATATATTAGAATAAGAAAATGAATAAAACATAATATACTCAAAACACACTGCATTTAACATACCTGGGAAAGAAAAGGTGTCGTGTGAATCGGGCTGGAATTTGTGTTCACAGGGAAGTTGCCTGGACTGGAACTGGTCTGGCCCCCAGAGGAGAAGCCTTCACAGAACTAAGATGAAGAGCGATGCCTGAGGACATGTTAGCTGCACAATCTAAAAGCTAGTTCATTGCCACTTAAAATAGTTCACCACTACTTCATACAATGAAGTCGTTTTTGAATGGAGAAATAAAATATTTCCATTATTGTTCTGTGTGTGAGTATTCTCAACGGTCTGTCTTTAAGCCACAGTGTCAGGGCTGAACCTCCCCTGTAGAAGTTACTCTGGGCTAGCTGCTTTACTTATTTTCTCTTCTCTCAGTAGAGAGAGACTTTGGTTTCTATAATTACTTCCCATTTATTCCTAGTTGAAAGTGAAATTTTCTATTAATTAAATTTGAATTCTCTCTAATTGGCAAGTCTAAAACAACGTCAGGAATAAATTGTAGAACATACCCCAAACAGGGTCGATATAAAGTGGATACATTATGTGGCTTAATGAAGCAATACTAAGAAAAGAGAATCCACAAATGACTTAAATTCAAAGACACAGATAAACGGGAGCGTTGGAGGAAAATTAGAGAATACAGACTTCCTTTCATCAAGCAGATTTGGGAAAGAACCTAGTAAGGAGTACTATTTGTTGACTCAAACATGACTTTCCTACATAGAGCAGAAAAGGGGCTTACTGAAAACTCCAGGTTGTAGAATGTTTACAATAACTAGTTGGCTTAGTTATTAGCAATCAATCCATTCAGAGTTGGTTCCTAGGTAATAAAAACTATACAGCAGGACTATCGGGGGCAGCACGCTGCCTCTGTCTTAGGCCAAGGCTTGACATCAGCGGTCCTTTGAACCTTTTGTATGGCTTTTGGACTTGTGCTTGCCGATTTGCTTCCGTCCATCAGATGATGTCTATTAGTTTATGTCAGTGCATCTTCTGCATCTCAACCTCCACCCCCAGAAGAAAAAGATTCTAAAATTCAGCATAATACTTTAAAACATATTGGATCATAAAACTTTTAATACAGGGAAATCCCTCTGAAATGCTGTAGCCCAGTTTCTTCATTTCACAGATGAGTAATCAGATGCTGCTCCAGGAGAGGAGGCTCTCTGCCCAAGGTTATTTAGCTAACAGAAAATTTAATTTGCAACTGATGACAAATGTTTGCTCCTTCCCTATTCCACACACTTGTGGGCATTTTTTAGCTGGTGATATACAGGAACACAATTCCATGAGCGTTGCAGATGAACAGATGGGGAAAGGAAAGGATGTTAGAGACGATTCAATAAGAGTTTCATAAGAATGGTGCCAAGTTGGAGGAATGGGAAGGAAATGACAAAATAGAATCTGAAAGAAATCAATACAGACAGCTTGTGTAAGTTGACCATACACAGGTACACCCTCCACAATTCTGCAGCTGATGCAGAAGGGTCAGTGTAAGAAGAGTTCATGCTACATGACAGCTCATCGAGAAGACTGGCTTAATTGGCACTGCTTAAGACAAGCCAGTGTCCACTTCAAGGACGGTGATGGCTCCACTGAGTCCGCTTTGGAGGCAAACGCTTCCTGCTAAGCTTCTGACCGAATCACAGTCGTCACTACTTTCTGGTATCACCTGAAAAGGTTTCTTAACTGCGCCATTCCCAATGCACTGGAAAAGTTTCAAGGGCAGCACCAGGCAGACAGGCACATGCAACAATCTGTGTCCCAACATTTTGCAGTATGCCTGGAACACACAAAGTACTTAATAAATGCTTGTTGAACCAACTATTATTATTTTTAAAGGAGATTTACTTATTTATGCATAGAAGAACTGGGGTGTGGGCCAGAGCTGCAGAGGGTGAGAGGATCCACGAGAGACAGACTAGGGAGCAGAACAGGTGGAACAACCGAAGTACGCTGCCAAGAGGAACAGCAGGAGAGACAGGAGAGGTCTGCCACACGTGGGTTAGGGAGATGTGGTTGGGGATCGAACTCAGGTCATAGAGGCGTCAGCATGACTGTGCTGAGACTATGCCACCAGGGAGGCCCCTTGTTGAATTATTATTAAGTTATATGACTTATCTTCTCTGAGTCTTGGTTTGCCATGATTGTAAAATAGAAAGCAAGCAAGCAAGCAAAAAGAGAGGGAGGGAGAGATGGAAAATGGGGAATGCTTTGGAAATTCCAAAGTTCCAGAGACATGTAAGTGATCACTGCCATTATTGATAAACGCTACTAATTAATGATGCCTAAAGAAACTGAAACAATTTGCCTGGAAAAGTTAAGATTGGTGGAATGTTATCATTACCTCAAGTACCTGAACTTGAAGAAACACTGACTGTAAAACAGAGTGGACCCACTTCGGTATATTGTTCCCGAGGGATAGGCTGGGGCCAACCGGCAGGCAGATGTCCTAATGAGGAACCATCTGTAATAATCAGAAAGGTTTCTGGAATCCTCTATCACTGGAAATCAGTGGGGACTCTAGAATTTCTCAGTGTAGAGACTTGAAGGGCAGAGCAGCCTGGTGGAAGAACAGTCTGGTATGAGAGGTTCATGCTGAAGTGAGCTCAATTTATCACACGATAAGCTCAATATTGACTTAGCTTTGTTGTGTATTTATTGTGGCGAAAGGCACCCAGTGAGATTCTGTTGGTTCTTAAAGTTCTCCTGACCCCACTCTCACACCAATCGCTGGCCAGAGGTTGATATAGATGATGAAATTAATGTTTCATTGGCCAGAATGTCAAGATCCAACTGTAATTTTCTTCATATAAACGAGAGCAGCTAAAATCTTGAAGGTGATGATGTATACATGAGAGTAAAAAGACCAGAAAGAGGGGTGCAAACGCCTCTTCTACTGAGAAAACAGAGCTTATGCAATGACTCTCATCGACTATCCCTCCCACCTGCCTAAAACCACTATATAAAATTGTGTGAGGAAATAAATGAAATTGCATTAATAGATAAAAGCGAGTTTGCACCTATAACACATATGTGTGTGTGTATATATATATAAAGACAGGCACACGCAACACAATTGCATAGGACCGTTCTGTAAATCACACATTCATTCCGGCACTTATGTGAACTTAGTCGTCAAATCCATCAGCCCACAGAAAACACTCAGGAATCTGATGAGACTCGAATCCATTTAGAATCTGTCTTCTTGCTAGAAAAAAAGAGTATATGTTTTCAAGAAGACATTTGGCCCAAAGAGGATTTAAGGGAAAGCCTTTCCCATTTAAATAGCTGCTATTTTTGTAAATGGAACCGAACCAAGCTCTCCATGAAGGAGAAAACACTCTGTGAAGGGCTGAGAAATTCGGAGAGTCTGGGTGGGCTGGGGGAGGGGCAGAGCGGTCGGCGCTACCAAGTGCGTTTCTCCGACATTTAAGCCACATCTCCTAGAGAGAAGAGCGATGCGCTGAGCTGCACCTGCTCGCACCTGTGCCGTGGTGTAGCAGAGAGCGGAGTCTTAAGGAAGCTCCGCCTGGGGGAGGGTGCAGGGCCCCCCCCCCAGCGCATTCTGCGCCGCTGGCAGGGACAGGCCCTAGGAAGGCAGGGAGGTCTGTGCCCTGACGCCAAAGTGCTCTCATCTGGTCTTAGCTGCCGCCAAGCCCCGGGGGTGGGGGGCGCGGCGCCCTCACTGGCACTCACTGCCACCAACCACACACGTGAGCTAGAACCGCTACGTCACACACCCTGACTGAGAAACACGGTATTTCTCAGAGTTTTACAAAATCCGTCAGTGGCAGCATTTTTCCAAGATGAGGGAAAGTCCATGAAGACCTTGCACGGCTCCCCAAAATGAAAAGCCGGTGCAGTCACCAGGGGCTGCCTTCCGAAGTTCCACTCCACACCCACAAGGCACATTCGGCCGCCCCAGGGACCGAGCTGAGCGCAGGTATCCGGAGGGACCCTCCGCCTCGGGCGCTCCCTGTGAGCAGAGCGGGATGCCAGGGCAGCGGCTCTGCACCATTCGCCCCTGAGAGAAGCCGCTCACTTGACCAGCTGGAATGTGACGCTCCTAGAACATGAGCTGGCCCAGAAAAATAGCGGTCCCTGAAACGCCGAAGTGAAAGTTGCTCGGTGTTATTACGGCCATCTTTTTTTTTTTTCCTTTAAGATTTTACTTATTTTTTTTAAAGATTTATTTATGCACACAAGAGCTGGGGTACAGGTCAGAGATGTGGGGGTGAGTGGATTCAGAGAGACAGAGTGGGGAGCAGAACAGGCAGGCTGAAACACACAGCTGAGGGGAGCAGCGAGCGAGGCAGGAGATGTCTGCTGAGCCATGTGGGTCCCCTCCCTGGCGGGAGGCAGGGATCAAACTGGTGCTGCAGTGGCTGTGGTTTGCTTCATAGTGCGTTGCTTAACCCACTGTGCCACCAGGGAGGCCCCTATTTATTTATTTAAAGATTTATTTATTTATTCATAAAAGAGCTGGGTACAGGCCAGAGTTGCAGGAGGTGAGAAGACTCACCAGAGACAGTGGGGAGCAGAACAGGCAGACTGACTGAAACATACTGCTGAGGGGGAAAGCGGGGAGGCAGGAGAGGTCTGCTGTGCCCTGTGGGTCCCCTCCCTGGCTGGGGATCGAACTTGTGCTGCAGTGGCTTCATAGTGCTGCGCCTTAACCCCCTGCACCACCAGGGTCTTCTTTAATGGTATTTGTCTTCTATCCTCATCAAACTTCTAACTTCCTGATGGCAGCACTGGTTTTTCTTCCCCAAGATTTCGCTAGATGGGCATCGGTGGGCACCTGCTTTATTTCTAGTGGGTCAGGGAGGAGGAGTCCTTCAGAGTGGTCATCTGCTAAGGTGCCAGTTTTTGCAAGGCAGTCTTTGCAAATATCATCATTGGCCCAAATCAGAAATTGATGTGAGACCCAGCGTATCCATGTTACACTCCAGGGCTGTCAGCCGAGGCCCGGCTTGACATCTGAATTTAACTGACACTGTTTGCTTGCGCTGAGGCCGCCTTTCTGTCTGTCTCTGCTGCAGAGAATGATTCCTGGAGGGGCGCCTCAGGGGCTACGAGAGCATAAACAACTGGGATTCAAACCTCAGTTACACTAATGACCCACCTGAGCAAGAGGAAGTTCTGAGTCTAAAATAACATTCATTTAATCTCAAGGTTAGAGTGATTTTTAACTTCCTATAAACCCAAATGCCCTTTGAAACCCCAGAGAGGAAAACTCTATATGCACACTGTAATGAAACTGTGATTAGACTTGTGAAGGGAGGCATATCCTTAAGTTACTTGGCCAGACTGGGTGTGAATCAAGTGGTTATGAGTCTTGCTTCTTTAAGTCAAGCAGAGGAAAGTTTAGGCTGCCAAATTGTCATTATTTTTAAAAAGATTTTATTTACTTATTTTTGCATAGAAGAACTGGGGTGCAGGTCAGAGGTGTGGTGGGTGAGAGGGATTCACCAGAGACAGCGGGGAGCAGAACAGGCAGATTCACTCAAGTGAGCAGGTGAGACAGGAGAGGTCTGCTGTGCCATATGTGGGTCAGCTCCCTGGCTGGGGATCGAACTCAGGCCCTTGCAGTAACAGTGCTGAGACTTAACCCCTAGGCCACCAGGGAGGCCGTAGGCTGCCAAATTATTTACCTAAGAAGTGACTAATTAATGTACATCTCAACAGCTCACCCACTTACCTTAGTGCTCAAATACTGTTAAATTCTGTCGATCCTTGCTCTGAAACCCCACTCCAATTTCCTAATCTAAGATGCCCACTGTCATCCGCTGAGTCACTCTCTCCCACTCTTGCCAATACCACCCATGCAGAGTGGCTATCACAGCGCACTGCAACGTGGCTCCTGTATACAGTTCAACTTTTGCAGCAGCTCTGAACCTTCATCAAAGGGCACCCAAGCTTGTGGCCAGTGCACTTTCCCGTCATTCTTGCAGACAGCCTCCTCCTCCAGGCAGCCCACCTTCCTGCTAACTCACCCAGTGTACAGTGTACTCACTGACTCGTCTCTGCATCTGCCCATGCTTTGCCATGTTCACTGCCCATGACTGTCCTGTTCCTTCTCCTGCTCTGCATCAGCAAATGCTCCTTGTTCTCAAGCCGAGGTCAGGTCCTGCTTTGTCTATGAAGCCTGGCTCTTTCAGTCCACAGACGCTCCCCTTCTCTGTGCAGCGCTTAGCGACAACGCTGTGGGTTTTCAGTCTAGTCGTCCAGGCACATGCAGTATCTGTAGAGCTGGACACAGATTGTAATTTCACACAGAAAACGGCTTCCACAATTTTTATTTCTCCCAATATAGCTGAGACCAATTCTTGAATTTCTCTGTCTTCATTTTTATGCCTGATGACGGTGGCTTAGTTATAATTCTACTGCCAGTGAACAAAAATAAATGACTAAAAAAGCCACAGATGTCAAAACATCTCTTCTTCCCATCCTACTAATCTTGAAGAGCTTCCTTTAGCTATTCCCCCTCTTCTTTTTATGTGATATCAAGGAATCTTTTGAAAGGGACCAGAGAGAGCAGCTGGATCCAAAGGTCAGGTGAACACCAATGATGCTCTTTACACATATTAACAATAATAAAATTCCTCCTAAACTAGAAATCACAACATGGTTTTACTACAATCAAAAAGCAAACTCAACACTCAAAGCCTTAGAGAGAGAGGTTCAATGTCTTATCTTCTCATCTATTTAAGGGACTAAAAAAACTTTAAAACTAATAGCGAAGGAAAGATGCTGTTAGGCAATAATTTTAGATAACAAGTTGTACTTAATAGTAATTCCATTAAAATATTTCTACGGTTCTCCATTGTTTCCATAAATGTAATAAATTGAAAAAAAAAACAATAATAATAATGTAAAGTTAAAAATATTTGGAGTTTAAACTGTTGATCTGAATAGTCCATACAAAACCTCCTATTCCTGTAATCCTAACACACCTATTTAGTATCCAGGAGTATTTGGCCTCTGTACCAGAATCCAATGGTAATCTGACTTGACTGTAACTTATACAGAAAAGAAAAACTAAACCGGGGCCTCCCTGGTGGTGCAGGGGGTTGGGCAACACACTATGAAGCAAACTGTAGCCACTGCAGCATGAGTTTGATCGCTGCTGCCGGCCAGGGAGGGGACCCACATGGCCCAGCAGACCTCTCCTGTCTCGCACGCGGCTCCCCTCAGCAGTGTGTTTCAGTAGATCCACCTGTTCTGCTCCCCACTCTGTCTTGGTGAATCCTCTCAACCCCCACACCTCGGACCTGTACCCCAGTGCTTGCATGCATACATAAATAAATCTTAAAAAAAAAAAAAGGGCCTTCCTGGTGGTGCAGTGGGTTAAGCAACGCACTATGAAGCAGACTACAGTCACTGCAGTGCGAGTTCGATCCCTGGCCAGGGAGGGGACCCACATGGTGTGGCAGACCTCTCCTGCCCGCCCGCTGCTGACCTCAGCAGTGTGTTTCTGTTGCTCTCCCTGTTCTGTTCCCGCTGTCTCTGGTGAATCGTCTCACCCCCCACACCTTTGGCCTGTACCCCAGTGCTTGCATGCATACATAAATAAATCTTAAAAAAAAAAATAAAAAAGGAAAAGAAAAAAAATTAAAAAAAGAAAACTACACCCTTCTAGCAAACAATAATGCCTTTGAGGAACAACGGGATCGATGAGGTGAGCCAGGGGCTTCTCTAGTAAAAGGCTCTTTTTGGGGGTGCAGCGCCCAGAGACCGCACACCGCTGTCCTCGGGTAATACGCTCAAGGCACAGACTCCGCGCAGGGACACCCGAGTCCAGATCCTCGCCAGTGTTCACGCCCGGGCAGCAGGGGCCACGACGGCTGACCCCGGCAGCCCTCCGAGGCACGAGGCATGGGTAGGGGAGCACGCCCTCAACGTACAGATAAAGTTCACACAACGCCTGATGCTTTCTGCCCCGGCCATCATGGACCCAGAGAACCACGGCCGGGCGGGCGGGAAGCAAGTGCAGGGCCCGCGACCACGTGGCCTTTGCCAGAACGCCTCACCCTCTGCTGCCCTCTGCCGGCGGGGAGGACTGACTGCCGCGGCGGCCGCCGAATACCGCCGCTGATTTTGTGGTTTCCAGCAGGTGACCTGGAAGTAGCGTATGCGCTCATCTTTTTTCCTAAGAGTTGCTGCAACATTAAAACAAATGGATCCCTTATGTGAACGCTAATCTACAACGTCGTCTCTGCTCTTTTTGTTCTTAGACATGAAGTTAAGTCTCGTTACCTTGCAGTGACGCCTGTCTTGGTCTAAAGGCCCTTTGTCCAACAGCTTAGGGCGGGGTTTCCTTGTCTTTGCTGTGTTTGAAGGGGGGGGTGGGTGGGGGGAGGTATTTTACAGGGCAGGGAGAGGGGCATCCCAGAACCCCCAAATCTGCTCCCTCTAAATAGGTTCTGCCATCCACCGCATCAAG
>JAGFMF010011662.1:4583409-4622684 GCA_019455555.1 Galemys pyrenaicus
TGCATCTGCCCCTCAGGGCAACTTCACACCTTGCCCCCCCCTTCCCTCCCCAGGCAGCTTCCAAGTGCTCTCCCTCCACCCCTGCCCTTCCTTCCCTCCTGCCCTCCTCACCTCCTTTTCTTCCCTCCTCCTCCTCCTCCTCCTCTTTTTCTTCCCCTTCCTCCTCTGCCATCCCTTCCTCTGTCCCTGCTTCAGTCCTCCTCCCTCCCTCCATCCCTCTCTCACCCCCCTTCCCCTCCCCCCCTCATATTTCACAGTTCACTGAAGTTGTACTAGTCTCCTGTGTTGCATCTACAGTCACTCCCACACAAGTCTGGCCATTCTTTTACACTGCTTTCTTTTATTTATTTATTTATTTTTTAATTTAAATTTTTTTCCTTTATTAAAATATTTTAAAATTTACATATACTTGCCATTAATTGTAATCCCCATGTATTCCCCATCACCATCTCACCAGTGCACCATCACCTCAGTCCCTCGTGTTCCCATCCTCCCTCAACCCTCCTTACACTGCTTTCTTTTAGTTCAGCCTCCCCCTGCCTGACATTCATAATCTGTATCTCCAGCTTATTTTTCTGCTAATTTTCCTCCTTGCATCCATCCATGAGCCTCCAAAAGACTAGAACTCTACGGGACTCTGCCTCCTTCTGGACGTCTCCTCGGCCTCCTGATGCTGAGAGAAACCCAAAGACTAAGCGCATCACTGGGTGAGCAGGTGCTGTGCATAAATATTGACTCGTGGTCTTTCAGCACTGCGTTTCCTAAAAACTAGAGCAGGCTAGGGAAGGAACCCTGGCCATGCAGGGTCTGTGCAGCTTCTCTGTCTCATCACATTCAAATTTTACACATAAAAACGTCTGGAGTAGCTGTCCTCCTTGGGTTATAGCTGAAAGCTCTGATTTCAGAAGTTAAGGAACGTGCCCCAGAGCATCTACTCTGCCAGATGCTGCCAGGATCTGGTCTTGGTTTTTAGATTCCAAATCTGATCACTTAGTCTCTGCATGGCACGGATGTAAAATAAGGTTTGCGAAAAGCTTAGAGAGTTTCACAGACTTTTTAGTTGTGGTTAAAGGTACAAGTAACTCTGAGCAAGGAGCTGGATGAGAGAAACAGTGTGATGAGTGTTCACAGAAGCAGAGTCCAGGCAGCCAGGGCCTCACCAGCATCTCGCCAGTCCTGCTGTCTGGCTCAGCTTCCAGTCTCCGTGAACACAGGTATTCCTCCGACGTTGCTGCATGTTCTATTCTATCTGTTGCCTTGTCTTCAGAGAACGCATTTCTTTTATGGCTTCACGACCTGAATTCTGCATTGTCACACCCAAGTTCCAGGCCAGCTCCACCCTCGCCTCTTACTATGTAGCTGTCACTTCGGTTCTGGTCAACATGTCCCCAAACGAGCTTGCTAGTTGTCTACATCACCCACTGGCTCCCTGTGTTCCATTTTTCTCTTTCAATGTCATCGTAGTCAGACTAAGGGTTGACTCGATCAATGTCATAACCAAAAATCACTTCCATTCCACCACTCTGATTTAAGGTATGTCTATGTCATGCTTTGCTTTACTCTTTACTATTTTTACCGACAAGCTAATATTTCAAATCCATTTGGATGCACCTAGATAATGACATGGCTTCTTCAGTGAGCTGTTTCCTGGCTCTCCTTATTAGAATTCATCCTCACACATCACAGCAAACTCTTTTCCTTAAAATTTTCTCAGAAGGCCATAGCCGCAGTTCAGAGTTCATGCGCTATTGCATGCAAGGACATGTCTGCAGTGTGGCTCCGAAGCCTTTTTAGCCTAATGTCCCGGGCTCCATAGCCTCCTTGAGCTCAGGGACGTCAAATGGCCCAACTCAGTTTTGTCCTCCAACAACTCCCACACTGACCAGGGATGCAGGCCTCTCCGCTCCATCATTCAGCCCTCTTAAAGGTGCGGGACCTAGGTCCTGAAGCCTCTGCCTTGCTGATTGCCTCAAGGCTGGCATACACCGGTAACACCGTTGTGTGCCGGCATCCACGTCTCTTATTCTTTGACCTTCCTGTTGTCAGCTTCAATCTTATATGTTCGATAGCTATCCCTCTGAAGACGCTTGAATCATGTCAGGGCTTGAATTATATATACGACATCCTGAGATAATGCCCCCGCCCCACCTGCTGTTCACTTCTACCTAATCTCCCTTTCTCACTGGTCCACTTCCATCTTCACTGTTGGCGATCAGTATGTATCTGTTGCACACTTGGCCTGTTTGCGGTGCTAGCTAGCCGGTGTTGAACAGATCAGACTGAGCTGTGCTCGGTGTGAGAGGAAGGCGTCTCGCCCTTGCGTCACACCCATCCATGCACTCCACGGGTCGCGCCCACCACGGGCTGTGCGCTCCACGAGCAATTGCTGCAAAGTATGCCCCAGACACCAGTGGCTGCAGCAGGGGCAGTGGGTCAGGAAAGGGTTAGCTGGGGCCTCGGCCTTCCGTTTCATGGACAGCTCTCAAGGTCACTGCTGGCTTCATTTATTCTGTTCCCACAGGCGTCGCACAAAGGACGTTCCATCCCCCAAGTACCAGTTATGCTTTCTATTTGAGCAGAGTCATTACATCCTCCACCTAAAAATGCCCTTTCCCACCCCCCACCCCTGGACATGGACGGGTGAGGGGCACGTGGAGGCCATTTTGGGGGATCATGCAGTGATGTAAGCTATTCTGAGATGAGGGGATGTAGCTTGGGGCCCAGCAAACCTACTAATGATGACAGCCAGTGTTTAAGCATGCGAAGTTCCAAAGGCCAGCTTCCCGCACAAACTGAAATCAAGGAAAATCAGTCAAAAGTGTAAAGCAATGTTATTTCTGGGTGTTGGCAATTTGATGTGCAGCTTTTGCAACCTGAATCATTTCAAGCCCTTCTCAATTTGTATAACAAGTGGCCCTGCAAGAAAGCACATCCACCTTGCCACAGTGGCATGGCTTTTCACCAGCGCTGAGCAAGGCCCCTGGCTTGATAGTAACAGGTATACAGAGCTTCCTCTTCTTTCCATCATTGCTTCTCGGACTATTCTAGAGGGTAGGAAGAATCAAGTGTAAGAACATTGAAGATTCATCGCTAGAGCTTTGGGGATGGGGAGCTACCAGCACCTTCTACTATTAGCTCCATGAGAAACCTACTGCCCACGTGCAGATTTCACTGTTGCCTACGCAGAACTGCCCCGGCATAAAGCTGACCAGGCTCCCGAGGCCTCCATAGGCCCAGTCCCTGCCTTGCTGTCAGCGTCCAGCTGACGTAACCAGCCACTGGATGTCACTCTTACTCTAACAGCTGGCTAGGCTGGGCTGCTAGAATCAACAGGGTGATTCAGCGTGCCCATCACTGGCCTGGCACCCTGCTCCCAAGGCCAAGATTCAGACCAGGCCTCTTACCACAGTTCACAAGTCTACAAACGTACCGATATACACCAAGTGCCGTCAGCTGCCCACTCTCATTCGTTCCATCCACAAGAACAGGGATTTGACACAGGCGGCGACTTCCCCGTTTGGAGAGAGCCCGTGCCCTTGGTTCCCAGCATGAAAACAAAATGCTTTTTGTAGCTGTTTGCTTGAGCTGGCCTAACCGAGTGCCACGGCCCGGGTGTCCCGAACACGCAGCATTTATTTCCTTACAGTTTTGACTTCTGACGACTGAGAGCACGGCGCCGACAGCGTTTCCTCTGAGGCCTCTCTCCTGGGCTTGGGCTCTCCCCTCTGTGTGTCTCTGTCCTCTTTAGGGACACGGTCACATCAGGTTAGCTCGTCCCAATGAGTCCACTCTCACGTAATGCCTTCTGGAAAGACCCTGCTTCTGTGCACCGCTGCATGCTGAGGGGCTGGGCCTTAGAATGTTGACATGTGAATTTTAGGGGGACACCATTCAGCCCCTCACACTCTGTCCCAACGTGTCTGATCTTAGGGTTGCTCCTAGAGCTGCTGGCTGCTGGTTCAAACAGCATTTGCACAGACTGCCGGAGGCTGACGCTGCGTCCACTAAGAGGCTTCTAAGACGAGCCCAGCGCCTCCACGGTGGGTCTGTGGCATGTGTGCCAGCGAGGCCAACAGTGAGAATATGCAGGTCCTGTCCCGCCCCCACGGAGGGCCTGTCTTGTCCTCCTAACTCTGCTGTGTCTCTCTAACGGCCTCACTGAAATAGCCTCCCAGTGAGTATTCAAAAAAGCGTGGAGTCAACCGCCTGGGGCTGGGGGTGGGGGGGCACCAGACTCCAGGAAATGCGCTCGCCCCGCCATGCACGAATGGCGGGTCCTTCAGCATGCGCCCAAGAGTGCATGGCAAAGCTGAGCCATAAGACGCCCTTCCCTTCGCGCTCTACCCCGCTCCAAGAGAACTGCAGAATGCACGGGAATCCTGCTGGCAGCTCGGGGCAGGCCCACGTGCTGGGCGCTACGCCTTTATGTCTGTCACTGCATGGGGGGGAGCGACCATGCTTCTAGTCTGCACATTCAGTTGCCCCTTCCTTGTCTCCCCATAACTCGCACCACGTGTCCCCGTGAAGAGTTAGTTGTGAGGCTGAAGCATCTGTATTCTCACTGGATTACAGTGCCCTGAAGACAAGGTCGTGTGTGCAAACAGCTTCCTCCAGGGACAAGCATCAGCAGTGCTCAGAGAAACGTGGGGTGCTTGCAGGTCTCCTCAGAGCTCCTCAGCCTCATTTTCATTCTGGGTGCCAAACTGGGTCCTCTCTCCACCCCCACCCCGGGCAGCCCCGGCCAGGAGCCCTAGTGGCGCAGGCATGCCTCCATGCCTGTCACTGCCCCCATGGTGCGTGGGGCGGTAATTGGGTTTGGTGTTTGCTTTCCCCCATTCCTCTTCTCTACACACTGAAAAGATTAAATCACACAGAAATGCTATTTCCGATCACCTTTCCTCGCTTCCTACAAGCAGCCCGGCCTGGGCCCGGCCCGGCATGCAGAACACTTGGAAGGCAAACCACGGGGCTGGGCACCTCCCTGATTTGGGGAAACCACCTCGCTAATTTGAGGTTGCTGAAATGTCTGCCTTCTGATTTCCTCATCCAGGCCGCCGCTGCTGTCAGATTAGAGCAATTAACTGGTAATTAGGACGCTGAATGGGAAAATTAATTTGGGGGACCATAATCACCCTCTCCCTCCAGGAAATCTACATGTGTGCATAAGCACGGAGGAAAATTCTGAAGTATCTGCCAGTGTAATAAAAAGCGGCAGTCTTGAGACGCAAGGCTTGACTAATTAACTTATTACGAACCCACAGCATGTAGTTATCAGAGACACCTAATCGATTCTTCTAATGTGGCTTGGACATTACATGCTTGCCTTCTTCGCTTACTTTGAACGCGGTCAAGTTCAAAACCAAGCTCAAGGGGGAGGCAGTGTAGACATTTAATTTGGATTTTCAAAAGTGCATTTTCCATATGATTCCATGTTGTGTTTGTGAATATCGACCCAAAGGGCTGGCTTGAAGTTCTGGAAGTATCAACAGCTCCACCGGAAGATGCTTTTGGACATTCCTGTAACTTTTCTTCTCCAGGGTGCTCTCCGAGGCCAGGGAGATGATGTTCCTACTGTTTGTCCTGCTGTTTTGATGGCGCATCTTCTCACTGCACAGTCACTGCCTGGTCGTCTCCTCCTCGGGGAAGGACCCACGCTGCGGGTGCCCTGCAGCCGGTCCAGCCTGCACAGGGCCGGCCGCCCCTCGAGGAGCCAGGCAAACGGGCAAAGGGATCTCGGCGCCCTCAGCAGATGTGACAGGCCTCCAGCGCCGAGCAGGGCCCTGACACCCATGCAGAGCGCGGGCAGGGAGGCAGGCACGAGGGAGGCAGGGGGCTGGGAGGCTGGCAGCAGCTGAGCGGTCCAGCCCCCACGATCTCGCACTCGGTTCTCTCTTCTCTCTCAGTCTCCCCAGTGCGCTCTCTCGGGCATCCATAATCACAGGTGTGCGTGCCTGTGCTCACACTCCAGGTGCCTGTTGTGTTAACGCCTTATCACATGTGGGCGACGAAGCCAGGGAGGAAAGCAAAGCCACAGTGCCAGCCGTAGAGGCCGGCCCCAGAGGCACAAGAGCCCGCCCACGTAAGTCCATTCTCTTGCACCCACCCTCTGAGAGCGCCTCCTCAGGGATTACCACCGCCACCTTTCAGTCATCACAATTCAGAGGACCTCTCATTTCAGACTCTCCTGCCCGCTACACCGCGGTGTGGCCGCGTGTCCAGAGCTCTCCCCTCGCATGTGTCTGCAGCCCGGCCGACGTGCACCTGCCCTGGAGTAGCTTCCTTAACCGTCACGCCTCCCAGCACCACGGGCCCCATCGTGCGCACGGTTCTCTGCTTCTCCGGGTTCTCATCCTTTCTCCTTCACTCGCTCCTGCCTGCAACAGGCACCAAACGCTAAGTCACCTCTCACTTTCTAACATCACCAGCGTTTCAGCGTTTCACAGGCCCCGAAAGTCCAGTGTCTGGTCTCCATGTTCACCCTGTAAGACTCGCTCTTCCCCTCCCGCCTCCGGTGGTGGCTGGTGACCGCGCGGGCGGCCTGCCCTTCAGGCCGCACCAGAGGAGGCCTCTCTCCTCCGGGCGCCCACTGAGTCCCTGGCCCTCGGGAAGCCGATGCAGACAGCACTGGATGCTTCTCCAGTCGTCTGGACCCTCTGAAAATCAAAGCACCAGCTAACATTCATCGGAGAGTCATGTGTTCTCAACTTTAGAAAATTATAACAAAGTAGGACTTAGGATCATAGGGACTTAGGATCCCACGGAAAACTCCGGGGAAAGGTGATTTTTAAAATTTGCATTGCGCTGCATAGAGGCAGCAGTGGTGTATGACCTGTATTTGACCTCGAGGTCCGGCTCACGCGCTCACATGCATGCCACACACCGCACCCCAGCGAGGTACCTACAGCCCCTCACCTCCGTGCCCTGGGCCCCTGCCCACGCTGCTCTCCAGCCCGCCCCTCCTGCTGGGCGCCTCAGCTCTGCGCTCAGGTTTCTAGGATTTGTGTTGGTTTAATTTTGAAAGGACTCATTTCTGGAATGAACATTTGGGAGCTAACGATCTTATAGACGTGATCTGTTTCCTAAGACTGAAAAATAAAGAACATTCTGAATGAAAGCACTATAAATGCTATTTTATACCTATCAAATTAATAGTAAAGGAACTATTTTTAAAAAGCTTGATTGTCAGATAAGTTTCAGAATTTCCTACCCTTAATCATTCAATGACGTGCCTCTGTATTTTTTTGGCTTTAGTGAAAATGAAATGCATGTAAGAGGCTTCCCCCTCTTAAGTTTTAACCAGATGTTAGATGGACTTGTGCCCCTTACATTCTGCCTTCTGGGGACGATCTCTTTTACTTTTTATAACTGGCTAATCTTGTGCCCTGGATGGAGGCCTCGTTCTAATATTTTCTCTTTTATTTTCCTCTAATTTTACACAAATCTATTTTTACAAATTTATTGTCATAATAAATGATCAATTTATCATTTATTAAATTATATATATTCTATAAAATTATATATTAATGGTATATTATTCTATATAGTACACAAGTACATTTTATATAAATTTTGTAATTATATAATTAGATAATATGTTTGCTATATAAAATACATTACTACATTATTTTATATTATGTATTACATAAATTTATATGATGTATATATTATGACATATAATTATATAATCTACTATAAGTTATTATAATTTATATATTTTATTATTTTATACTTTATAATTATGGTGAATGATTTTTACTATTTTGCAATTACCTCTTTTTTCTCACTCCTACCCACTCTTCCTCTCTTTTTTTCCTATTTTTAATCCAGGAATTCCCTCCTTTTAAAATTATATGAGCAGGAATCACTTAACAGACATGTGAGAACTGATCTGCTCTTACTTCCTCAAGAGCACAGTGGGCTGCATGTGAGCTTGTCTAGAGCTAGAGCTTGTCTGGCCTCGCTCATCTCCCCTTAGACAAGCACATGGGCTCCAGAGTGGGCTGCCCAGTGCCCGCTCCCACTCCTGGGCTCCTGGAGCCCGGGCCAGTCTCACTGTGCTTCAGGCTTCTCCCGCCTGAAGCGGCAGCCTGGGACTCAGCCCCGAGATGTCCCCTGGTAGCTTTGGGGATATGCTCAGGAGTTAATATTTTAAATGAGAATCCAGAGTGGGGGCCTCCCTGGTGGCACAAGAGGTTAAGTACCGCCCTGTGAAGCATCCACAGCCACTGCAGCACGAGTTCGATCCCCAGCCAGGGAGGGGACCCACAAGGCACAGCAGACCTCTCCTGCCTCCCTGCTGCTCCCCACAGCAGTGTGTTTCAGTCCGTCTGCCTGTTCTGCTCCCGCTCTGTCTCTGCTGAATCCTCTCACCCAAACCTCTAGCCTGTACCCCAGTTCTTGTGTGCATCAATAAATAAATCTTAAAAAAAAAAAAAGAATCCAGAGTGACCCTGACTTTGAGGCCACCAACCTCGGTTCCTGCAAACTCTGAAGCAGAGCAGCAGGTGCCCACCTGCATGTCATCACATTTGTTCTCATCAGGCCACCTACACGTGGGTTGCTGTGCACATTTGCACAGAAGCACTAAATTTTGTACTCGAAAGCTCCCACTGCTTTTCCTTTGGTTCCCCCCATACACCTAAGTGAGGTTGGGCAAGTTGATGAAAATGGCCGTGACTGATTGCCACTGGGGCTCCCTGAACTGGGCCCCACCTCCTGGACTCCTCTTTGCCCTTCCTCTGCGGAGCTGGGGCCTGCTGGTAAACAGGTAAACACGAACCCTCTCAAAACTGGCCTCCCTGAGGAGTTTCATACAGAAACGGGACCATTCATTTCAACAAGCAGGAGTGAGGATGAAAGGAGAATGCGCTAGAAGGCGCTCCAAGCCAGGGCAACACGAGGTGACATTGATATTTTGGGGTAAGAAGCATTATGAGACTTAAGTACACGGATGCTCTCCCACCTTTGGATGATGACTTTGGTAAGTTCAGAAACCTTATCTTACCCTTGTGAACTCCCCAAAAGATGGCAGTCCCTGTATAGTTTTTCACTAAGTGTCATAAGTGTCTTACCGTAGGAACATACTACTCTTTAGTACATATCTTCTTGCTAATGTGGTTTTCAGCCTCGTTCCCCAACACCTCTTTCCTGAAAGGGGATTTTACCAGTGAGTGTGTAATGACTGGCTGGAGGTCCTGGGCCATAGGTGGGCAGATTTCTGGAAGACTGAGATCCAGGTAAAAGCCTCGATTGTCTGTCCCTTCTCTGCCCAATCATGTTCCATTAAGCAAGACCATGACAGTTTCAATAAAGTTTCAACAAACCAACAGTAGAAAAAAGGTCCCAAATTTAGGATTTCTGTGCCTTAAGGAAATGAGGCCACTGAATCACACTCATCCATCGGGAAAGGAAAGTTCCCAAGATGTGAAATGGCGAACTTGATGAGTTGATAGGATGATATTTCAAAATAAAATGAACAGTATTAACTTTTCCTAGAGAGTGAGTATGTGATTAATGACAGTACACAACCAAGATGAACAGAAATGATATTGAAACTTAGAGTACCATGGCTTGTTACAAATGAGAAAATAAACTGTAAATTGAGATTGTAAGTAGTTGCAGGAATAATATTTAAGCCAGAAGCCATCTGACTAACAGTACGGAGCTTCAGAAGATTTCAGTTAAAATAAGAAGAAAAGGGAGCAGAACTGTCAAGAGTGCCATAAAGATGGACATTATGGTGAACTTAGCTATTCTGCTCTCTTCAGATGCAATCCTTCCATCGAAGGTAGGAAGCCTGGGCCCACACCCAGACAACACTGTCACTTAGCATTGCCGAAACAATAGGAATTAAAGCAAAGAGGTTTCTGGTACAAAATGACAGTTTTTCATTTCATGTCACTCGGGTTGACAATCGATGTACAGGACACATGTCACAACTCATCACTGCTTATCTTGCAGATACGGGCCTTGGAAGTTTCCAGCAAGAAATGAAAATGCTGAACCACATAGTGAAATCCTATTTCATGAGATGAGCTCAGGTGAAGGTCATTGTTGTGAAGGAAAACAATTACAGACAACAGTTATTGATTTATGCCCAGACGGCCTTGCGAATGGGCCGGCAGACACCAGGCCTGGCGGCGCTTGCTGTCACCACCACAGAACAAAGCTGGGGTTCAAGTCTTTTCTTTGTCTGTCAACTGCTTGGTTTAACCCATTTCAACCAGCACTTAAAAATCAGGACTCACATAGTACAACTGGTATTTGTAGTTTCTTCTGGAAAATCAGAAGACTCAGCCCACAGGCCCTTGACCTCTGACATCCATCAAAGAAGTGGAACAGGGACGTCTTCCTTCTTTTGCCACCACTGACTGGCCAGCGGGTTCACCCACTGCCCGAGCGCCTAGACTTTTGAGTTGGGTCCTCGTCTTACCCAGAACAGAGCACGTGTTGTGATTCACTAACACTATACTTTATTATGAAAATGATGAACTGTACGTGTCCAGGGGACCCTAATGATGTTGCCTGGTTGCCCTTAGGAGACATGGAGATAAGCACATACACTCCAGGGGAATTGGTACCAATTATTTTTGAAATTAATGACAGGTGTTCTAGAATGCTCCAGGAAACTTTTTGGTTCTTATCTCTTTCTAATTTGAAAAATGTCCCATGATGAAATAATTTTCCATTAAAATAGTCCAACTGTGTTAAATCAGAAGCAGCTGACATAACTGGCATCGTAACCACATGATAGATTTGGCCAGAAAATAAGAAGTGAGAACAAAGTCTAAGCTGAAGTTTCAGTATCACTATTGTAGATCTCTGACGTCCAATTGGTCCTTGGGGGAAGAAATGTGGTCAAAGTTGAATCCGCCTAGGGACCAACGAGCAATCTTGCTATAACAAACAGGCTTACACAAATCTTGTTTTATGTCTGTCTTTACATATCTTGCAAGTTACTGTTAAGTGCAGTGTGGGCACAGGCTGTGTGTTTCTGTGTCTCAGGGAGAGGTCAGGTGTGTGCCTATATGAGGAGTGAAACATGGGACAAAATGTGTGTGTGTGTCATAGATGTTGACGTGTGGGCCAGAACAAGTCGGCACAATCATCACCTTGGTGTGACATTTGTAAAATCATGAGCTAACTTCAATTCTGAAGCGTTGTTTCCTAAAAGTACTGCAGTGCTGTGCTACTAGACAGTTGTATAATTAAGTAGAACACTGATGACTTGGCAGTGAGTTGATCTGGGGTAAGGATCGCCTTGTGCACACAAAATCACGACTTGCCGCACATGAGATTCCCAGTGACCAGTTAGTGGCATGTGGGGGCGTGCCGCCTTGAACCTTAGGGTTATTTGGCTTTATTTTTTTTTCTTTTTAAATTCAAGTCCATTTGGGGAGGGAAGGCTGCAGACATTTTTCCCTCTGAGAGTTCTCATCTCACATTCAAGTTGTTCCCTCTGATCTCCCTTTTGTCTTTCAAATCTGAAGCTTCTCAAGACAGAGGAGCCCCAAGGACAAAGCAGTCACATCAGCGCCTTGTGTGACATTGATGTGGCATCTCCTGGCTTCCTCTTGCCTGTCCAAACTCGGCTGCTGGTCTCTCACGAGCCAGCGCGAGGGGCAGCCCTGCTGGCACAAACTGCCGCAGCAAAGGCTTCTTTTTAGCATTTGGTGTCTGGGTTAAAAAAGATGTAGAGCAGAGAAAATGGCTTAGGGTCAATGTGAATAATGTGTGGTGCTGACAAGTACCTTGAGCAGTTTGAGGTCTGGGGGGAAATTGATAGATATAGCACGTGTGTGACTTTTTCTGCGTGTCATGGCTTGTTCTCACCCTCCAGATTTAAGATTGTCTAAATTTTGTGTGTTCTTTTTAACTGAGGTAATGTCAGTTTCCAACACTTTATATGATGTAGGGGTACAGGCTCACCCCAATTCAGATGTTTGTCAGCACACCACAGCCACCACAAAAGTACCCACAGTTTGCTCCCACTGTCTGTCTTTTGGGCCTTCCTCTCTTGGCTCGCTGGCCCCACTCCCAGTAGCCTCAATTCTGCAGTCAGGTTTCTGGGGTGTTTGGGGTTTAGTTTTTGTCTATTACCAAAAAAAGAGGAGATGAACTCTTGCAATCTGTGAAGGTACGGATGGAACCGGAGAGGAGAATGCTAAGCAAGGTAAGGAGAAGGACAGAAGGAGGAAGACAAATATCAAGTGATTTCATTCATAGGTAGAATACAAAGGAACAAAACAAAGGAACAGACAAAATTAAAGTGACTCAGGAATGTTGTTTCTGTTTTACCTCACTTCCCACTCTGTTCCCACAGTGATGGAAGACACCCCAAAGCAAGAGAAAGCGTGGAGGGCAGAAACATCAGAAAATGAGGCCTTTATAAAAATGCTTGAAGGTTATAATTCAGGGGGAAGAGAGCACCTGAAAATGGTTTTCAGAACATCAACAGTAATCATTTCGTGGAAATCACCAGGGGAATTATAGGGTAACGTTTGGAGAAGCATGAATATGGGTTTGATCAACCTTTGTATCTAGTGCAGGCAAATAAGTGCCTTTTAGGGAAACTTTAAATAGCATAAATGTCTCCTTTTCTAGCATGTTTTCTGCCTTGCCCTCCACAGAGACAATGAAGCAGTGCCATGAGGTAATAGATTTTTATTCTAATGAATTAGTATTTTGGAGTTTGCAGACAGAAAGGGGATCTTGAATGAAAATTGATCATGAGCTGAAAAGTCATCAGAATCTGGGTTTCTGTTGAGAATTTCTTCAGCTTTCCTATGGGACCACCCTCTCCTTGACTATTAAAGGGTTTTCAAAATAATTTATAATTCAAAGACAATTTAATTTCCTCAAAATGAGTCAGGGATATAAGATGTAAAAGCCAGTAAGAATGTATGCCTGTTCTTCAAATTTAACTGCTAAATATAATATTGATTTATGCATACAAAATGTGATAATATAGGTTTGTAGTAATAATAGCAATAACACTAATAATAATGATATACTATAATAAAGTATGCTCAAACCTAAAGGGACTTATCCAACTGTTGCTTGCCTTAGTGTAAAAGTCTGGCCTTCAATTTTCCCAGTACAGCAACAAATTTTAATTCTTATGACCATAATATAAAAAATACTTCCAATGCAAAATAGAGCTCTAAATTAAATACATCAACAATTCCTATATCCTATGTGTCTGTGCACCTCCAAATAACATATTGTGAAGTAGATGATGGTGAAATAATTTGACAAAATGCAACTCAGCTGTACAACGTGCAAATTTCCATCTCCTAGAGAATTTTAGATACAGAGTTAGCACTTTAACAGTGCAGCTCTTAGAGCCAGAGTCACACAGATATATAATAGTGAAACTGTTTGGAGGACGGACTATTAAATTGTTTCAGAAAGTCTGCCATAATACGCTGGCATAACTCCCTTAAAAGGAACACCAAAACTGGGTGCCAGCAAGTGTCAGGAGGGAATGTGCCTTAGTCCATGAGTAGTTATAACAGAATCCCACAGACTGGGTGGCTTATAAATAGCAGATATTTATTTCTTGATGTTCTGGAGGCTGGACATCCAAGATCATGGCTCCAACAGATTAAATGTCTGGTAAGGACCCACTTCCTAGTCCAAATCTATTATGACCTCCTAAGCCAGAAGGATGAGGTGGCTCTCTGGTCTCTAAGTGCACTAATCCCAATTATGGGGGCTCCATCCTTATGACATAATCACCTTTCAAAGGTCTCACCTTCGAATATCACACCAGGTGCTTATGTAAAACATAGGAATTTAGGGGTGGGGAGACAGTCCATAGCAGATCCATGAAAAGAAGTTGGTTCCCAAAGACTACACACCGGAAAGTTCTATTATCACAGGTATGAAGTGTGTAATTCGTTTCCTTACATGGTTGAGGGCTGCACAAAACACAGAGCCTAAACGACACACAAGGTCTTTGTCTACAGGAAAATGACAAAGAGTCATGTATGTAGAGACCGCCAAGGCAGCAAGGAAACCTCCGGTGCATTTGGAGTACAGCATATGCAATAATTCATTAGACAATTATTGCATATTTAAAATGTGCTGAACACAGGACTCAGCAGGCCTTTCCTCCAAAGCATCAGTAAATGTTTTAGGCTTTGCAAGACATAAAGTCACTTTCTCGACTGCCCCTACTCTGCTGCTGCCGCATGGAGCAGCCAGGGATGACCCAGAAAGGTGAGAGTGAAGCTGTGTTCCAAGAAGAGTCTACTCACAAAATCAGAGGGCTTTTAGGATGTGGCCCAAGGGACATAGATTGGAGATGGAGACCCCTGTTCTAGTGCATCAAAGAAATAGAGCCGGTGATATGGTGAGCTGTGGACATTTTTGAAAGCTTGCTCTCACTGACTTCTTTAAGAGGGTAATGAGAAGAGTGAGAAACTAGAGAAGGACTAATTTGTTAACAGATCTCTTAACAAGAACAGAGGCTGACTGCCATGTTGATGTTGGAAATGGAGAATGGTGAATGGATTGAATAGCTGTTTAGGCAGTGGAATATATAGAACTTGGTAATGAACTGAGTATGTGATCTAAAAGATGTGTCCTGGATGATACCCAGGATTCTGGCATGAAGATTTTGGCAGATGTTGCTGCATTTACTGAGCCAGGAAATGCTGGAAGAAGCCAGGTTTGGGGCAGAAGAACATGAATTCAGTCTAACACATACTGCACTCGGGAGGCATGAAAGGCGTTGGTATGGAACTTTAGAGTAGGCAGTTGTATTAATAAATATATAAGCTTGGGACTCAGAAGATAGAACTCAACCAGAAATATAAAAATATAAGCCATTGATATGTAGATGAAAATTTCAACCACAGAAGTAGGTAAGGTTAGGAAATGTCTATGGTCAAGCCCTAAGGATACTCAGTACGTAAAGTTTAACCAGGAGAGTAGCCAGCAAGAAAGCCTAAGAGGAGCATAGAAGGGAAGGATAACATGGAGGTCATTGAGGTGGCTCACGGGGAATGAATGATCTATATTAAGGTCATTTTAAAGTCATCTAAGATGAGCATTTAGCAACTTGCTGTCTGTAGGGACCTTAGTAAAAATGGTTCTGTTTAATACAGATTTGTGAGTTTGAGCTAGGTGGGTGAGTAGTTAGTCAAAGTCATATTAAAGTGGGTGGTATGAGCCTCCCTGGTGGTGCAAGGGGCTAAGTCTCAGCACTATGAAGCATCAGGAGTCACCACAGCATGAGTTTGATCCCCGGCCATCGAGGGGACCCACAGGGCGCAGCACACCTCTCCTGTCTCCCCGCTGGCCCCCTCAGCAGTGTGTTTCAGTCCATCTGCCTGTTCTGCTCTCCACTCAGTCTGGTGACCCCTCTCAGCCCCCCACACCTCTGGCCTGCACCCCAGTTCTTGTGTTCATAAATAAATAAATCTTTACAAAAAAATAAAAAGAGGATTTGAAAAGACAGTCACTGCCTTACAGAAGTAGAAACAGCTCTTTCAATGGTTGACCTTGAGCAGAAGGTCTTGAAAAGCAGGACAAATAACAGGAAATGGTGTGGCAGTAAATAAATATGTTTATAACAGTAAGTTACCATATCTGAAAAGTTATGGGAATCCCTACTAATGATGATTGGTATTTTAAAGACTTAAAAGAAAGAAAAGCTGTGGAGAGTTCTAATTTGGTTCCAAAGGTTTTGAAATTCACTTTCACGGTTGTGTTTCTGAGTTTCCCCATGATAAGAAGGGCAAACATCTTCTATCAGATACGCAATTCAGGCAGCTAGTTCCAGGTTCTGGCATTTTGTGCTAAAACTGGAAGATTTGTGTGCAAGCCACGGCTCCCGTCTTTGCCTGTCTGAAACCTGGTTGCACGAACCCTTCTCTTTCAGGTAATTCCTACTGGTCAACCGGATCACCAAGATGCACAGGAAGCCAGTGGACAGTACACTTCAGACTGCCAAACCGCAGGTCAGTTACGTCGCTGTGATTCTAAAAGTGGCTGTGAGATAGGATGCCGACTTATATAAATCCCAGAAAGAAAATTTCAGTAGAAATATCTTTACGATGACAGCCTAAATAGAGTTCCAAAATTCTCTTCAAAAAAGGTAAAAATCAGTTTGGATTCATGTATATTAAGAATACACACACATAATATGTGAACGTAAAGCTCAGGTATCACCAGGTATATGGACACATCATATGCACAAACATTACTATAGGAAATGTAACTGTAGATCCAGAAATCTCATAAATTTTTATGTCATATATTCTGTTACGCATGGTAATATTTAATAAGTAAACAAGAGATGGGTCCTTTTTAAACACGTGACAGAGTCCTTGCAGAACATCAAACTCTATGAGTTATTCACATCACATTGTGAGTAAAACTTGGGCACAAATCAATGTGTTCTTGAGGAAGGAGACGCTGGCACTCATCAGGGCACTGACCTTTGGAAGCTGCTTCATGTGGCACTTGTATCAGCTCTTTCAATCCCATTGTGCACATCCCCGCACATGTGGGCACATATGTCACTACATTATCATCTTCATTCTCACAATGTGAGCAAAAATTAATTAAAGAACGTCTGTTCTTAATGATTGAAATATCTGATAAATCACGGACATAATTTGTGGAAAAAGGGGCTTTAAAATCATCTAGTTTAACAGTATTATTGAGATACTAAGGTAGCAATTTGTGAAATTGTATCTTAGCACTTCAAAACATATTCAACTTAAATGCATCGAGTGATTAAAAATAAGATTAGTCTGGACTCTTCTTTCTAACAATAAGAGCGTCGTTAATAGCACTCTTGAAAGAAAACTGCTCTAATAATGCTGTTTGGTATAAAAAGAGTGGAAAGCAAGTAGCTGGAATTACATATTTAAGTGGGGGTGATTGGGAGAGATTGCTACCTTGGATAAAACCAAAGATGAGAACAGAAAGGAGGAGGCATGTCTGCCTCAAGATGAAGTCATGGATACCAGGTCATGGGCATCAAACTTCCCAGCTCCAGCCTGAGATCAGTTTGGATTCCAAAGTCCAAAGCTATATACTGTTATCTACTGTATATAGCTGTATATACATACTGTATATAGCTGTCATACGCTGTATATAATATACTGATTTTAAAATCTCCAGGGGCCTCAGACACTGGAGCAAACTTCACTATTCCTAAAAAAAACATCCTGGGCTTTGACATTGTATGCTAGATCTTCCAAATTCAATACAACCTGAGATCACGATGCTTAGGGTAAAAGTACCCTAGTCCCCTCGTCTGTGAATTCCTCTCCAGACTCACACAGCCCACTAAGTTCAGCAGAGAATATTGTAAAGAAAAGGAAAATAGAAGGAATGGTACAAGAGAAAATAAAGAGGAAGGAAAGGGTGCTCTGTCCCCTTGTTTTAAATTCACTCCAGACAGCACATGTCTTTTAGTGAACTAGCTCCTAAAAAAATTGATTTTTTTTATCAACTCCTGGGACATACCACTTCTCATTTCCATTCTGATTATGAAGGAGCACTAGAACTGCATCAACATTTTAACTTATTTCTTGAGCAAACTCATAAACTGATAAACGTCCCCAGTTGCTAATCTTGCTGAGCAGAATAATTTTCTCCTCTCCTGTAGAAAGTTAGTGGGCTATCTCGATGCCTTTAAAACAGGATGATGTTTCCTGCAATTGGGTGAAGAGGACTCGCCTTAAGTGCCCTTTCTGAAGCCAAGAGACATGAGTGCAATCCACATGCTCAAAGACTCCTGCTAATAAACGGGCTTCTCTTTTTCTTTTTGTTCCTACATGGACATGTTGCTATGTTGGGCTCTGAATGAAAACATCAGAATAAATGAATAAATATCTCATTCTTCTCTAGCATGTTAGAATTTGTGGGAAAAGTAAAAGAAGAAGGATGTGCCATAGGTTAAGGACACAAGAATCTTAGTCCAGGAAATAAAGGTGTACTTATTCAAAATCCCTTGTAAATAAAGGCCTGGAAAGAAAGTAGCTGGAGTCAGGGATCTAAATGGGTGGTTGGGAGCAATCTTTACTCCCTATTCAGCCAGGGGGATATTTTAATTATTTTGAGTTTACACCTAGGTTTTTAATGTCTTTCACAATGATGTGTCAATGGAAGTGAGAAAAGGCTAGATTTCCGTGCCCTAAACTGGCCTTCATCTGAGAGCAACAATGATGCAGTTCTACACAATGCAGGAGAGCACAAGGAGAGTTGGGGTTGCTAACCTCTTTTGAGTGGAGAAGGTGATGACTTAAAGTTAAGACCAGCTAAGGAGCTACATAAAATGGCCAAGAGCAAGATACAAGCATCATATGGCTCTCCTTCACAGAGTCTAATGCTTTCTATGTAATCTGTATATTTATGGATTGAGTGAAATGAATAAATGAATAAATATCTCCAAAAGCAAATAGCAACTCACAGCTCAGATGAGCTGTGCCATATTTAAGTAATGAAATAAGATATCATTTATTATAATTCACATACCTGAATCTGCTACCTGTCCAATCTGTCTTTCTCTGCCTCTCGTCTCTATTTCCCCTATTGTCTTTCTTTTCTATTCCCCTCTTTCTGTGCTTGTTTACTTCTAACATTTCTCCACTATTAATCATTATTTGGAAATAAAGCAAAGGTGAACCTTTTTTAATCTAATAAAATTTTTGTAATATGTTTAAAATTTAAACAAAGCTGTTCATTTCATGTTTTCTTAACGTTAAAATTACAAAGAGAAATTCACTTAATGTTCTTTAATAAATTATAAAATATATTGCCTCCATCTCAAATCTACAGAATGATAAGTCAGATTTGGCTAATAAAACCAGAATGAGCTATTAATGATGAACATATGGCTTGGTGGCTGTCATTTCACATCAGCCCCGTGTGGGAAGGCATGCTAACACAACACACCCACAATAACTGGAAGTGCCTACTAGCAGGTTGGCATCCAAAAAGATAAAAGATCAAGCTGACATATTACTTTAGAAATGACTACAGGTAAGGTCTTGCGCATATGCTGAATAAGCTTGGAAAATGTCTGGATGTCAAATATAAAAATCTAAAATTTGTGTCACTTTTTCATACTTTGTTGTTAATATGGGAAAACACATAGTCATTTAGTGCATAAAGTAATTCAGAATTTCCATATCTTGTGAGCTATATTTTGCAAACAACTCTTGAACACTGTGCTCATTAACTCTTCTTATTCTCTTCCACTCTCATTTCTAGACTGTTGACAGCATTTAAGTACAACCTCTCATTCTGCTTTCAATAGGTTGATCTAATGCTATTTCACTTAAAAATATGTCTCAATTTAAAAATACGTCTTTGCCACCTATTTCTTTATAAATTAGGTGAATCATTTCCTAAATCTTATGTGCTTTACATTGAAATAATATGGCAAGATGAACTAGTAAAGTATTCTTGGTTAAAAAAGTACTTCAAGTAGAAAAAAAAAAAAGACCTTATATTGGATTCCAGAATTTGTTTTCGGAAAACATGATTAAAAGACTTTAGCATGTGCTGTTTTCCTGTCAGCTAGTCACCACCTCATGCTACATCCATAGATGGCATCACACACTCGCTTGGCTGCCCCAGGTGCAGGCTAAGAAGAACTCATAACAAAGTCTAAAAATGGCTCAACTCACAATGTTGACACAGAACTTCATCTACTTTAATTCGTCATTAATCAACAAATAACTACTGAGGTTTCTTACCCATTGAGATGATCCAAACAATCACAGCTCAACAGGTTAAGAGACTTACAACAAAACAGAACAGCTCATTAGTTTCACACTCTGGATCTAGAGTGAAAGATTCATACAAGGGGTGTGATGGGCCAGAGGGCTTAATTTAGCAGACTATGAAAAGCTCATCCAGAGTTTTCTAGGTCTCAAGCTTTGTGATTTCTGAAGATTGTGCAGAATAACTGTTGGCTAAATGTATCATGGTGTTGATTGACAGTGGACAATCCAACACATAGAACTGGTTATCCAGTAAACTCATGAGTCCTCACAACACAGAGGCCTGTGCCCTCTCTCCTGGCAGGTGTACCTCTTCTTAGCCCGCTCTTCCTGGCTCTGTTCAGTATCCGACTTCCAGCCTCCTTTCATGCTCTAGACCCGCTTAGACACCGTAGGCTTCACAGGGCTCTTCCGTTAGGGGGATCCATCCTTAGGCACCTGATCCATCCCCACACCCATCCTCACAACAGCCCTATCTGATGTTTCATTCTAATCCATACTTTGTAGAGGAAGAGACTATCACCACACAACTTAATAATCAGCTAATGAGTTGGCAGAGTTAGTAATTGAATCAAGAGTTCAACCTTACCTACTTGGGAGTGTAAATTTCTTGAAATAGTACCTATATCTTCATCATTATTTTTTATTTCTACAGTAATTACAGATTAGTAGACCTTTGGTCACTGCATATGACTGTAGTAACATGGAATTGTAAAACTTGCACTTCCTCATTACCTTCCAGATGTATGCATTCTATCATAATCACCACTCCATCCCTCCTAAAATTAATTTCAAGTGACAACACCATAATTCACATTACAACTGTTCATTGCACTGGATAAACTGTGCTTATTAGAGCCCAAACCACTGGCCCATGCTC
Source organism: Galemys pyrenaicus (assembly GCA_019455555.1). Taxonomy (NCBI): domain Eukaryota; kingdom Metazoa; phylum Chordata; class Mammalia; order Eulipotyphla; family Talpidae; genus Galemys; species Galemys pyrenaicus. Next base: position 4,604,041 of record JAGFMF010011662.1, read on the forward strand.
TCTACTGCTTGGCCTGTTCCCTGTCTCCTGGCAGGTGTACCTCACTTTAGCCACCTTACCTTAGCCCGCTCTCCCTGGCTCTGTTCAGTATCCGGCTTCCAGCCTCCTTTCATACTCTAGACCCACTTAGACGCCGTGGGCTTCACAGGGCTCTTCCGTTAGGGGGATCCCTCCTTAGGCACCCGATCCATCCCCACACATGGAGGCTTATTTTATAGGTTCCAACATACCCTGTTCTCAAACTTCTCTGACCCTGCGTATGCAGAGAAATCTCTGAATCCTATCTTCTGTGATGAGATGCTGAAGGGAAAAAGCACAAGAGCTCAGGTCACTTCTAACTGCCTGACCTCAACACTCTTAGCTTTTCATCTATAAACTGAAAAGATTGGTCTAAACATTCAAGTTTATCTTTTGGATCTAAAGCTTGAAGGTCTCTAACAAGTAATTTCACGAATGCTTGAGTTATATTGTAAAAAATGAGCCAACAAATTCTAGTTAATTCCCCAAATAGAAATATAATATGAAGAGGGTCCCAGGGATCATCAGATCTGGTTCCAAAGGAATCATTACTAACCAGTACAATTATTACTAACCAGTAATAATTCCAAAGGGATTCTTTTGTGACATAAGCTAAACCACATCAACTTTATCTATGTTCCCTCATCTACAATCAAATAGATGAAAAGACACTCTACTTCCCCATTAGGATTGTTCTTGGAAAATACATGCTAGCATTCTAAATTATTTAGTAATATTATCAGATTGGAAACTCTTTAAATTATTACTCAGATCATCAACAGCTAATAATGGAATTTCGGAGTCTATAAGTTTCTGGGAGCCATGGACTCCCAAGAACTCAGTAAACAGGATTCTGAGGATTTGCAAACTAAACTAGGAAATAACGCATCTTTATTTTCATTGGCCATTTACTGAAATTCAGCATTCTCTTCCATTGTGAACACTGCAGCAAACCACAGTGGCATTAAGAATCCTTAATATTTGCTATCAATAGAAATTGCAGCTAGTTTCATATTGTATTTAGTTGTTACCAAACTCTCAAAACATTTATACTAACCACGACTTAGATTTGCCTTAACATGTCAATATGAGAAAGCACACTACCACTTTTTTATATTTTTGAACGGTATTTCAATAGAATCGCCTTCCTTAGCAATCCTGTGGACTTTCATTTTGTTCATTTTCAAATATTTTTCTCACCTAGGGTCTGAAGCTTCAACAGCCCCTCCGAGAGGCCCAGGGCAAAGTCATTTCTAATTACAGATAAGAGAGATGGGTGCCATCGACAGAGTATCACCCAAATTTCAGGCGAAGTGTCCTTTCTACCATGCTGTGCCTTTAGTCAACGCCCTTGGCCTCTGAACCTTCAATGCCAGTTGCTCAGGACAAAAAGAGTCACTTTGCCTCAGTCTGAAGTCTTCTAGAAACATACATGGATATTCAAAGTTAGAATAAAGGTTTGAGGTATCAGATTACAGAGCCTCTAAGGGGAAAGTATGTGGCCATCATTTGCTTTCTCAGAATTCTCCCTTCTCAGAGACTCTAGTTCCTAAACCATCTTAACGAAAGGACTTTAAAGGGGAATCAGATGGTCACCTGATCTCATTTCAATAGCCCCTGAGAGTGGTACAAACAGCAACAGATATTTTAAAGATAAAATGATCAGGTCCCAGTACAGCTAAAGGGTTAATCGAGGGAAGGTTCTTTTCACATCTCCAGCTTCCTACCAGATGAGACTGAACAGCCCCTTCCTCATGATGGAAGGCGAATTACCTCTACAGGTCAAGTAAGTGGCAAGAAAAGTAAATACTTTCCCCAAAACTATGGTCCCAGAGCAGAGGTGTGACTGTTGGTTCAAACAGGGAATCTCAGTTCCCACCCTGGAGCTCTGGAGCCAGAATCACATTCTAGAAATTCCCCGGGTGCTTTGCCTACAGATTAACATTTTAGGAAACAGTGCCCAAAGAACAATGGAACTGAGGAAAAGGGTGGAGATATTTAACTGAACAAAAAAAGTGTTAACTATGCAAAAGCATAGTTTGGGGGTGTTTAAAAAAAATCTATCTCTGTGATTGCTAACGACTCTATTGAAGCATAACTTACATACCATAAAATCATTGAAATGTACAATTCAATGAGTTTAGCAAACCTTAAATTATGAATTATGTGGTCATAATTACGACTTATTTTTCCACCTCCCCCTAGACAACTAATGATCTGCTTGCAGAGACTATAATGTTGTCTTCTGTAAAAAATTTATGTAACTGAATTCAAACAATATTTCGGGGTTTTGTTCTTTTGGGTTTATTTTTTTGGCTGACTTCTTTCACCTAGCATGATGCTTTGAGGTTCACCTGTAGAGGATCAGTAATATTTTCCTCTTTAAAATGTTATTTTAAATAACATTCCCTTGTATGGATAGACTCAGTTTGCTTATCGTTTTACCAGTTGATGGATATTTGTGTTGTTTCCACTTTGGGGCTGACTATGAATAATAACGCAAAGAGCATTTGCAAATAAAGCTTTGTCTCCCCAGTGATCTGATAGCTATCACTCAGCCATCTGATTTGCAGGTAGAACAACAAGGAAAAATAAAAGATCCAAACAGACTGTAAGATTAGTTTCCTTGACAGTTATTCTTACAACAATTTGTGCCAACAAAGCCAGCATCTCCAGGGTGGAGAGCCAGGGTCTGGTGGAGAAAGGAATGCAGCTGTGTAACTCCACAGTTAGAGGGGGATGGATTTTGTTACTAAATCTGGAAAGTAACAGTTGGCCTGGTGGGAAGGAGGAAAAAGTGGGAGTTTCCATTAAGCAATGATGTTTGCGGAATGTTCAGTAGTCAGTTGGGGTGGTGTACCCTGACAAGGATAGCGTGAATCACAAAGGCTGGGAACAAAGGACAACTACTAGCCCTTTGTTGGAGGTAATTTTAAAATGAAACAGATTTATGAAGAGTGTGCATGTTTTAGGTCCTTCAGGAATGCTTGGTGATTGAACAACATGGCACCCCAGAGGCAAATTACTGAGAACTTCATCAACATACTCCTGGGATTCCTTCCTAATGTGCAGCCACCTGAGAGGTGACTCACAGTACTTGGGGTTGCCCTTCACCTTGTCTTTTAAGATGAATGGAGACAAGAAAAGAACAGATGGGAGATGCTTTGTCGAAAGCAGAAAGAGGAAGCCGAGCAGGATATGACATTAGTCCCCTCACTTCGCTGATTTTAAGGGGAGGGATGGACATGCCTGAGATGGGGGGGGGGCGTAGTGTGTATGGGGGAAATTGGAGGAAGGTGGGCAAAGGTACACAGTTACAAGTCGAAAGGGGGGTTGTGTTTGTGTACTGGTCAGCACGCCTAAGATGCTTCCGCTGGAGCAAGAGAATGACACCGTGGGGGTGATGCTTCCTTAGGGAGATTGCCCCTAAGAGCTTTTCCAAGAGGAAACTAGATGTGCCTTGTGATGGAAAACTCCTGAGAGTCTGAGCGGCCAGTAGCCCAGAGGGCTGCCACAGGGGTGTTGGCCATTGCTGAGGAAAGGCAAGTCCCCTTATGCACACAGAAAGACAACTTCATCACACTTAACATGCTAATTAAAGCTCTGATTAGCCTGACAATGTTGTGAAGATTACAAAAGACTTAACAATTTTATTTAAGGTTAACCTCTTTGACTTTTGGAACTTCTTGTCTCCCAAATGTGGTGAAAGAGAGGGATTAAAAAGTCCCCTAAGAAATGAAATGATATAATGAGCTAACAAATCACATAATATCAATTTGTTCCCTAAAATATAATTACATGGGTCACCATTTTAATCCAAGGCATTTATTAAAACAAAATTATGCAAAAAGCCCTATAGCCAAAAAGATCTGGAAAAAAAATAGAGCACAAATAGTACTTTAGTTTGACTGGATTTAAAAAAAATTCAGTCTATCTCAGCATGATTTCTGCATATTTTAATAAAGAAAAATATGCTATTTTCGTACTTCATTAACCTTCTTACACCCTCATGCATAACTGTCATTCTACTGTATAGATGTCTGATTACAAAACTCTAGGTTAAAGCTTAAGGAAATCTAACATTTTTTATAGTATTTATTTTTATCAGAAAATAAAACTCATGCATATTCGCACAAAGAAAAAATATTTAAAAATCATCCTTCTTCCTATAACATAAAGACACCTGCTATTAACAATGGAGAAATTTCTCTGATGTAATGTCAAGTATAACTGTTACTTTGCTAAAGTCAACTTCTTGATTGACCTTGATGAAATGGGCAGTTATAAGACTATAAAATAATTTGATCTTCTTTCCAAAGAAGCACCTTCAAGGACACATCTCACTTGCCTCATCTACTGGTGGTCGACGCATTTTGTAAGAGGACCAAACCAGCTTTCTTATTGGATAGTTCTGAGAACATAAGTAGAAACATATTTTGGAAACATATTTCCAAAACAGCAATGAGTTCACCCAAGGTCTTAACCTCCTCTTGGGTCATGATGCTGGTTTCTCAATGAGCATGTGTTCAGGTCACAAACACTTCAGTCCATAATCTTCTTTCTTTTATTTTTAAAGACATTTTAATTATGCATACTAGAGCTGGGGTATAGTCCAGAGGTGCAGGGGTGGTGAGTGGTCTCCCCAGAGACAGAATGGGGCACAAACAGACAGATCCACTGAAGTACACTGCTGAGGGGAGTAGCGGGGAGACAGGAGAGGTCTGCTGCACCATGTGGGTCTGCTCCCTGGCTGGGGATCGAACTCATGCTGTAGTGGTTGCCAATAGCTTCATAGTGCTGAGACTTAACCCCTTGCACCACCAAGAAGGCCCCATAATCTACTTTCTTACCTCCTCTCTATTTGTCTGACTCTTTTCTTTAACTAGTGAATATTAAGCTCTATTTCAAATTAATTAATTAACCACAGAAGTTTCAAAATGCCTAAAGCATGAAGAAATAAAGAAAACAACAAAAAACCCTTAAATACAAAATTGGTTAAAAAATGTAAACATTGATCACTTACTTGGACTTTTTCTCCATCTTACAAGAAAACACGTTAATCAGCTAGGCACTGGCCATCTGCCCATTATATTATTTCAGGACACAATTTTATCATTATAAATATTATGATTTGTATTATCAGCCCTTAGATGAGGCAACTAAATGAATCTCTTTCTTTTTGTTTTAATTCATTTTTTCTGTCATTGACAAGACGTTGGAGAAACAAGAGATTCAATACAGTCCCTGAAGTTCAGAGTAAAGATGCTCAATTAAGTTACACGTGAGTCTCTCTTCCTGTAAACCATCGTGATCAGCACCCCGATGACATCGGGTCCGGCTGTGTCATGGACACAAGTTTACATCCCTTGGAGAAAGCAAGTAAATTTTGCCGAGTGTAACAGTCTGAGAAGGATCTTTACTTCGGTCTCAGACAGAACTGACAGTTATCAGTCTTGGTGATCGAAACAACCCAAGAGAGAACTGGCAATTATAACATGTCTAGTCACCACACAGAGGTACAGAATGTGGATGCTGTTAGCAAACTGTAGGTCATGCTCATCACTCTTCATGTGCTCATCGTTTCCTCAGTCAAGAAGTATTTGCTGAGTGCTTATTATGTATTAGCAACTGTGCACAGGGCTCTTGGAAAGCGCAGTGACTAACACACTAGCCATGACTTGAAGATGCTCTTGTTTTCAGAATCTAATCAAGACCTTTGTCTGGAAACAGTATCTGTTGACATACGAGACCTTCCAAGCTCAATGGAGCTTGGGTCCACTAAGAATATTGTGTGCCAGGCTGGCAGGAGTGAAAGATAAATTTTTGCTTTGTTATTTTCTTCAAACTTCTTTAGATGGAGCTGTGACTGAAGCAAATCCAAACTCAGCAATTCTGATCAAGAAATCACTCCCAAGCAGATTGTTCACTTCTCTGTGATCTTTGGCTATCCCAGAGGACTAGACTTAGATGCCTACTGGCGCTCGATTCCCCCTTGGCTGTGTGATCTATTTTGGATAATGCATTCTACTCTAGCTTCTGTTCCTCCTTCAGCTTCCTAAGAATGGCGAAAGGTTTGCATAGGGTATACACTTGACCTTGTCAAACTGCCTATAACTTACAGTCAGCCCTCAGTATAGCTGGGTTCCAGAGCCTTGGATTCAACCAGTGGATACCCAGGTCAGCTGAGTATGTTAACGCAGAACCTGAACAGAAAAAATATACTCATAACTGGTCCCGCACATTTCACACCTTGGTAGTTCAAGATCAGCTGTATTTGCATGTAACCATCAACTCAAGCAAGGTGGAACTCAGTGGGGGTCCCTGTCACAACTGTATTAATAATTAGAAATCCTTCGGCTTCTTTTGGGCATTACAATTATACACTTAAGTGTTTGACTGGTTTAGAGAGTTTTATCAATACTTATTAATAGGTACCGTAGGTAGAACTGCAATCTACCAACACTATTTCCCAATAAATTATTGCTCTAACTTTCCAGAACAGTTGATGAGCTTTCAAAGACTATCCTGATTTACCAGTTTAAGATAGACAAAAGTCTATTTTACCAAAGGAAGCACAACATGAATCCTTAAAAAGTAATGATCCCTATGTAGAATTATGCCTAACATATTTTCTTATTTAATAGGATTCCTGTCTACCCAACTCTCCCAACTTCAGCTTGTCTGGGGTATCACCTACCTGTAACCCACCAAGATTAAAAATGGCTTCTTTAACCATTTCTTCAGTTCCCCACCCCTGAGGATTCCTCCCAGGTCCTCATGAGAAGTTGCAGATTAAAAACAAAATGGGTAGCTGGCATTCTTAGAGCACTTGGTTGATTCTATGGGTTTTGCACTCATTATTCTTCATAAGAGGCTACAAGGCAGGGCATGCTAATCTCATTGAGAAGAAAGGAAGCTAAGGTTCAGAGAGTTTAAGAAACTTATTTAGTTCCACAGTGCTCTTCCTCAAAGAGACTTGCTAACTTAATTGGTGACATATTCAATTGTTTACAGAAGGGCAACAACAAACCGCAAGAAGATAAACAGTCAAGACCCCCTCATTTACAGCTATTTTCCCTATGACAATGAAAGACTCAATGTGGCCTCGCCCAGCATCCATGACGACAGGCGTGTGTAGCAAGGGGAAAGCTGGCTTCAAAACTGGTTACAGGACTTCAGGTGATGAAGAGTGAAATCTGCGTTTTAGTAAAGAAATAACTGTCTTCCTACCATTATTGTTTCCCTATCAATGACTTAAACTAAACTGCAGATAAACAGGAAAGGAACAGTATGTCAAGTTGAATCTTTAAGTAACAACCATGTTATCACTAATTATCCAATATTCATTTAAATTCTGGCATCAAAAATAATGCTGGAGGCATCCACCCTTTTCCAGTACACATCTCCATTCACTCCACAAACCATGCAAATAACAGATGTGTAAGTGTTTTGTGAAGGTGCATGACAGAGAAGACCCGGCGATTGCATTTCTTATCTTGGGACTTTAAATCCTTACTTCCACAGACGTTCATCTCTCCCTCTGATGCTCAGGTGCCCCCTTGATACATGTGGCTTGCAGCTGTGCAGAGCACAGGCTGTATAATTAGAAAAAAGCAGAGTGCTGGAATCTCAACTTCACACTCATCATTTTTGTCATCTAAGAACCACAAGCTTTTGGCAAATCAGCTTTTCCTAGCTATTTCTTGTCTGACAGCAGGTGAAAAGATTTAACATGAAAATTAATTACACTGATATAAAGCTACCAAGGGACCTGCCAATGAGAGCTGTTCATTGGCCCCAAAGGATATGAAATGTCAGCGAAACAGTCCCAGCGATTTATCAATGAACGGGTGGCTCTGATGCTTGACAAAGCACATTACAGCAATGAGAGGCGGGTGTTCCGTAATGAAATTGGATAAGAAAAGAAAAAACAGCACTCCCTCTCAGTAGAAAACAACAGATTTCTTCATGCCCCTCAATAGTGATGATTAGATGAGTCCTATATATTATAGTTCTAACATTTTTGCTATTAAAATCACAAGAAAGCAGATTAAAATAAGAAAGCATTGATTAATAAAAAGTTAACATTTTGAAATGGCACGAAAATTGAGACCTTCAAAGGGAAGGGTAAGCCTTCACATTCTGCTTGTGATTCTTAGTTGAACTATGACACTGAAGTGACACAGTTTGTGGTTGACATTCTCAGTCAACGCTGAAGAATAATTGTTAAATTGCATTTTGATAAAAGTACTCTTCCCTATGCCAAAAACTTACAATAAAATTGTAGTCATGTCTTGTTTTTCATTTAAGTGGAGAAAAATCGAGGCTAATAGAACTGGGATGGTGGGGCCCTCCCTGGTGGCACAGTGGGTTAAGTAATGCACTATGAAGCAAACCGCAGCCACTGCAGCACGAGTTCGATCCCTGCTGCCGGCTGGGTAGGTGACCCACATGGCGCAGGCGGACCTCTCCTGTCTTGCCCGCTGCTCCCCTCAGCGGTGTGTTTCAGTTGATCTGCTGATCTGCCTGTTCTGTTCCCCACTCTGTCTGGTGAATTCTCTCACCCCCCGCAACTCTGGCCTGTACCCCAGTGCTTGTGTGCATAAATAAATAAATCTTAAAAAAAAAAAAGAAGAACTGGGATGGTGGAAAGGGTTTGAGGTTACACGTATACCTTTTTTCAGTTCTATCAACATGTAATGTACATATGTTAAAATTCCTAAGTATTGCGTAGAGCAACATTACACTACCCTACACATGCATACACATAGATATACACACATGCAAACACATCTCTACACACATGCACATGCACACACACACACAGGATCAAGATACAAAGCAGTTTTCGTACCTCAATAGAGTTGCGTGTGTCTCCTCCTAGTCAATAATCTCTCTCCAAAGGTAAGCACCCTGCTGACCTCTCATCAAAGACATAGATTCGCCTGGCCTTGAACTTCATACATTCTTAGCGATTCAGTATATACTTTTAGTGTCTGGCTTCTGCTCTGTGGCGTCTGAGGGTCCAGCCTTATCCCAGAATGGAGAGTCCCACTGCTGTGTGGCATTCTACAGCACAAACCTGCCATGTCCATGCTACTCCTGTGGGGTGTCTGAGTTGTTCCAGTTAGGGGCTACTGCTAATAATGCTGCTATTAACGGTCATATTAGTAGAACTAGTCCTTTCTCTCAGCTCCATACCTAGGAGTAGAACTGCTAGCTCTTTAAGATATATGTATTTTTAACATTGGAAGATCTTGTCATAAAGTCTTCCTAAGTGGTTGTACTAATAGCCATTCCAGTAGCAATATATGGAGATTTTGTTGTTGTTTGCTATGAATCTATAGCGCTGACAACCTCAGGTATTCTCAGTTTTATTTTGAGCTACTCTGGGTGCTTTGCCATTTTGATTTACCTTGTTCTGATGAGGAGTGATGCTGAGAAAACTTTTATAATATTCTAAGATGATGCTGTGTGTATGCCTGATTTTTGTAAACATTTTCTGGAAGACAAAAGTCACGATGAGATGCGTCCCAACTGTCTAACGCAGCAGTTTCACGACCGACGACACGCCACCTTACACATCTCAGCGTGTCCAGGGCAGCGGCAGCGGCTCTCGGCAGGGCGCGGTCGTGCGCAGCACAGCAGGTCCGGTCCGTGACGCTGACCCGGAAGCTGCTCACAGCGCTCAGTGTCCGCGCCGGCTCTGCGAGCCACTGGCCGGGAAGCGCGCACTCATCCCCAGCCCCCTCTCTCACCGCAGGACACTCGCGGTGGTTAAATAATTCCTGAGCTATTTCAAAAACGAAGCTGACATGTTGGGGGGCAAGGAGATGACAGACAGCACACCCCGGAATAACTGAGCGCATGTGGCGATCGGTGTGGCCCTGAAGTTTCCACACTGAAGACCAAATGGACATAGGGACACCCCATGTCCTGGCGTCAGCACAGCCGCACAGCCAACGCTGATTCTGAGGTGCAATCCAGGACAGCCAAGCCACCCTCAATGGATTGGGCTTAATCCATGGATTAATTCAGTTCCTCACATGCTCTAATTTTATTCCAATTATGCTTGCTGGGTTGAGATAAAAATATCTCTGGCTTTAAAAAAGAAAGAACACATTTAAAAGCAGTCTCCACTGATTTGCTTTAGGTGCGCTTCTTTTTATACACAAGCTCAGAAAGGGAAATCAGAGTCGCCTCCACCCGCCAGCTCGCCTGCCTTTCCTGTCTTCTCGGGAGAAACTCATTACTAGCGTGTCACACTGGGCAACAGGACCTCCTGATGGCAAACTAGGTCAAAGTCAAGGAAACTCATTTGTGATTCCTGCCTTTCAAAATCAGCAGTGCTGGGTCCCTGACGCTGTCATACTCAAACCCTTGCTATTTATCTCCCGGCTGAGATACAGATCTAATTGCAGGTGAGAGTTGGCGTCCAGGAATAAAAGCAAAGTCAAGGGATATTTTTATTCCCAGCCAAAAGCATAGACAAAGTAGGCTGGGAAGAAGCCAGCCAGCGCATAGCCAGCCTTCTCATTCAACCCTGCAGGAAGCGCCTTCCACATTCAGGTGTCTGGCAGCAGAGAATGTCAACTTCACCAGAACCTGAAATCAGCCCTTCACAGTATCATCAGGTGTTACCTTGGGCCTCTCCTGTGTTTAAACTATGAAGAAACCAAACACGAAAGGAGAGATAACAGAAAGTACATGATAACAAACAGCGAAAAGACTAAACATCAGAGTCTCCTTGTCACTGGGACCAGTAGGGTTGAATCACAACACTGTACACGACTTAGGGGTACAGGGTCACACCTCCGGGGCTATGTTGCTACCACACACCCACCACTGAGGCACAAATGGCCAAAAAGGGAATGAATCATGTTTCTCCTGTTCCAATTAAGAGTGCATTATCCAGTCAGCAGTGGCAAACACTCCTGGGAACAAATAAAGAGTCTACCCTATTTAAAGCCAATTTCCAGCATCATTAAAAAAAAAAAAAATCCATGGTTCTTTGAGGAAACTGATGACACGGGGTTTAAGTAAGCGCCACTTTCAAAAATTGGCTGAATAATCCCATCCTTAACCCACAGTAGACTCCAGATCCTTTAGAGGACAATATTTTAAAAAAACTACTACCATTTAGTTCACTTCTACTATGAGACAAACATTTCAACACATTACCCTCTTAAAGTCTCATAACAAATTTATGACATGGGATTTTTATCTCCATTATTTTAGGTACTTTAAATGATGATCAAAACATTAAGTGATGTTTTCATGATCTGTACGCTAATACATACTCTGACTTAGAATCAAACCAATCTATAGATGTTAAACGTTTGTCATTTTCACTGCAGCACAAGGCGCTATGTGTTTCCACTGCTTACTTCCTGGGGATCTTGGACAAGCTACTAAAACTGATGAGGAAATAGGGTTCTTATTCTCCAGGAAAAAAAAAAATATATATATATATATGGTTTATAAGTTCAGTTAACTTATAATTAGAATACTGGAAGACAATATCTTGGTAGGTTTTTCAAGAACAAGAGATGCTTGATTTCTTGTAGAAGGCCTCGATAGAAATATTTGTTAATAGGTATGTGTATATATGTATATCCATATAAACATATGGATATAAGTATATAACATAAGTATATCAATACACATATAATAAGTGAGTATATATATATATCAATAGAAAAACATAGATTATTTGCTTTATGTTTTTTAGTCTACACAGTTGAAATCTGTAGGTGATTCATCATTTCTACTGGTTTAATTACAGTTCAGCATCTTGCCAATTGCCATTAAATTGCAAAGCCTGTTGAGTCTTGTTGCTTAATTGTAGACTTGGGGTAACTAAACTTATGTTAACTGTATAAGTGAGCAAATCTCCTAAGCTGATGAATGCACTTTGTTATATCCTGATATAAATCCAAGAAATGTAATGGAATGTTCTACGCAAACAAGATCACAGCCCTAATTCATATATAGCACTATTCAAAAGAGAACACCACAGTTACTTTATTTCTCAAACCAGTACTATATTCCCTAGTGATCAAACAATTACATCCAGATAAGAGTATGACACATGTTATTAGATGTCAAACAGTGGAACTTAAACTGAAATGCTGAAGTTTTCCTAGCAAATTTTGACCTGTGGGTAATGCATCTTTATTTGTTTCATATATAGTCTCTCTAGTTTTGTAAAAATTCGTTCATTCTATTTAGAAATGGCCTACTTTTACCTCATAGAGGTGACATCCAGGTACTTTCCATATTTGTACAATAATGTTAAACAAAACATTATTATGACTGAAATACTGGAGACCTATGAAGATATCTCCTTTCACGCAAAGAAAAAGTGGCATTCCAAATCAAACAGAGGCAAAGAGTTAGCAAAAACAAAAACAACAAAACACCAAACCCAAAGAATGTGGAAGGAAATACAATCCTCCTAATGCTAGATCAGGATGCACAAGAAATCATTCTCTTGCTTTCCAAGTTTCCTTCGATTATTATCTTATTTAATCACCCTGTCCCATAGAGTCAATCAAGAACATACTCTGAGCACATTCTCTATATAAATTGTTTGGGCTAGACAAATTACGTATTGACCATGGGCAAATGAAAAATCAGGTATTTTAAATGGAAATAGTCATAAACATAGCAGTTCCCTGTACGTTTTGTTTGTTTTTACAAATATCCATTGCTACAATTTACTTAGTGTTTCACAAATTGCACACCACTAGCATACATTATCACCTTATGCAAATCACAACCCAAAGAGGCAGGTGTTAAAACTACCATCTCACATATGGAAGAGGCTCAGTTGAGAAACCTACACAAGGCCAGAGAGGGGAAAATTGTCAGACTTGAACTTCAACTTTGTGAGCTGGAGCTGTAGGATGATGACACTTCTCTTCAGTCATCAGCGAACCATAGCCAAGCTATTTAGCAGCATGTGTAAAATTACAAACGCTGCTGTCCTCTCATATTACCTTAGTTAAATGGAGATGGCAGCAGCAGCAAGAATGCCTACTAAGTGCCTGAACCTATATATACTGTACAAACACAGTTGGCTCTCAAATAAGGGGGAAAAAATAGCACCATAAATATTTATACCGAAAACACGAAACATGGAAGCAAGAATAAAATGTCTAGTCACAGTGTCAAAGTTTCTAGGAAGAAAATATCACATAGGAACAGCCATGGTTACCCAAGTTTCAGGTGTATGAGTATCTGAGTGCTTCTAAAAATGCTGAGGACAAGATGGCACACTCATCTGAGATTCTGACTCAGTAGGCTCGGTGAGATTTAAATCAGTGGCCTCCAAAAGTTGCTCTACATGACAACTCTCTGGGTAGGTCTTGAAAGACTACAATACAGAGCCATTATATTGCACGGTAGTGCTTGAAAGTAATTTTCTTATGGCTTAGATCAGAATCGATATTTATATATTTATTTTGGAAAAAGCAGCAAATTTAAAATATAATTACACCAAAGAGCAACTCCTTTGATTTTTTTTTTTTTTTTTTTTTTTTAACGCAGAGGATTTGACACTTTTACCCCAGTCTGTGTGGCATGTACGATAGGGACAAAATTATCTAACCATTTCTCTACCGACATTCAGATTTTAGAGATTTTTGTACTTACAAGCGATGCTACAATATGCAAAAAATCTTATGTTCCAGGTATTTAATTGTTTAAAACTGATTCCTAGAAATGAGATGCAGGGTCCAAGTTATCTACATTTAAATGAAAATAAAAAGGATCACATTGCTTTTCCAAAAGGTTGTAGCAGTTGTACATTCCTAGAAAGAATTACTACAGGTTTTATTTCCCCAGATTTGATGATATTGGAGGGTGGCGAATCTTTTTAACAGCGGGTTTTTTGATAATCTCAAGGACAAACACTGTGCTTTTTTCTTGTTTTAATTTCATTTCCCTGAATATGTTTATGTTTCATTTGCAATTACTTGACCCTATATTTTGCCAGTTTTATCAGTTGTTTTTAACCTGTTACTGCTAGTTTAACAAGGTAATGAGTAAGGTTCTTTTTGGCATGGTGTCAACTGAGGTCCGTTAGCAAGGGGAAAAAATTAGGTGGAGAGAGTTCCCATGTCCTAAAGGGAGGAGCTAAACCACATACACAGGGCACAGGGCATGGGCCGTGTGAGTGGAGAGTGAAGAGTGGGTAAGTAAGAGGGGCAATCGCAGAGCATGGCTGGGTACTGTGCTTACTGAGACCCACATCAGCATTAAGGGGGTGAGGGAAAATGCCTTCTCTCACCCAAAGTCAGGACAGAAATTACAGAGCAACCTTGTGTTGATTGTCTTGTTGTCTTGATTAACTTGGAAACTGTCTCTTGAAGAAATCTAAAGGTCAGAGGCTGGCGGAAACTGGCAATGCAAAGAAGAGACAGTGTGACTGGAAACCAGTTGTGCTTCCAGAAGCAAGGCTTTTGGACTAGGCCACTGTGGTGGTAAGCAACAGAGAGATGAGATGGTGTGGACATGGTCTTGAGGGAACCAGACCCTCTTAAGGCTCAGGTTCCTGAGAAGCTGTGGTTTGTTGGGAGAGTGAAGTGGGAAAATGCTCGTTAGGCATCTACACGAGTGCCTGGCATGCAGCGTGTGCTCAGAGTGATGGCTGCCCATGCAGGCTCTGCTGTAAAGGAGACACATCTACAGACCAGAACACCTAGCAGCAGTGAGGGCTCAGAAGGTTCTGTCTTCGTCTTTGAATCATTCTACTTTCAAGAAAGACCACTTTATGACAAACAGGCTCTTATGTCATTTTGTTATGTGTTTGTTTTTAAAGATTTTATTTATTTCTGTATACAAGAACTGGGGTGTAGGCCAGAGGTGTGTGTGTGGGAGCGGGGTGAGAGGATTCACCAGAGATAGAGCAGGGAGCAGAACAGGCAGATCGACTGAAGTACACTCCTGAGGAGAGCAGCGGGCGAGGAAGGAGAGGTCTGCTGCGCCATGTGGGTCCCCTCCTGAGCCCAGGATCTAGCTCAGGTTGCAGTGGCTGGCAATAGTTTGATAGCACTGAGACTAAGCCCTGCGCCACCAGGGAGGCCCCTTCTATGTCAATTTCATTATGAAACCTAAAATCAGTGATTTTGATAGTCTCCAATATATTCTGAAATATATTCTATTTCCCTCAAAAAGAACTTCATCCTAACTTCATATATATTTTCTTAAAGCGTACCATCACCCTGAAACTTTTCTAGCTTTGTGGGGAATTTTGTTCCACCAAGCTCCCCTCTCCAAAGAGGAGACCTGGAGCCAGAGGCTCCCTGGGGATTCCTGGAGGTGCCTTTGAATGCTGGGTTCCATCCTTGACAAAGACTTTGCTCCAGGCAAAGTGATTCATCTTGAAGCCCAAGCCAAAAAGTGCATGGAAATCACTCTTCCAGGATTAAAACTTAGATTTGACAGAGCCACACTGTTAGAACTAATGAGCACTTATGCAAAAAAGTTTCAGTGACCTGGTAATCACATAACCTTCAAAAGAACTTTGCAGAGATAAAGGTACTGTTTGCCCTTCTGCTCTTAGAAGAGTCTAAAGTAAATAAGCAAGAAGCCTTGATGTGCTAAAATAAAAGTAGACCAACAATGAAGTCCTCACATAAATGCACTCTGGCACAACATGAGCTGAAATTAAGCGGGCAGCTCAGGAAGAAAACACACCTTTTTCTGAAGGAGAAGCAGCAAATAGTACAAATGATTTTTATATGATTATTATACCCAAGCAATGAGAATGTTGGTAAGTCAAGAATACCCAGGCAGGCAAAAGGAGGCTGTGGTATACTTGTTTTTAAAAAGTCTGCTTTTGGAAGGATAAGCAAATGAAACCTGGGGGTCTATTAGTTTCTTAGGACGTTTCAAAATTATCAACTCAAATGCCCATATGCCTTCCTGAAGCAATTACATCAAATTCTCAAGTAATGCACTCATGCATGCAACCATTTATTTTTTAATTTTAATTTCATATATTTTACATTATTTTTCCTTTTTGTACAGTGTATATTTCTCATTACCATGAAATTCCCATCACCCATTCACCTGCACCATCACCATCGTGCCTTGTACTCTTCCCACCCATTTTGTTCCTTCCCCCTCCTCCTCCCTCTGGGAATGTCTCAGATTTATAGTTGTCTGTTGATTTTGATTTTTTATTTATTATAATTGATTTTTTTTCCTTAGTCCCTTGTTTGTTTCCTCTACATTCCCCCATTCAACCCTTTTAAAAGTTGCCCAAGGTACAACCCAGACTGCAACCCACTGCTTCTAATTAACATGAAATATATGACAATATTAGGAGTGGTGTATATCTAGTAATAAATAGAACCTAAAAAGGTTAACGCATCTCCATTTCCCTGCACTGTGCAGTGTCTAATGAAATCGAAAATTTTAATACAGTATTTTCAAAGGTTTTTAATGAACTTTGAATCAAATGCAATGCTGGGTTCTCTGGTTTATTCAAGGCATCACGGGTCATGGAAGACCATGTGAAACTTAATTTGTAGCCCCTATACAAATATGGTACTGAAAAAAATCCTTGGATTTGGACTTTAAAGAAAATAAGATTCAGTACATGAAGACGATATTTAGAAATGAAGAGGAAGGGAGGACGGGCCTCCCTGGTGGTGCAGTGGGTGGAGCGCTGCACTGTGAAGCATCCACGGCACAGCAGCTTGAGTTCGATCCCCAGCCAGGGAGTGACCCACAGGGCACAGCAGACCTCTCCTGCCTCCCTGCTGCTCCCCTCAGCAGTGGATTTCAGTGGATCTGCCTGTGCTGCTCCCCACTCTGTCTGGTGAATCCTCTCACACCCCACACCTCTTGCCTGCACCCCAGTTCTTGCATGCATAAATAAATCTTTAAAAAAAAAAATAAAAGAGGAAGGGAGGACTTGATCGATAATGACTGTCACCCAGAAGGTAAAATGAAAACGATCGGGGCCGCCAGCTTCATCAAGCCCACAGCAAACTGGAAGGTGTGTTCAGATGCCTGCAAAGACACACATGAAACAGAAGCTTCACCACAGGATTCTGTCTGCTCATTTCCCAGTTGCTGCTTCCGCTCATGGAAAAGCCAAGCCATGCCCAGGTCAGTGCCAAGCGGTGCAGGGTAGGGCCTCACCGCACAGAGTGGGAGGGAGGAAATCGATTGTTACTCCGGAGAGGTTTCTGCGGAAGGCAGTAAGACTAGAACTTACATTCCTGAACAGAGTCTGGAGAAAACACCATCAGTTCTCCTCAGGACGAAGGGTGATACATCTTAGTTCGCCCCTAACACTGGAGGTTTAATCAGTAAGCCGCTCACCTCTGAAAATGCCTTCGTGCGTGGCCCTAAGCCTATTACACAAGCACCGGGGCTCAGACCGAAGTCATCAGCGTAAAACAGTCTTCAAATCATGACAAAGGAATTATGGAATGAAGATATGGGTGCAGCTGGTAGTTCGGGAGTTCGCTGAGACCAGGAAGGTCAGGTGCAGAGACCAGGAAGGTCAGATGCAGAGTGAGACGAGCTCAGAGCGGTGCTGTTTGGGGTGACGTCACCGAACCCACATACTGCCCCCAGCCTCGCGGTGCTCTCACCCCCTCGAGAAACACTTCTTGAGTGGGCTTGAAGACCAGTTGCTGTTACTTCCACAGAAAGTGTTTTGCTTTCGAGTCCTGGTGAATAAAGGACATTTACTTAAAGCCTGGGCAGTACAGCAAACACAAGTTTAAACACTCTTCGGCCTCCCTGGTGGCGCAGCAGTGAGTGCCGCACTGGGAAGCATCCGCGGCATAGCAGCGCGAGTTCGATCCCCGGCCGCTCTGTCTCTGGTGCTGGTTCATCCTCTCACCTCCCATGACTCTGGCCTGTACCTGGCTCTTGTGCGCATAAATAAATCTTTTTAAAAAACCCCACAAAAAACACTCTTAAGTCTGATTTAACACAATCCCCCGCTCTCTTCAGTACAGCTGAATTACTTCTGTGTTTCACCCTTTGCCCCATGGCACGAGAGATTCCAGTTGTACCACAGGTGGCGTGACCTCATAGCGCTGCACAGCCATCCGCTGCCCTCTAAGTCCCCAGACACGAGTGACAAAACGTAACCGAGACACATTGTCACTGTGTGTTCTCACTGACTTGTTTTAGGAGGAAGAAACTTCCCGGAGTCGCGTGCAGCGTGGGCTTGGGGAGACTCCTCGGAGGTCCGCACGTGCACTGCGCAGGCCTTGGCCCTACAGAGGCACGACTGTTGGAATCTGGAAAAGTACTGGAAGTGCCTGAGACTCCTATCCCCCTAAACACACATTCCCCCAACATCACAGGAATGTACAGGGGTGGATTTAGATCTAGAAGATGTTTCATGTGGCTTGATTCTCTACATTAGTTAGAATAACAAAGGTAAATCCCGTGATCTACTTTGATGTGAACTCCTGGCCTGAAAGGATTTACTTTATGAGGTGCTTGTCGTGTGCACCTGCTAGTGCCTGGCATCAGTGCAGAGACTGAAGGGAAGGTGCATGGAGGAAGAGAAAAAGGGAGGAAAGAAGGGAGGGAGGGAGGGAGGGAGGGAAGGAAGGAGGGAGGGGAGGGGAGGGAGGGAGGGAGGG
>JAGFMF010011662.1:4622742-4646464 GCA_019455555.1 Galemys pyrenaicus
AAGGAAGGAAGGAAGGAAGGAAGGAAGGAAGGAAGGAAGGAAGGAAGGAAGGAAGGAAGGAAGGAAGGAAGGAAGGAAGGAATTTAGGCAGCTTAAAATCTGGACAAGGAAATAAACTAAATGCAAGAGGAGACACTCAAGGATAACAGCTTTAAGACAGGTTTAAACCCGGCAACTCAAGCCTGGGAGTCATCAGTCTGTACGTCAGTCTCTTTCTCCGCCTGATCTTTATTATCACAAGCATTTGACCCTAACTTGAAGTCAGGTCTGCTTTTGAGGACTTTACAGATTGACCCCATCATAACTCAAGGACTCCCATTTAAAACAAAGGAAAACAGGGGTGAAGAGGTCACACTGGGGCTCCCCAGCTGCCCACCACTTTAATCTGGGTTTCTCTAAAAATGATTCTGCCAGAGTAGGAACAACTTCCCAGAGCAGTATGAGAAGCCAAAATGGAGTAGCATTTGCAGGAATATTTACGTGACGGGGTGTTTTCATTTTGCGAAGGTAATTATGTCACGGGCAGTTGCTGTATGCAGCAGAGGCGCTGCGATCGGAAACGCCCACTGCCAAAGTAGGTGCATAGCCACGTAGAGCGGGGCCAGGAGCAGGTGATCTCCTCCTGGAGACTGGGCAGCGCCCGCAGACCTGTCAGAAGACATGTGCAGACACACCAACTCCTCGCCTATAAGGTGATGCTGCAAATGGTAAGATTTTCAAATCACTTTGCTACAGAATTTCTTTTTTGCATAAAATACAATCTTATCCTTTCACTGAGGGGAAAGAGAAACCATCCCCACTGCTACTTGTTGACAGCCATCCATGCAAAGACAATGCCAAGAGTGCCCGTGTGCACCTTTGCAAGCCCAGAGGCCTGCAAGGGCATAAAACCTGGAGCACAGAGCAGGAAGCAAGCGCTCTTGCTCTCACAGGCATTACTGCCTCCATTGTTTTTTTTGTTTTGTTTTGTTTTGTTTTGTTTTATGACAAGGGCTCACTGATGCCCAACAGGCCCAATGACACACAGCTAGGTCGCCTGGTTTCAAAACCCTTGTTCTGCCTACTGCCTGGGTCTATCTTTCGTATGGAAAGGCCCTCTCCCCTGTAAGTAGGCATCTGTTTTCCCACTACCCCAAGCACAGGACAACTTATTTCAAGCATACTCATTCTGTATCTTGGCTGTCCCAGAGCCTACAGTAGTTACAATAACAATGGTAAATCCCCATCAGGTTTTGATTTTAGGTACATGAAACTAACAATTTCATTTAGGTCACCAAATACCAGTGATGGAAGCAAAACACACCTGTCACTAGTGTGTGCTGAATTAATGACTCTATTAAGGAAAGCGATTATATCTTTATGGGGAAGAGAGTCTTACAGTACTGCATCAATACTTTGAGGCATCGCATCTTCAGAAAACTCTGTGCTGGAGCTAGCTAGGTCTCCCTGTGGAAGGGACTGGGTGAAGAGGTGTAGCGATGGTCTCTCTTGGGCATGGGCATGGGCATGGGCATGGAACAGGCAGCAGGGGGCTCTAGGGCAGACATGATTATGGGAATTTAGGGAATTAAAAATTTCAGGTTGATGGTCAAAAATATCTATCCTATAAGTGCCTAACTGATGGCCCAAAAAGGTTAAGTTGCAGCACTAGGAAGCTATCTGCAGCCACTGCAGCACGAGTTCCATCCCCAGCCAGGGAGCTGACCCACATGGCGCAGCAGACCTCTCCTGCCTCGCCTGCTGCTCCCCTCAGCAGTGGATTTCAGTGGATCTGCCTGTTCTGCTCCCTGTTCTGTCTGTGGTAAATCCTCTCATCCCTGCACTTCTGGCCTTTACCCCAGTTCTTGTATGCATAAATATTTTTAAAAATCTGTCTTATTGATGTAAAGCCATTCAGCAAAAGAAAAGGGTTTTACAATGATTCTGCTTCAAACTTATCACATGACCTCAGCTGATCCCGTCAGCTGTATTTTGCATCTCATCTAACCTTCTTGCACGACCATAATATCGGCTGCTTTCTAAGAATATTCTGAATCACGGTTAGATCTGCTAAATCCCATCACTTAATTTGCCTGCTCTATATTGTACTAAAAATTCTATGCCTCCCTTATACATACATTTAGCAACATTCACAGCTCTCTTGCACACATACAAATTATGTGAGCAGTATTTTGGAAATCTATGTATATTTGAATGCAATCATTATTTAAGATTAAAACAAGTATGTATCCAACTCATGGGCAAATATAAGTGCCCTTTGCAGAGGTCATAATTTCAGTCTAAAATGTTGAAGATAGAATCAGGGACTAGAGAAGAGAGGAGGAGGGGACCCCTACTTTCCCTGCCAGCTGCTGTTTTGTTATGGGGGTCTGCCTAAGGAAATACCCTCTCACAAGCCAAATGTACAGAGGGGATTTCGATCTGTTCCTCCTATGCAGGGGGGAGGCACAGTGATGTTTGCTGACCTGTAATTAATTGCCTCCCTTCTGCAAGAGCTTAGTCACAATATCTGAAGATTAAAGAAAGCACAATAGAATGTTGCCGCTATTCCCTGCAAAGCATTTCAAATGTCATCTATAAAAAGTCCTTTCACATTCTGAGGGTCACCCAGAGGGCCCTGACGCAGAAATCAGCCATGGTGGCTTCGACAATGTGCATTCAGCCTTCTCGGCTGGGTGTTTTCTCCTCCCATTATACCTGTCCACCTATCGATTCCTCTCTGTAACCTGTTTGAGAAATAAATTATGCATAAAGGGGTTTGTCTTTGAAGAATTACAGATACCTGTAATTGTGGATGATAGCACTTATGCAATATCCCTAAAGGTGGACTTTATTTTCATTGTACTTAATATACCAAAAAAATTCCTAAGTGATAACTAATAGAAAAATACCTGCATGGACCTATGAGAATACTAAATTCTACATGTATACTTTTCATTGTGTGGGAAAGGTCACATCTTACCAGTTTATCATTATTAAACACGCAAAAATAAACACACAGCACACACCTCTCTCCAGTGGAAAACACTCCTGTCTCTGCCTTTGCCCTTCAGTTGTTGGCAGTTATCCTAACAAGCCCACTTTGCAGTAACATGACCAGGAATAACTGATCAGTTCATACACTACAGTCTCTATATTTGCAGAACTTGGGCATCATGTTTAACTTTACCTTGCTGTTCTCACTTTCACTTTCCCAGACGAAAAGTCACCATCTCAAGTAAGCAAGAATGTACTCTGGCCAGTTCTTCATAGTAATTCTTTGAATTATTTCAAAGTTCCTAGTGGTTCTAGTTGGAACATTAACGTCAATAGAAAATACCATCACTATGATGCGGCATGATTAAGGCCATTTTCATAGACGACCGTTGGATCAATGAGTGCACAGCGAGCTGGTGGATGCAGCGTCTCAGCTGACTCCCAGGCAAGTCTCTCATTAAGAAAATGATTGAAATGTCAGATAATTGAAATTAAGTGCAACAATGCATCACATTCCATAGCTTTCCTACCCGTATCAGGAATGGAATGTCTAGTGAAGCTATTATTCACGGAAAATTTAAATGAAATGATGTTTTATTTCTCATAGCTAATGATTTAATTAGTCTGGGAAATTTCCCACTGGTCTTAAAGACTGATCATAAGGGGTAAAATCAAACCTGGACTGACTTCAGTGGTTCAAAGAACAGAAGTGACTGTACACCCCGTTATTAAACACTCAGGTACTGCTGACCTGGCTGCTTTTACTTATTGATCTATGTTTGTTATGTTATTGCATGAATGATGCACAAAAGTTAATAAGAATTTTGGCAGCATTCAATTTTCTACAAGGTGATATTTGATATTTTTTAAAGGATGAACATGGGGGAAACTGTCGCCCAGGGCAATTCTTCTGTCTATCCATTCCACTTTGCAAACCCTCTTATGTAATGTAGTTTTAAATTAAATAAAGATCCACTGAAATTTCTCCTGGGTATGCGTTTGGCTTGGCTAAGTTTATAAAACAATTCTGCAAATACTCAAACTGCATTAGGAAAATAGATAACCTACTTATGGCACCTGTGGAGCAATTTCTTAATAATTTCCTCCTTTAATATAATATTTCACATTAGAGTTTATTTCTCCAGGGACAGTGGGAGAATGCCTCTTACCTTGTCTCTAGGTAGACATTGTCTAGAGAACTTTTGAACAGCTTAAAAGTTGATTTTTTTTTGTTATTAATACTACCAAAAGGATAATTTAATTGACATTGAAATGAATATCATGTAGAAGTTAGTCAGACTGGCCAGCATTAAATGTTAACTATGCTTATGCAAAAACAATCTTCCATTGCTTCTAGTGATAACAATTGATATCATTAATACATTAGCAATTTATGGTTATCATATAGAAAGCAAATGGCAACACTTAAATAATTAACAATGCATTAGATACCAAGACTTATTCCTGAATCATATAATTTTACTATCATTTAACACAACAGCAGAAATAATATAGGTGGTAAGTCTTGATCACGGAGGAGGTACTGGCAAATGAATCTGTATCTTTCAGATGGTAAATATGCGCCTCTCAAGATTAGCTAGCCTGTTATAATTTTATTCTTCATAACACACAAGCAAGAAAGAAACTGATTTCTCCAAAGCTAGTCGAGTTGTGCCCTAGGGAACAAATTATCCTGAGCTGCAAGAGAATACTTCTCACCAGATAAAATAACTTGCTATGAGAAGGATAGCTTATGCGCGGATTCTGAGGATTAGATAGTGCAAACCAGGTTATAAAGACTTTGAAGTTGACAGATGAACACACTGGGGAAGCTGCCTTTGTAGGGGGGAGGGGTGTCCCCTGTGGATCAACCCTTTGCCCTTATGCCCTTGTGACGGGCATTTCTCAAGTAATGTATTACCTGTCAGAAAAAGCTTCTCCTCTCAAGGCATAAGCCAACAGTCACCATTTGTCAGGTTAAAACCTTTAGGTACTAGTTGTTCTAGCTTCAAAATAAAGCAGAATAAGTTTCCCATTTGCCCATATAATTATCCTTCTTAATAGTGGCCTGGACCCAGGATTCATGACCAAATAATATATGTCCACCTTGTCAGAGTCAGAGATGTAGCAATTCCAAAGCTTCACACACACACACACACACACACACACAGAGAGAGAGAGAGAGAGAGAGAGAGAGAGAGAGAGAGAGAGAGAGAGAGAGAGAGGAGTACTAGAAGTACTTTGCTGCCATTCAGTCTCTGCCTTTGCCTCTACTGGGGACAGCCATGAGCAACCAATTATGGAGCCTTTGCACAGGCTCAGACATGCCATTAAGTGACTTACTCTCTTCATTTCATACAATCACCAGCTCTTAAGACTAATATCTACCTCTCAATACAACTCCAGTGACTACCATGTCCATGCTCAGAAGTGCACTGTGTTTCCTTCCATGGCCTTGCATTCCAAATGGAATGCATCACCTTAAGATGAACAACTGACATTCAGCGAAACCCTAAGTAGTTCAGAAACACTAGGTAGAGACAGCATTCCAAGGTAAAATACACAGCACATCTATCCACAGGACCTAAGTTCCATGCGGTCAGGGGGTGTGGCTATCTTTTTCAGTATTTTTTTTTTATTCTAGCGTGTATGACATCAATGATGATAGGCAGGCAATATTAGAATGGACATAAGATTAATATTTTCAGTCTAGGGCCTCTCTGGTGGCTCAGTGGGTTAAGCAAAGCATTATGAAGCAAACCAAAGCCACTGCAGCACGAGTTCGATCCCTGCCATCGACCAGGGGGGTGACCCATATGGCACAGCAGACCTCTCCTACCTCGCCCGCTGCTCCCCTCAGCAGTGTATTTCAGTCAGTCTGCCTGTTCTGCTCCCCGCTTTCTGTCTCTGGCGAATCCTCTCACCACCCTGAACTCTGGCCTATACCCCAGATTCTTGTATGTATAAATAAATAAATCTTTAAAAAATATTTTCAGTCTAATAAAGGTGATAATCCTTTCAATGATATTATAGCTCTAAAATCAGTGGAAATAAGCAGAAAGCATGAAGAAGAACCAATGAAAATTATCATAAAAAAGATGATTTTGCTAATTTTTAGTAAAACTACATGAAGACAAATAGTCAATTTGGTTTTTCAATATAAGTTGTTCTAGTTCATTCTCTGGAAAAGGGAAAAGTAGAACAGATTTTTACATACTATAATTCTATGAATGATCTCACAAATTACTTTTACTTATTAATTCTCAAGTGGCTAAGAAATGACATATAAATTATTGGGAGTGCCTTGAGAAAGCTGAGGGAAATGCTCAATTTTTGTTCAGACCCCACCATAAAATCATGAGTTCTCAGCATCCCTGACAGGTAGCTCAACTATAACCCTACTCCCAGAAAGAAGAAGAATATTTTGCTGAAGTGAAATAATCAGAAAGAAAACACATCAGCTCAATTTGGATACATGACATATAGCAAGTTAAATTTGCATGGCCCATGCATACAAACAATTCTTTTTTTTTTTTAAAGATTTATTTATGCATACAAGAGCTGGGGTACAGGCCAGAGGTGTGGGGGGGCGGTGAGAGGATTCACCACAGAGAACGGGGAGCAGAACAGGCAGATCCACTGAAGTACACTGCTGAGGGGAGCAGCGGGCACAGCAGGAGAGGTCTGCTGCGCCATGTGGGTCCCCTCCCTGGTCGGCAGCAGGGATCGAACTCGTGCTGCAGTGGCTGCGGTTTGCCTCATAGTGCGTTGCTTAACCCACTGCGCCACCAGGGAGGCCCACAAACAATTATTAAAGCAGAGTTTTGGCCCAAATTTTAGTAGCTATTAATTATTGTTTTAATGTTAAAGATGATTTATCATTCGTTGTGTTATATATGGGCCTTCTTAGCTCATATGCTGTTTTTTACTTGATTTTCCTGCTGGACAGTGAAAACAAAAACATTATGCATTACCAAATATGGATCTTTTTAGACTTTAACCTTTATCGTCTTTGAAATTCCCCATATATAAAAGTTCCTTTTGCCTCTACCATCAACCATCCACCTTAGGCAAAAAATAAATTTCAAGACACTAAAACATTTTGTTCAAACCTAAATTTTGTTACAATTTACAGTATTTTATCAAGCTTTTGCCCTGGAGAAAATCAAAATAAAATTACTGATGGCAATATTTTTTTCTTTAATATTACAGAGAAATGAAGCACCAAAAATTTTCATGTCATTTTTATGAACATGTAGATATAGCAAAGCTCTTTCATTATTCTTCTTCATGATCTTGTTTTAAAATGTTCAAGTTTAAGTTGCAGAAACATTTACTAAAAATCAGGTTATAATTGTGGTAGGAAGCAGTTAATGCATGTCTGAGGTCTGTCTGTGTGGGTTAATCATGCTCTTTAAAGAGAGGAATGTAGAAATCAGTTTTTCTGCAATTCTAACTTGATAAGTAAACAGACTTATATCTCCTTTGCTATTACTTAATGTTTTTCATTGGAAGGGGGGATGAATAGTATATGTAATATGCATAGAAAATATCATAACAGGGGGCATTAAGGAATAACATAAATTGCTGGTGAAACTGATTCTAGCTTAACTCAAGAAGTTAAGATTGAAGACTTCCTACATGCCCATCACTACGCAAAGAAATGTACAATTATAATCATGGGGTCATAGCTTCTGAAAAAATATAGGAGACTTAGAATTCATCTAGTCAAGAGGTTCCAAATGGTGTCCTCTTGTCTAATGCATGTTTAAGGCTTTGTTTGTAAATCAGGCATTTTCAACTTAAATCTTTGAAGTTGCAGCACATACCTACAGCACTGTCTCTGTTAATGGAAGGCATACAGTCATGTTTGTTGACTGAATAAGTAAATGAATTCATGAATATATTTGTCCGCTCCAAATGCCTGACTCTCCAGCCTGTGTTTCAAACAATTATATTCAGTAGACATGATCTTCCACATATTTCTTGCAGACACTTTTGTTTTCAGATTTCTGTATTTGTTTTATTAGGTAGATGTAAAACGTTTAGTACAGTCAAGAAACCTTTATGTTGGGCCTGCGTGAAGTCACCCTATTTTGTTTACAGGACCTAGAAAAACAGCTGAAAGGTGGGCCACACACCTGGACTAGCTGACAGCTGGGGGCAGAAGGGGTCTCCTCTGTTGTAGAAATGGGGCCTGTGTAGGAAGATCCGCTTAGAGAAAAACGGAATTCACTCGGGGGAACTAGAAGATTAGGGAAAATAATTCATGACTAGAGATATATTTACATTATTAGCCATTTTTATTGTTTAAAATCTGCAAAACATCCTCATCTGCAGCAACCTAGGCTTGTTGTCCCTGGAAGTCAGCGACTGGCTGTGACCGGATTCCTGGTCCTGAATCAGCAGGTGCCGGTGGGCCTGGGTGACGCCTCAGTTCGATCTCTTTCTGATCTTGCACATGAAGGACGCTACTTTGCTACTTGGTTTCCAGGACTTCAAACCAGCCATGATTTGTTTGAAATTCAGCATCCTATTTTGTTTCCACTTCCTCTTATCTCCTTTGTTTACCTCTCAGCAACACTTCTGTCTTCCCCTGGATTATCTTGATGCTCAAGGACACAGAGCTTCTCCTGTTCTTCACACACAGGGTGGAGCCAGTGGGTCAAGTCCTCCTCGTACACACTCTCAAGGGCCCTCCGGGTCGGCCCACAGACTGGCCATTCCCTGACTTCAAAGGGTTTGCCCCAGACCACCCATGAGTGTGTAAATGTCAGTGTAATAACAGACGGTGCTAAACACAAATCCACACACCTCAGAGCCAAGGCCAGGAGGGCTGAGGAAGACCCTTCTGTTTCTCAGGTGGGCTCATGGGCATTTGCCTTAGAAGTGCCTGAGGTACAGATTCAAAACGCTGATTTTCGAGGCCTACTGGACTCACTGAATTAGAACCACTTAGGTCCCTGGTCTGGGAACTGGGTATTTGTGATAACACTTGAAGAAGTCAACCTGCATGGAAGACCGGGAGGCGTTCTGGGCGTGCCTGAAGGCCTCGATGGTTCCGTCCCCATATTACTGGCTTCATATTTAGGAAGGCGCAAGCTGAGAATTTAATTCAGTCCCCTGCCCCAGAACCAGCGTTCAGAAGCACCCCTGTCGACTCTGCAGGCTAGGGAACCAGGTCACCTCTCTTAGAGTGCTTTCTCGAGCAGCCACGCTATTTCATAAAGTTCTTTCTAGCATCTGACCACCTCACCAGGCCAAAGCCAGGGGCCCCGTTTCTTCATTTTTGCGTCACTTTCAGGAGAAAAAAGAAAACCATCACTGACTGTTATGAACCAGCCTTTCCCTGAAGATGCCTCAGGCCCCGCACCTTGATTCTTGCAGGAGACACGAGCTCGGCCTCCCTCGGGGTCGTTCACAGGGATTAGATCCACGCCCCTGACCTGTGTTCACGCTGAGGCAGCATCTGCCTCCCCCCCACACAGCCCTCCACTTCTGGGTTTTGTTTCTCTTCGGAAAACATCACGGCCCACCTGGTTCTGAGGCCAGCAGACACCCGCCACGCTCCTGCTCTGGGCAACGTCCTTCCACAGCTCCTCAAAAAACACCTTCAAATATCGTTCATTCTCTCCAGTCCTTGCATTCAGGGGCCCGGAGACAAAAGTTAACACAGATGTGGAGATGACGTTACCCTGATGCAGTGGTTTCCGTCACGGAATTCAGCAGCGGTCCCTGCGGCCAAGCGGTAGGTAGTGGTGGGCGTGCCCCCGGGACCTCAGGGAACAAGGGTGTGCAGGGCACACGCGCAAACACACACTCACCTACACCGACCAACAAAATGAATGTGCGTAGTTTGTGGAGCTGTTTAACTAGCCTTTTTTCCCTCTTTCTCTAATGTCTTCCCGTTTGCCCCATGTTCCCAGCGCGGAGACACCTGGGGTCTGTGAAATTCACTGTTTAGATCCCACATGTCAGTGAGGTCATGCAGGTGCACCCATGTTCTTCTTAGTGGCAGGATCTCCTTCGTAAAGACAGGTAGTCCCCCCCGCACGCACGCAGCATCCTGACTGCCACGGTGTTCACAAGTTCTATTCCCTGTTCCCTACTTTCTATTTGCACGTTCACGTCACAGTCCTTTGGAAGTTAAATATGGCCACGTTGGGGCCTCCCTGGAGGCAAAAGGGGTTGAGCGTTGCACTGTGGGGCTTCCTCAGCCACTGCAGCCTGAGTTCAATCCCCTGCCAGGGAGGGGACCCACAGGGCGCAGCAGACCTTTCCTGCCTCCCCGCTGCCCCCAGTGTGTTTCAGTTCATCTGCCTGTTCTGCTCCCCACACTGCCTCTGGGGACTCCTCTCGCACCCCGGCACCTCTGGCCTGTGCCCCAGCTCTTGCGTGCACATATTCTTTAAAATAAATAAATATGCCCCCCTGCTGTGGGGTCACAGGATGCCCTTCGGCTATCACAGTGACCTCTCTGGACGAGGAGACCAGGGGAGCAAAGGGAAACAGAAAGAGGCCATGAGGCTAGAGTTAAAAAAGAATTTGACAGGAGTGTGGAGTACTTGGGAGACAGCTGGACCCCCAACAGCAGGATGGAGACATCACGGCCGCCCTCTCCTCTCCCGGGGTGTGACTTTCTCTTGTCCTTCAGTTGCAGTCTCCTGCGCCAGCCCTTCTCCTTTCACTTTCTTTCCGCCCTCCTTTCCCTGGTGCGTCCACCTTTTGTGGCCTGACACCTCCTTCTCTGGTCCTTGCTCTTGCCCCCTCATTCCTGTAGGCACTCAGCCTTTCTTCCATCTCGGCCCCAATCCCTTCTTCCTTCCTAAGATGGTGCCGGAACTTGGAGAGCCTAAACCCGTTTCGTTCTTTTGGTCACCTGCTCTTAACCAAACAATTAGGAAAATGGACGGTTTCCTATTTTTCTTTTGTTCAAATGCTACCTAAAACTAGCGGTGCGTCATCTTCGTTTGCATCTGCTTCTCGTTGCTGTCACTCCAGTCAGGGAGCGAGCCTGAGTAGAATGAGGGCGTTCTAGTCTACGGCCATACCACCCTGAACGCGCCCGATCTCGTCTGATCTCGGAAGCTAAGCAGGGTCGGGCCTGGTTAGTACTTGGATGGGAGAATGAGGACGTTCTGGCCAGCATCAGGAATTGACCATTCGCTCACTGATCCTGCGTATTCGGCAACAAGGAAATTACAGGCCCACTGGAGGAAAATCAGCTGAAGCATCATACTTGCCTCCTTCTTACTTTGTTATCTTAGCCAAAATACCAAAAGAGAAAATAGATGTTTCCAACCTGCAGGACGTATCCAACAGAGCCATAATGTGGAAGAAGCCACAGGAAACGTAACGAAAAAAGAAATCTTTCTAAGTATAGCAAATAAGGCTTTGATGCTTTATAGGTACATCTAAAAGCTACTATTTAATACTACATAAAGAGAAATATAAACACTATGGCCAGAAGCATAATCAGGCAAATAGATGTTTGTATAAATAAAATGCTGATGGGTAAGTCCTATGAACACACACACACACATATGACATATATAAGAATATGTGTAATTTATAGCTGAAAAGGTGTCAGATAAAGTTTGTACAGAGCAAAATCCATGTAACTATAGATTGAACGACAGAGCTATTAAAAATCATATCAGATTGAATACACTTTTTAAGATAAAGATTGGGACATATTCAGAGAGGTGAAGAATGAAGGATAAAAAATGCAAGGGCGACCATTCTGCAATCGACAGCCCTGAGGAGCCAGATGGGCTGGGAACCTGCTTGCTTATACTACCTATACAGTTTGCCTCCCTGCCGCAGGCAGTGACCTCAGAGGAGCAACCCAAGAGGCCACCAAGGCAATGGGCACTGATGACCGGTGACAGTCCCGGTAGCGCAGATCATCTGATTAACCCATGCACTTCCTGGTCCCTGGGATATAAATACTGAGAGATGAGGAGAGTGTTCCCGAGTAGCACTGGGATAAACAGGGAGCAGTTTCCTGAGCATGGATGTCCCCAGATGTGACTGGCAGATGGGATAAGTGGCAGAGATGGGGGAGAAACCACACAAGACTGCACGCACGGAGACTCAGGCACTCCTTAGTGCGAGCAGCTCTCAGAGAGGAACACAGACAGTTCGTGGAAACCAGGAACCGCACGGCCACCAAACCAGCACTTCGGTTTGTACGCCTTGCACTTGAGCAACCAACGGAGGAGCAGGAGAAGGACGCTGCTCTCTCCCTTTTTGCTGGAGCTCTGAACAATGCTGGAGACACATTACTCTGGGCAGACTGAGCCGGGAAGCTCTGAGCGCTCTTGTGTGGGTGCCCTTGGAAAACTGGAGGAAAAAACACAATCAAAACACAGAAATAAGAGATGTTTGTGGAGGGAAGGTGGAAACACCTTCGATGATGAGACTCATGAAAATAATCCTGAAAGAGAGGACTGTTCCCTCAGAAAATCACCTCATGGCAGAGCACACAGCATACCTCTCTCTCCCCCGTGGAAGGACGCGCGTTTCCCTCCACCTCCACTGTCAACTGGTAGTTGGGGAAGCTGACACTGAAGGCAGAGGTGGCAGACCCAGATGTGCAAAGGCGCCTGGGTTGCTTCCTTAGGAAGGACGCAGAACTGCTTCAGATTTGTCAACTTCACCTGAGTAGCAGATGAAGTTAGGGAAACCAAACACTTTATTTATTTTATTCAGTGATGTTTCTGTGTCGGGCTTGTCTTCAGCTCTCACCAACGCTGCATCATCTAAAGCGACCACCATCTCCCCGTCACCATGGCAACATGCTTGTTGTGAGGTTAGTGACTATCACACTGCCCACTCGAGAGTCACCCACTAGGGCGGGCCAGGCAGGGGATCCTTATTAAACTGCAGATTCCCAAGCCTCCCTCCATACCCGCTGAAGGGGGCCCTCGGATCCCAATGTGCTGCATGCTTTATCTTTCCTACGGTGATTCGTAGGCGCCTTCATTTCTGTAAAACACGGTAGCAGCGCATTCTCTTGGCTGAGTTTCCAAACCTACAGGAGAAGGGATTGTCTTTCTCCTCTCTTGTACCAACTGCTTAAGAGACTACTCGGAGGATATATGCACGGCTGGACACTGCCAGGACTCACTGCCTCCCCAGACGCCTGGATCTGGGGAATAGATGGTCACAGCACCGGCTGGAGAGCGCTATTCTCAGTGCCAGCCTGTGATAAGACAGCAGAGCGAACCTTGCACGTCTCAGGCATCTTTTATTGATTCTTCATTCAGCTAAATCAATCATACCACAAGCAGAAGTTTAAACCCTCCGATTAACTTAAAACAACCATATTTTACAGATGACAAGGCTGAGAGTCAAGGGACTGGGCAATAACAGCACAGGTGCCGCAGTCAGCCCCACGGCCCAACCTGAATAACGCCAGATTCGTCCTTCACGCACCTTCCTTCTCCTCCCCTCCCCCCTCCCTCCCTGCTGCCCTCCCTCTCTCTGACTCTACCGGAACCACATTCTGACTTCAACTATTTTTTTTTCAATCTTTGCCCAAACGCTGAGTGCTATTTTTCTCTCATTCCAAGCTTTGTTCCCGTGTTCAGAATTGACTTTGAATTATGTCTTTCTAGGGAGGAGTTTCTTAGACTTTCAAAGGCACAGATTATTTGGAAAAGGAAGAAAACAAAAGCAAAAAAGCACAACTGCCTGTTCCTCACTGCACTCTAGTTACGGTAGCTGAGAAGACATTTTTCCTGAACGTTACTTCACACCGACTCTTTCATGAACGCGCTTCCCGCCAGGTGTGGGCCTGGCCACCTGCAGCCCGCGGGCTGCCTCTGAGCACCATCTGGCCCCAACATGACGTCTCGGGAGACATCTTCAAGCAACACGTCACAAACACGATGACCACAGAAGAAACGATAGTTGTCACGCTCAGAAGATTCCACAGGGGAGACGCGGCCTCGGAGTCTGGAACGCGATTCTTCGCATCTCAGTCAGGATCCCTTTTTTGTCCCCCTGATGTAGAACTGTCTGACACATAAACATCTTTATTTGGATGGCAAGGGATTCTGAGAGGCACGTTCTGGAATACAAAAAGGGAGCAACAGCAACTCGAGTGTATCCTGACTGTGTTCTCGCTGACCAGAGTCCACGCTGAATGACCTGCGGGTCCACTGTTTGTGTTCCAATCCTCCATCCTCAAAACCGCAGGCTCCACACTAGGCACCAGATTTCACTGTCCAAACATCACGTTGGGCTTTTTGACCTGAGCATCAGCTTAAAGCTGATTCCTTCATGTCCCGGAGGAACATGAAGTTGAATAGTGGAAAAGTTGAAGTCTTCCTCAACTTTTTCCTTTGACTGTGAATTTGACAGGAGTTTTCCTTTTCAAAAATTAACTTGACTACCTCCAAACTTCTCACTTGGGTCCATCATGCTTGTCACGGCTTTTAAAAGTCAAAGTTCACCTATTCTGTGCCGTAATAATTACGACTGCTAAACCCCCAGTCATAATGTTGAACTTCTCCCAGATGAACAGAACTTATCTCAATATTTATTTATTTTTCAGAGAGCAATAATCATGCCTCAGATAAAACCTCATTGGCTGCTACTCAGCCATTGCGCAGTGTCCATTTTTATCTTTTAGAATCTCTGAAAGACAGCAGATTGTTTCAAGTTATACTTTTTAATACTTGCCTTGGAATCAAGTTTCAGGGTAACAATTCCCGGGAGGTTTTGGTTACATCATCATGTGTTTATAGCTTCTCGTTAGGAGAGGTGTCAGACCATATGAAAAATGTCTGGCACGGGCGAAGCTGTATAGCTGAAGAGTCAAAATGTAAGATAACAAGTCAGACGAAGAATGCTCAAATTTTATCTTTTCTATTTGCTACCTGGGTGACCGTGGGCAAATTCTTAACAGTTAACGTCAGTCTCCTTAGTCGAACAGTATTTGTTTAATAAAATAGCCGTGAGGACTAAATGAGCTAAGACTGCTGGGATAGTGTTAGAGTAGGTTATATAAGTAAACCCATTATTTTTTATTATTGTTGAGGTAACCTTGGTTTTATCTGCGGCATGATTACTGCTCTCTGAAAAATAAATAAATATTGAGATCAGTTCTGTTCATCTGGGAGAAGTTTGATATTATGACTGGGGGTTTAGCAGTTGTAATGTACATGATTCAGATAGAAAGCGCCACATCCCTTCAGCATGTGTTACCATCCCACACACCACCAGGGCACCCACAGTTCTCCACCGTCGGGCCCATTTTGCTCTCTACCCTCCTCCTTCTCCCTCTGATAGTCTCAACTCTATAGTCAGGTTTCTAGAGTTTATTATTGGCTTGGTTTTGCCTGATCTTTAGTTTTGTTTCTCTAAACTCCACACATAGTGGGAACATGTAGTACTGTTTTTCTCCTGACTTATTCATGTAGTTCTATCCATGTTGTAAAAAATGACAAACGCTTCATCTTTTTTATAGCTGAGTAGTATTCCACTGTGCATCTAGACCATATCTTCTAAATCCACTCGTCTGTGCCTGGGCACTTAGGTGATTTCCATAACTTGGCTGTAAATGGTGCTAAAAGCCATTACTAGTAGACCATTACTATAACTACTACTTTAGAAGCAGAGCCTTTATTACATAATAATTGTTATGCATGTTATCCTGTATTCTTATTCTAATAGGTTCTCAATAACTATAGACTAAATGATTAAACGTGGGAAAAGACATTCTTCATACTGACACATTTGAAGCTCACATTTCATTGCGTAGCACTAAACAGAGCACCTTAACTGTGCAGCGTTAGTGAGGACTGGAAACCGCACTGGACTTGTCCCAAGGACCTTGGCCTGCACCGTGGCTGGGGATGCTGAGGGCCTGGCCTGGGCAGAGGACACCACGTAGGTAGCAGTTGAGTGGCGAGGCCCACGCTGCTCGCACCGCCAGACAATGGGCCAGGTATGGGGGACACTCCTGAGATGTCAGGGTGCTCCACAAGCTGGCCCCTGCTGGGTCTCTGTTATTTTGGCTTATATTAATGTTGCCATTTTGCAAAGGCATGCTGAGTGCTCACTGGGAAATTACCCACGGGGTGTGGTTGTGAGATTGGCTGTTTTGTTAAATAAAATAATTAGCTACTGTGCAGTTTGATGATGAAATACTGATTGGTAAATAATGTAACACAACATTTTCTAAAATTGATAAAGACCACCAATACCAAAAAACTAAATAGTAAAAGTTGTAACCAGAATGTGATTGTTCAATAATAACAACAACTCAAAAGTTAGTTGTTAAGTAGTTGAACTTGAACATCTATTGTGGGGAACTAGCCCGAGGACCGAGAAATGACTTCTGTAGCTTGGCCCATCATGAAAGGCTCTGTGTGATGAGTAAGTCACAACAGCCCTTCCTCCCCTCCTCCGCTGCCTTTTGCCTTTGTTCTGCTTGATTGTAAGTTTTCGGTTCAGGAAATAGTGAGCTTAGTAGTTGCTTTTAAAAGATCATCTGGGGTTTGGAGATAATTTTGGTTTTGATTTTAGTATTCCCTTTATTGGGGATCTGTAGTTTTAAGCATTAACACTATTTTAATCTTAGGCCTTGTGACTAGAAGTTTATCCCTTCCTCAAAGTAAAAACAAAATCATTAGGTTGTGATTGTGCAAAGTTGCTGTGCCCGCGTCAATATTAGTAAACAACTGTGTAACCACTACAACCAAAAACACTGATGGGAATATGTTATTTTGCACAAAGATTTCACTTTGTAATAGTATATGTCATTGATCTTAGTTGGAGACCGTGAGACCCCAAATTGTTTTTAAGAAAAACTGTACTGATTGTGATTTTCCTGCTCTCTGCACAAGCGGATGTCACCCCACCGCTTGCTGGTGATGCATACAATGAAGACCTGCTGAGTCAGTGGTAGGAGAGACCTGCGCCTTGAGTGCCTGTGGCTTCTGGCTCCCTCTCCCCCTTCCCGCACCACGTCGGCCTAGGCCGTCCCTCCTGTGCGGATCCTGGCCAGAGCTGGACCTGGACTTCCGCAGCCGAGTGAACAGGCCTTCGGGTCAGAGCAGAGTCAAAGAGGGGAAACATGTGAGTGTGAGTCAGCGCATCAGGCCAACAAGGTGGGCCGGGGGTGCCCAGAACCAGGAATGGCCAGGGAAGAGCAGCTCAACACTGAGCCTGCTGCTGTGCCCGGGACTTGTCCTCAAGCAGATGTTGCCACAGCCAGCCCCTGACACTGGACTCCCAGGGGGGAGACCGGACTGAGATGCCAGAGCCAAAAACAGAACCGAGGGCCTCCCTCCCCTCCATGCCGGCCAGCAGCGCAGGTGGCAGCAGCAGCAGCAGCACCAGTGCTAGGTTCTAGGCAGATGTGTACTCGGATGACGCACCTCCCCTTAAACAACGACCAGGCATCCATTTGCCAGCCATCACACAGAACTCAGAAGCAAAAAAGGGTTACATTTCCCCCACATCAACACATAGCCCAGAGCACAGCGGCGAGATAAGATCAACCACAGAAACCAGAGCCAGAGGCCACGGAGCTGCTGCTTCTAACGCTTTCTCAGCTTTCTCACTAACTCAATGATACTTGGGGTGAAAAGAAACAAAAGTAACAGAATGCATGTCCAGTCAATAGAACCAACCTGTATCCGAAATAAAGCACCTCTAGAAAAGGATCTTATCTACATCCATTTTTGCTAAAGGGGGCCGGCAGTGCCAGTTGTTCGAGGGCTGTTCACTGCAGATGCATCTGGCCAAGAGCTCGCAGATGCATCTGGCCAAGACCTCATAGTCTGCATGGTGTGGACCCTTCAGGAAACTCCAGCGAAGGTTCCAGGGAAACAGAGGCCTGCTTTTTGCTCACTGCAAGGGGAGTCCGTACCTACCACTTAATCTTCTCAGACAGGACTTCCCACATTTGCCCAAGAAAATACATTCCACTTCGTGTTTAAGTTTTACATTCATGCACGTGTGTGTAAGGGACGCATGTCTTCATGTATTTTCTATGAACAGTTTTGAAGAATTTATATGGCGATGACATGCAATCCCAAATAAAGGATCGTTCTTTGAGGCAACAACTTCGATTTATTAATTTTTACTCAAGGGAGAGTGGAAAGAAACACTTTCATCTAAGTCTCCATTGCTTGGACCTGTGGTAGAAATGAATTCCAGCTGCATTTAAATATATTTCTATAGCCCACCTGAAAGGGAATATTTGTCAGTGGTAACTGTTCCAGAGGAAGCTATATCACTGGGAATGTGTTCAACTTCTAACACACATTAGCACAAAAAGAGACTTACTTAGATTTAAAGCAATACACATTTTGAAGTTGGAAGTATTTGCTCAGCAAAATATTTTCAAAATTAGAGTTCTAGTTCTTTAAAAGAACTAACCCTTCTTAAACAATTTTCTCATTTTTTCTCATTTTTTGAATTCATATTCTGTTTCACTTAAAAACTTTTTCACAAGAATCTCCAAAACAAGGGCATTTCTAAATAACAACAGAAATGATTATATTAACACCAACTCTTTAAATTGCTCCATTTTCTACAGACTGGGGCATTTTTAAAAACAAGACGAATGTACAACTTTGAGATTTCCATGCGCTCTTCTGCCAGCTCTCCTGGTAGCATCAAACGTTGGCGAATGATGGACCAACAGTCCCTGCAGCATTCTAGCGGAGACCAAACACTAGGCCCAAGTGGCAGGAGCTACAGACATCGAACTTATTTTTGGTCTTGTAGCTGCTGTTATTTTGCCACCACTGAGTGCGAGGCCGGCGGCCGCGGCGCAATACTTACTGATGGGTAGAGGTAACCTTCTCCGTTCATGGCGATATACAAGCCCGTCTTCACGCCCTGGATGGCGACGATGCGCAGGCCCACTGGGATGAGGTTAAACAGTGCTGGAAGACAAACACCACGGTCACCGGGCGGGCGGGCGGGGGAGGCGGCCCTGCCCTCACTGCGGGCGCCCTGCCTTTATTTAAAACTAGCAGCGCCTTTGTGACAACCTTGCGAGAATTTCCAATTTTTTTGAAATTTTTTTCTTTTGCTTGTATTTCTCTATCTTTCATCAGTTTCTGCCACGGGTGAAGTTAGCGTTTGCGCTTCAGCCGCAGGTTTTAGCGACCTGTCTGCAGCATCCTGCAGAACGCGTGGGCGAGAAGCACTCCCATCTGGAGCCAGGACTCCAGCATCACAGCCTCTGACATCATTGGGTGCCAAGCGAGATCAGCCGTGACGCGTCTCAGAGATCAGAACTGAAAAAGTCCGGGGTGAAGCTCCGTTCTGGTCTCTGAGGCACAGAGTCTGTTTCCTCACTGCAGCATGGTGCCGGCCAGAACTTAAAGAGGTAATTCCCGAGCTAAATACTCTCGCGGGGCCAAGAGGGTGTGCTGGCAGAGCCCAGAAAAGACGTGCACCTGCTACTGTGCTAAATTTAGAAGGTACTAATTGCGCTGCAGGGCATGCAAATGCGCGACAGTTTCCTTTATTAATATTTCATAAAACTATGAAGGAAGACTGAAATAAGAGGGGACAGTGCTCACTTTTGCCACCGAACATAAAAATTCACTCTTTCGTTTCTTTATTAGCAGAAAGAGTCTGAAATATATTTTCCCACGGTACAGAGAGCTAGGTCACATATCTTTAAAAGAATTCTTAACATCCTTTAATGCATTTTCATGCCAGCGTTGCATGTGGATGGCACCGGGAGCCGTAGCCTCCCCCCACGAACAGCATCTTCCATGTCCGGTCGTGGGGACAGTGCTGGTATGCTGTTAAGGGCGCGGGCGCCTAGAAGATGGATGGGCAGGGAGCTCTGGGATTTTAAAGAATACCCCTCTGAAAATGAGCGGAGTCACGGAGCAGCCCTGTTCTCATTCCTCATGTCGGGATCTCCAAGGGCACATGGAAGCCACTACGAGCATCAGTGCCCCAGGAGCCTCTCTGGCCGGCGGCCAGTTCTCCATCCTCAGCCATTTTCTGGCTATGCTGCTGCTCGGGAAATGTCTGAACAGAGGTTGAAGGCCCCCCCCACAGGGCGCGAGATTCAGGTTCTCCACCTGCTCGCTCACTTTCTCCCCTTTCAACTCACCTGGAAACATTCACAAAAGTAGCTTAGCAAGGTCCTAATTTTACATAACTCTCAATCGTTTCATATTCCGTGTGGGTTAAATGTTGATCAAAGCATGAAGATTTGAAGGCTTAAGCCTCAGTTTTATTATTTGGTCACTTTGGGGATGGCCTCAGGGTAACACTGAGGTTATTGGGTGATTAATCTTTGTTATGTGTCAGGGAAATATAAGAAAACATTGAAACATAACTGCGAATTACTTCGTAACATCCTCCAGCCAAAAGGTGTTATTAGGACCTGTCTTTCAGCATCTCGCAAGCACGTCCCCACTTCTAAAGAACACTTTTCAGGGCTACTGATATTCTTAGGAGTCATAAAAATACTGTACTGAGCAGGAGAAAAGAAACGACCTAAAACATATGCTAAAAAAATACTGTTTTTCAATTAAGAAGGCGATAGTACACAAAAGTAGAGTTGATTAACAGTTCCCATGGAATTTATAAAAATGCTATTATCCTGCTAGGTTATATTAAATTTTATAGTTGTACCATTTTTATAGCCTTTTGAGGAGAGAACTTTTATCTCCTTCTGTTTTATTCTGTCCACGCCTTTGCCAGTGTTGAAATGGTAACAAAACTAACTTGGTGGGCTTAAAATTACTTAAAATGCAACGTGATTT
Source organism: Galemys pyrenaicus (assembly GCA_019455555.1). Classification (NCBI taxonomy): domain Eukaryota; kingdom Metazoa; phylum Chordata; class Mammalia; order Eulipotyphla; family Talpidae; genus Galemys; species Galemys pyrenaicus. The sequence goes on from JAGFMF010011662.1 coordinate 4,643,481, forward strand.
ATAATAAAGGAGACCGCGGGTCAGACCTTTACATAAGAATTTAAATGCCTGGACTGTGATTTGGGTCTGATTGATTTTTACAAGGGGTTCTTGTTCCTGCTTTGTTCCCAGAACTTTTTATCACTAGCATTTTGGTGGATTAGAGGGGATTTCAAGAGTGACCCAGAGAGTCTTGCTGTTGCTAGTGCAGTTACATAGCAGGAGGAGAGAAGCCCCCTGCCCCTTAGAGAACAGAAAGCTGAGTATCATTTAGTGTCTCCGCTTTCCAGCTTTGTGGTTAATGTTATTCAGAAGGCCAAGTGCAGTCATGTGTGCACAAGCTTGTGTTACCTCTGCACATTCACAATTTAGTAAATACTGCACTGTTCATTCAGTTCGGAAACAATATGCTTTGAAAAGATAGTGTCTGCTTAATGTTTCTCAACTTGGCATTGATTCTTGTCATTAAAAATAACCCACTTATTGGCATTACAAAAAAAAAAACAAAGAAGAAACTATGGGGGAAATTCATTAAACCTTTCTTTGAAGGAAAACATTTTTCCAAGAAGTCCAAGTAAGCAGTATTTTTGACCATTGCTCTTTACTTGCTTTCTTGAAAACTTTTGTCATGAAGGATGACTTTGGCCTCTTGGCTGGTAAATCAGCACCGTAGCTCTTACAGTGAACAGACTCAGAAAATGAGTCCACCGGTCCACTAGACTCCCGCCAAGGACAATCAGAGGACAGTGGACACAGAACTTAGGCATCTCTAAAGTTCAGGACCCCCACAATTGTAAAATGTTAAAAAAACATGGGGAATGCCTTTCATCAAAGGATGGGTAAGGACTTAACCATAAGGCAAAGGACACAAACAGATCTCTAAGTGTTAGCTTGAACCAGAAGAACTGACATTTGTTTTTTTTAGGAAAAGATAGTCAAGCACTGGTCATTCTAAAAGTCTCCACTGTCAAAACCACAAGTAAGGAATGGTGGACACGAGCTTATGAATGTGTCTACCACGGAAATAACACCTCTTTCCTCCCTATGTCTGAATTTCTTCTTTCCTAAATGAAAAGAGGACATAAAACAAAAATAAACAAACAAATGTGATCATGAAAAGCTTAAAATTACAAAAGGACAATAAAATAGACACACAGAGAAAAAAATTAGAGCTTGAAAAAGGAAGAATGGGCCAATAATCAAAGAAGCAAAAGGAAAGAGAAAGAAAAGCTCTTAAATGAGGAAATGTCCAAATTCTAAAAATAAACCAAATGGCTGGAAATACTAATGACATTTCATAAAGCAGTAGTGAACACAAGAATCATGTTTTATATTATTAGCAGCTCTCAGAATCAATGTTACTGAGAATTCTATTACCAGCATTTTGATTTCATTAAGTCAGAAAAAGCTTATACCTTGGTTACATGTCCTCAGAGCCTCCCCTCTTTTCCTAAAATGATGCTCTGCATATAAGGAAGTGACACATGCCTAAAAGGATTCATACCCACTTCTGCTCCCCTAATAATGTGATTCAATATTTCTAATGAACTCAGTTTTTCTTTTACTGGTACAATGAAAAGTATCTCCTAAGAAATGATATGTTCAATTAAAAGGAGCCAGGTACCAGTATAAATAGAAAATGGGAAAGGAAAACAGACAATTGAGTAAGGAGGGACATCAGAATTAAAATACAAAGCCAATTAAATATAATGGAATAGGAAAATGAAGACAAACCACAATACAATGAGAGATGTGTGATGTTTTCACATCAAGAAGTTATCACACTCCCCTTCTCCAAAGTAGCTAAACATTTGGTACAATATATTCAAAGGCACACAGCCTTTCTCCCTATGATGATAGGCATTATCTTTTCTTGTTGAATATAAAGAATTTGATAATTTTAGTGTCTATTATTTGAAACAACTCATCCTTCTAGTCCTTGAATTTTCACAATTATCATTAAGAAGCTACAGGCCTGATAAAAATAGTATCTCCAAAGTAAACATGTAACCAATTTTCACTGGAATGGACTAGTGCATTTACTTGACTTTAGTGGTAATGAGATTAAAGATGAACAATAATCACCTGGATATGACAATTGTATATGACAATTGTTGGAAAACAAAAGAAATTATAATTACCTGCAGTGACAGTTTCTTTTGTTGCTCTATGAATATTGTCAGCCATGTGGTTAAAGTAAAATTGTAAATGGCATCCTAGCATATAATATTTGTAACATGAACCAGCATAACCGAATATTTGCAAATCCACTAAAAAAAGCCATTTAAGTCCAAGCAGCTCTTCCACCAACTGTGTCAAGGGCGCCATGCGCTTGTCACTTACTGGAATTCGTGCTGTCATCCTTGGTTCCGTCGAGAGCTCCATCGGGGTGCATTTGCAAGTAGTAGCCTTGCCTGCAGTATAACCTGGTCACTATACCCTTGAGCTGGGGATCTGAAAGGCAAACACAGTTATCATAAGCCTCACAATGTGTCACCGCAGAATTTCTCTTTCATTGTTTCATTTTTTTCTTTTGGACAAAAGGACATTTTATAAGTAACACCTTTTATTTTGCATCTCCCAGACCCCTCTGCATTTTACCAAACCTGGATTTGACTAATTGAAGGTAAAGAAAGTACAGTTGTAAGCTGCATTTCACAGCTGCAGAAACTAGGTGAGTTTTAAAAATGAATGTCCGCATTTAAACGATTAAACTAATTCATCTACTCATTTAATTATTAGCTAAGTCCCAAAGGAATTAGTTTAATAGTTTAGCATCACTCAGGATGACAGCATAAGAGTTTTGCAACTCACTTGGAGAAAGTTTTATTAACTTTTAAATAAAAACTTATTTACTCTGACAAGTAAAACCCAAATAGGAAAAAAAAATGTATTAAAAAAATCATAAGAGGGCCTCCCTGGTGGCGCAGTGGGTTAAGCAACGCACTATGAAGCAAACCGCAACCACTGCAGCACGAGTTCGATCCCTGCTGCCGGCCAGAGAG
>JAGFMF010011662.1:4646514-4675297 GCA_019455555.1 Galemys pyrenaicus
CCGCTCTGTCTGTGGTGAATCCTCTCACCCCCCACACCTCTGGCCTGTACCCCAGTGCTTGTATGCATAAATAAATAAATCTTTAAAAAAAAAATCATAAGAATATTTTGAGACACATTCTAGAGAAAGCCCAGAGGTAGAGAATGTCTCCTTCACATTTCAAGGGTCACCCTAGCTGGCCTAGAAGTGTTTGTGCTGTTTATCACAATCCCCAGGGAGAGGGGCAAAGGGACTGAACTTAGGGTGGGGCATGCCAGCCAGCCAGCCAGCTGGCGCCAGATCAGCCCTGAGTCTACAATCCAGACACAGCAGAGGAAACAAGCAAATACTCTTGCTAATTTATACAATCAAAAAGGAGAGAAAAATTATACCATGTGGATTTTGATTCTTGGCTAACAGGGGTGCAAGGTTAAGGCAGAGAGCAGTGGAAGAGTATTCAAACATAAAGGGAACTCATAGGATAATGGACTTCTCATCCAATGATTCAGTGGAAAGATAATCAGTCTGATAATGCACAGCTTTAGCTGTACCTTTGAACATAAATATTTGCATGTGGTTTTTAAAAGGCCACCTCCATCTCATGACTAGATTTGAGGGGGGACATCATAATCCTCACCATGGCAACTGGCAAGTGTCTGCAGCTGCTGAATGTGATATGCAAATGTGATCACACTGTACAAACAGCAGGATGCCAGAGTGGGGACTCCAGCACCTTGCAACGGATAGAAAACCTGGCCAAGCAAACAGGTGAGCACAAACCTACGTGTGCCGAAAATAAACTGTTCAAAACAAAATCCCCAGCTTTTTGTTTAGTCTTCTAGAAATTAAAACGAATCCCATTATCTGTTTCTATGTGTACCTGATATAATTAATAATTTGAAAAATTACTCCATTATACACAGATGTCCTTAAAAGACAGCAGATTAAAGACTGGAAAATAATGCATGCACACCCCACAGCATCATATCATCAACTAATGCTAATGTCTGAAGATATTAGACTATGGATGTTTTCAGAAGACTAGGATTTTAGAAGGAAGCATCTGAGTGATTATTTGGGTTTATGTTATGTTTTGTAGTATAAAACTTTCAAAATCACATCCATCTAATCTGTGCGATAATTACAGATAATGACAATCGCATCTTAGTCTGCCCATCATCTCTAAAGCTTGATAGGATTATCAATGCCCTAAGGCTGAGAGCTCCTTTTCCTGGTTTTGCTGTGTCACCTTTCTGCTCTTCACTGAAAATGAGTAGCACGGAACAAAAAGAGAATGAAAAGGAAAAAGGAAGGGAGGGATTCTCAATCACCACTAAAACATACAGTGAATTTTAGAGATTGATGATCGTTTTGAAAACCTTTATGTTCTGACACAACTTATTTTAATAATTCTATATTTTTTCCTCCTATATCTCTGGATTTGAATTAAGTAGGTTAGGTAAGGCAGCAAGAAGAAAGAGACCTCCCACACACTCCTTTACACTTACACAGAGGGCCCTTCTTTTCTGTTTTCAAAAAAACAAGAGGTAAGTGTTGGCCAGGATGAGGGAAAGGGGTTGCCCTGCTTGCTCTTAGTGGGGATATAAGACAGCACAGCCATCATGGAGAAGAGTGCAGAGGTTTCTCAGAACATTAAAATTTGAACTCTCATATGACCCAGCAACCCCATCTCTAAGTAAGTACTCAAAGAACGTGAACTCAGCATCTCTGCTATCTGTATTCCCACGTGTATTCTAGTGTTAATCAAACAGTCATGGTATGGGACAACTCAGGTGTCTGCCAACATAGCACAGAAAAAGAATGTAAGATGGGCAGTGGAATATTATTTGGCCCTTAAAAAGAAAGAAATCTTGCCTTTTGAAACATGCCTAAACCTGGAGGACATGCTCAAAGAGCCCATTTCTGAGAAGGGAGCCATGCAAAACATGAAATTGTGTTTTTCAGCTCTCATTTAAAGTTGAGGAAACAAATCCAAATTGACTTGTTTATTTAGTTTTGCACTATTTGGTAATTTTGCTTTTAGAAATCATAATGGCATCTTCTGAGGTGCCAGGCACTATTCTTACACTGCAGGATTAATCCACTGAATCCTCACTAAAACCTTACTTAACAGGAAGCCCATTTTGAAGATAAGGAAATGAAAACACAGAGCAATTCTATAATTAGACAAAAGGTGCATAATTATTAAGGGTAAAGTTAAGGTATAAACAGGCTCCTACCCACTTAATTACTAAGTACAGGGCTTTATAAATTGAACAACTGAGCTCAAACAGCCTCAAAATCTAAAATAAAATGCATACGTTCTGCCTTTTCTCAAAAAAAAATTGTATTTCAAAGATTAACCCAAACACCTCACTTTGAGCGGAGTCCGTGTTACAAAGCAGTAGCATGAAAGCAGAACGGATGGAGCTTCTTGATCTCTTCTAAAACCCATCCTGCTTCGTCACTGACCACATTTCCAATAAACCTCTCCCCATGAAATCCTCACCACTATGGCAAATGTGCTGCAAAAAGCTTTAATTTCTCCCAGTATCATTTCCACTTCAATCACCCGGTCGCAACCAACTGCCGCCAAAAGTCAGGTTCCCGCTGACTTCACGACTTATGGATAGTGCTGGTCCCCTGAGATGCTATTTCTTTTTCATTCCATTTCATGAGTTGCCCATTTCCCATAGTGCTCTTCACAATCTCCCTCTGTCAAGCTTCCCTTTTTCTATTGCCCCTGCCAGTAGCAGGTGAGTTCCCAGTGGGCTCTCCCGGCTAATCTTCTATCCGCAGTCTGCCTGTTCAACCTGCAGGTCGGAAACACACGACTGCTCTTCCTGCCACTGAGTTCCCTGTAAGCCCTGTCTTACAGGGCCTACCCTGTAAGTGGGCCTCCCCTGTCTGCCTGCTTGTGCTTTACATCACTCCCACCGCTCCCCCGCATGTAGTGCAACCTGAGTCATCATGGACTGTCTGCAAGTATTCCACGATCTCTCCCTTTTCACCTGCCCCCTTAACCTTGCTTGCCTCAAATACCTGCCTGGTGAGGCCCCTGACACACCCTTGCATGCAATACACACACGTGAACACATATGTGCATGTATACACCCATACACACATGTGCACATGCACATACGTGCGTGCACACTTCTGTATGATCAACTCTTTTCCTCCTTTGTACTTCTGCTGCATGACTGCTTCTTTTTGGGGTGCTTTCCTGACACCCTAGAAAAAGTGATATTCCTCCTCTGAATGCTTTAATGGCAATGCTCTTCATAGGTATAACTTATCTTTTCAACATCAAAATTATTTCATATTGAAATATTTTTAATCCATGAAAAGACAGGAAACAATACAACTTACACCCACGTACCCACCACTGAGATTAAACAGATGTTAGCGTTTGCTTTATAATTCGTGGTTTTAATGGTACATTTGTTGTGTGTAATTTTATGCTGTCTGTCACCAAATTGGAATCCAAGTTTCATGGGGAAAATGTATGATGAAATGTAAGCTATGGGGTCTTGCTCTCTCCATTGTTCCTCCAGGGTCTGCTTAACCCGAGCTGAGCGATATGTACCTGTTGAGTGAAAACTGCTCAGTATAATCCTCCACTAACTTCACATGTAGCCGGTAAGAATGAGAACTGGTGTAAAACACGAAGACTGAGGCGGCCATCAAAGTCAAGTCTTAAGAATGCCAATTTTTGACCAGGCCACTGAACTTTCCAGACTTCTAACTTGGAAATAAATCCTCAGTATTATAAAGTTTTGTGTAATAACATACATGTCTATAATAGGAGCACGACTATGTGAAAATGACTATCCAAAGGGAAAAAAAATACGTGTGAGATACACCAAAGTGTCAGATAGAATGGTGTTTTGATGGCTATTGAAATATTTGCTGACCAATATTTACTACTAAAATTTTTTAGAAACTAGCTGGCTACTTTTATAATGAATGTAGGGTCTTAGGTAAAACCTCTCAGCGCTTCTTGAAAGAATGATGGACTGTACCATTTAAACATGCAAATAATATCGCATAGGTATATGCACATAACGTAAACACATATCACTGTTTTAGATGAACTAGTTGCCCTCAGTGTTCAAGAATTCCGCTTACTATTTTCTTTTCAGGCAGTCACATAGCCAGAAAACCTTCACCATGATCCTCACTTACAAAGTCGGCATATGTGCACCATGTCATTTATAGCTTAAAGTTACTCTGTTAGATAATTAAAACAAAAGAACAAGAAAAACTTTCTTCCTGAAAAAGCAAAATTATACAGCCCCAAAATCATGGCAAAAGCAAAGCAAGACACAACAAAATAACTTCAGGAGAAAACAACCACATCCGTTACATGTAGTCGGCAGAAGTATGTCTGCTGGTTGTTCACAGGGAGACAAAACCCTTCATTTCCCACTCACAGCAAGCCCCACCCAGCCTCCCTGTTCCGGAAGGTGCACTGACGTGAAGCGTTGACAAAAGGGAGGCAGAAAAATCTCACCCAAATATTGGATGGACAGAACCCAGAATGTGTGGTTGCCAAAGCACATCCTCTGAAGAGTAAACTTGCAAAGTAGGGTGCCTTTCTCAAGAGGGAAGCACCTGGGAGTGCACCCCAGGGTGTGAGACTCACTTTCCTGTTTGCTTGTGAACTCCAAAGTGAGAAAGAGGTTACGTTTTGCAGGTATTTAATTGAATTGGGTGGAGTTTTCAGGGTCAAATGTCATACTGTGCCCTGAAAGTACCCAAGGGAGCTGGGGCAGCCGGCAATTCTGGGGGGCTGCTTCTCCATCATTGTTCCCGAGGAGTGCCTCGCATAGGTGAAATGAATGTATCTGTTAGATTATCTAGTGTAACTAAAGTCTGGAGAGACTGTCTGGATGGAGGGTGATACTAGAAAACAAACAACAAACGAACACACATAAAATAGTAATAAGCAAAGCAAAAATCAAGAATATAGCAACGATGATCTATCTTCTACGTGGATGGTGCAGGCGAAGACAGACACACACATAAGTAGCAACACAATGGTGACCAGTCCAGACTTCGCCGGAGCCAGCCACTGTGGTGGGAAATCTGAAGACAATCAGAAATACAGCCACCATGGCACGCATAGAGCTGGGCCCCAGTGAAGAGTATGCCTGAAGCAATAAAACAGCGAAAATGAAACGTGTGCAGCGAACTGACACCACTCTCTCTTCTTCCAGCTGATGGGCCTGGGATTAGCGAAGTTCTTCTGGTGATGTGAAATACAGCCCGATCAAACCAAAGGTTTTGCTGTGAATACTGGGAAATCCCAAACTCCTATGACTTCAGCTCCTAATTAACAGCTGAAGGATAACAAAGAACCCAAGTTCCACACCTATATTTTAGCTAGTGAAGTGAAATTTTTTTTTCAACTCATGAATTGCTACATGTCTTCATTGTTTTCCAAAAGATTTATGCATTCCGAATATGTACTTCTCATGATAAAGACTGACAACTTTGTCTTATTTCTCCTTCTGGGTTTTTAATTTTTTTCCCTTTCTAAGTAGTGTGCATGTACAATTTACTAAAAAGATTTTGAGGGCCATCCTTGTGTTAATTCTGTACTAAGTCTCTCTGATATTAGTTAAAATAGAAATAATGAAATTTAAAGTGCTTGTGTATCAAGAAGAAAAAAAGATGTTTCATAATATATTAGCTTCAACAGTCAGAGCTGAAAGAAGTGTAAATCAGCCAATCGCCTTTGGATACAGGAAAAAAATACTCAGTGTTTTAAATTAAAACAATCACTCTCCTAGCAGTAGGTTGTGAATCAATTGCTGTCACAAATTGTTGGCACGCAGTGTGCAAACTGACAAAAGAGAAATCACGATAACCTTTAGAATGATGGCTACACTTGAAATCATTATTTAAACTGAAAATCGTGTAACATGTTGTCTATTTTATGTGGCAAATATGTTAATGTCTATAAATGTCATATATACTATGCCTATTTACACATAAATCTTGGTGCTAATTCATCCTTAACTATCCCTCCTCTATTAGCTATGGGAAATCAAATGTTTTTAGGGGGTAAAAAGCAACTTCTGGAAGATACATTTTTTTTTTTTTTGGTAGCAAATCTAATTAGATTTTGGCACTTGTAGCAACAGGAAATAGTATTGTGAATAATTTACCCAAAGCCATAAATAGTCATCTAATCCTATCATAAAAATAAATGATATCAAGATCACTTCCAAGGAGTGAGGGAAAAAAAGGGGCTAGGTAGGAGCCCCACGGAATATGCTAAGGTCTGAAAATTTTATTTACCTTCCTGCTAGTTCCTTAGAGGAACATTTACCTCCTTCAGGGATGGCCACTATGCAGCCTTGAGGTCCCTGCCCACCCCAGGATCCTTGTTTCATTCACTGCAGGGGGTGCCCCAGCCACCACCCCATCCCAGTGCATACCCAGCTCTGTAAATCGCTGATTCTATATCCAGAGTGGCACTCCACCTCTGCCCCCCGGGCCCACGTCTGTGCTCTCTACGACGGACACTTGCATTAAAAATAGTTTTGGTTCTCTAAGGTTTTCCTACCTATGGAGGGAAGGAGACAACCTATAATATTACAGCTTTCTGCCAAGCTGTCCTCTTGTTAAATTATTGAGTTTACACGTCTTTCTGCTCTGCAAATACATTACATTGGTAGTCTGCATCATCTATTATTCACAATAGCCCATCACTGGGCCTTCACAAAGCAGATGCAAAGCAAATATTGATTGAAATGAACTCATTTTCTGTGTTTTTAAAGTGGATCCACATAGGCATGTATATGTGTGTGTGTGTGTGTAATATATATGTGTCACTAAAAATGTATGTTCAAAGCTGTTTTTACACTATAAATAGACACACACATGTTGGAAATGGGATTCAAGGCAAAATGTACTTTGGGGTATCTCATTTAAGAACTGGAGGAGCAGACCATGGTTGAGATAAAGATAAATGCAGGTTTTGAAATGGAAACACCAATAAAGTTTAAACTATTTTTCCAAAACTATTTGGCCAAAAAATTCCCTCTAGGTAAAATATATTAAGAAAACAACAGTGGATAAAGCCTCTTCTTGGGGAAAATATTTCAGATCACAAACAAGATCGCAGAAGTGAAGAGCCTGCTTGATAAGCAGCCTAAGCACCAAGGAGCAAGAGCTGAAGCCTGGGGACGCAGAGGGCGCCCCGGGCTCTGTTTATATTTGCATCAGTATTAGGAAGACGCTGCTGCAGCTGAGAAGTGTGGTACTTCCTAGACCAGCAAGCAAACTGCCAAGCCTTGTATGTGAACCTTCCAAAACTACTGTCACAGAAAGAGTGGAATGTGGGAGACCTTTATTTAATTACTATCTAAATACTGCGTGTTTGACTCTAGATATATATTTTGCTATTGTGTTCTAATGCTGTTTTCAGATATGAGTCTGAAAGGAGTGTTCAGAGTCTTGCAGATGTATTTGTAATAAGCGCATATCAGTAAATCTGTCACATTACCCGAATAGTCCGTGTTTGTTCAGCTGGTTACTAAATAATAATAAACTTCTATTTCCGTATTACAGGAGGTTTTTTTGTATTTTAAGAGAACAGCTTCTTAGGAAAAAGGGGGAAGAGACAGCTGCATAGACACAGGTGGGCAGAGCACTGCAGCTGTTTCTGCCTTGCAAGGATGAGGCTTTGTTACGGGACACCTGCGTGTGCACCGGCGTGGAGCTGGGACAAGAGTGATGAGCCTTGTTTTAATTAAGACCACTACCCAGGAGCCGCTGCAGACATCCCTCGGAATGACCAGTCCTGGACAGAAATCGCACCTCCTTGAACACTCACAAGTTCTCTGTTTAGGCCTCCCTGGCAGTGCAAGGGGATTGAGAACCACCCTGTGAGGCTTCTGCAGCCACTGCAGTGTGAGTTTAATCCCCGGCCAGGGAGCTGACCCACAATGGCAGAGCAGGCCTCTCCTGCCTTGACTTCTGCTCCCCTCAGCAGTGTATTTCAGTGGATCCACCTGTTCTGCTCCCCACTCTGTCTCTGGTGAGTCCTCTCAGGCTCCAAACCTCTGGCCTACACCCCAGCTCTTGTATGCATAAATAAATAATTTTTAAAAAAATTTCTGTGTTTAACTTCAATATCTGTTGCAGTACAGACACAATTGTGCATAACACACGCGCGCGCACACACAATGAGGACGTTTTCACTTTGTCGTATAGGTGACCAAATTCACATCTTTTAATTTTAATAGGCAGCTCTCCCACTTCCTGCTGCTCAACACAAAAGCCATCTTATACTTATTACGGTAGGAAAGAAAATTGCATGTTATAAATATTAATCATGTCTCTATTTTCTTCTTAAAGTTTGAGACTGAATGACTTAGGGAACAAAGGCCCAAGAGTACTATTAACATTTGCTAATATTTTGTAGTCAGATGCCATAATGAGCAAATCTCAAGGCTGGAAATATGACTGAACAAGAATATGAATATCATGAGTCATTACCATGATCTGAGAGAGTTTAGTGACTATGCAGAGCCTTTAAAAAAGCCCAAGCAATCTACTTTGACCAAGATAGAGTAACGGGGTAACAGATACACCTTTTCACATGAAGCAACAAAAAATTGACAAATTGAATTTTGTCGGTTCTGGCCATCAGGACACGAAGACCAGAGGTATCTGACAGATGGGAAGAAACGAGGCAGGCCTGCTGCTTCCTGAGGTGAAAGCCTTAGAGACTGCAGTGCGGAGTGAAGGGCAAGAAGCCCCATGGGCTCTCTGTTCTGAGGAGACAGAGCTGAGCTCCTGGGGAGACCATGTTTGCAGAGTACTAGAGAGGAGAGAGCTCCAGAGAGAACTCCTAAGGTCTGCAGCATCTCCTGGAGTCTTCAGTTGAGGACTCGAGAGCGAGTGCATGTGAGAAAATCATGCCAGGCTCGGGAACCGTCCAAGAGGGAGAGGTGGCACTGCCCGAAACACACACAGGCCCGGAAAGAGTCCCTGCTCTGGTCAGTCAGGCCCAGATGGCTCAGAGTCCACGCGCACTGTGCAGCACACATTTAAAGGCACATACGAGGGCCTGGCCATCAGTACTAGTGCACAGTCAGCCCCATTCTGAGCGCTGCCTCAGTGTCACCTAACAAATTCTGGAAGCAAAAACTAAAAAGAACATGCTGTCTCTAAGTAACTTAACAACAACCCAGAATAAGCTCAAGAATATTTACAAGGATACAAAAATATCTATCACCCAGCAAGATGAAATCAGAATATGTGGAATCCAATAAAAAAATTACCAGACATGCAAAAAAGTAGGGAGATATGACCCATAACAAGGGGAAGAATCAAATCAAAACTGACCTAAGAAGTGACTCATGTAGGAGACTATTAGATAGTCATGCAAATAATCATCATAACTGTATTCTTTATTTTGAAAAAAACTAAGGCAGAAGATCTAAATAAGACCTGAAAGGAACTTCTATAGATGAAAACCACAATTTGTGAAATGAAGAAAAATGCACTGAAGATTAATGGCAATTTAGGAATTGCAGAAAAAAAGTGATGAGCTTGAAGATATAATAATAGAAATGGTGCCAAGTGAAACCCTCAGAGAAAAGAAGATTAATAAAAAATTAACAGAGCCAATTAAACAACTGGATATATATTTAACTGGAGTTCCTAGAAGAGAAAGTCAAGATGGTGAGAAAAGATAAAAGACCTAAAGAAATAATGGCTGGAAAATATCAGATAGGTGAGTACAATGAAGATCTCTGATGTCAAAACCTAAGACGACTCCATAGACCGGAAACATGAGAAAAACTACACCAAGATAGAGAATATTGAAAGTACTCAAAACCAGTGATAAAGAGACAATTTCTTTCCCTGCCTGCAGGGGAAAAACACTTAATACAGAGACAGAGGGAAGGAAGGAAGGAAGGAAGGAAGTAGATTTCTTACTTGGAAGAATTCAAGCAAAAAGACAATGAAGCATCTCCTCAATATATTAAGAGGAAGAAAACATCTTCCTCAAATTCTAAAACAATAAAAATATTTTTCAGAAACAAAATAAAATTAAGATGCTTTCAGACACTACTCTTATATGCAAGTGATGTTGAAGGAAGTTCTCAGGGACAGAGGAAAATGCAACAGATGGAAACGTGGACAAACTAGAACTTGCGTCCATGCATGGTGGGAATATGAAATGCTCCAATCGCTTTGGAAAACTGCAGATTTTTAAATAATCAACATAAAATTTGCCAGCATAATCCAGTCATCTCACTCCTAGATATTTACCCAGTAGGATTAAAGCATATGTCCATCAAAGTCATGTTCAGTTTTCTAGTCTCCGAACCGGGAAGAACCCAAATGCGCATCCAACAGACAACACGATGCACCAACTCAGCAAAAACGGGAGAATGAAGGACTGAGAGATGCCACAGAATAAATTCCATAATATTCATGCTGAATCGAGGTCATACCTATGGGCCTCCTTGGTGGTACAAGGGGTCAAGTACCACATTATGAAGCATCTGCAGCTACTGCAGCGTGAGTTCCATCTCTGGCCAGGGAGGGGACCCACATGGCACAGCAGACCTCTCCTGCCCTGCCTGTTGCTCCCCTCAGCCGTGTACTTCGGTTGATCTGCCTGTTCTTCTCCCCACTCTGTCTCTGGTGACTCCTCTCACCACCTGCATCTCTGGCCTGTACCCCAGCTCTTGTATACATAAATAATCTTTTTAAAAAAAAAATAAAAGAAGTCATACCTACTATATGATCACACAGATATAATATTCTATAAAATTTAAACCAGTGTATAATAAATAATACAGACAAGATAAGTGACTGGATATCAGTGAAGGCACAGGAGAGGTAGGAGACTGGGAGAGAAAAGGGACAGGAGGAAAGTTCTGGGGTGACAGGCATATTCATACTCAAGTATACTGAAGATTTCTGATGTCAAAACTATAACAGTGTACACCTTAAATGCTATAGATTATTTTATAATGATTAGAAATTAGCAGAGTTATTAAAAATAAAAGACCAGAAAACAATAAAACATGCTAAAAATAAACTAAGTTTGTATCACTATAAAGCCAAAATTGATTTCAGGGTAAAGAATTTGATAATATATAATGAAGGATCATTTCATAGCCATGATAAAAGGGTTAACTCATTAAGAAATTATATAAATATCCTGGATATTAATGTATCTACTGACAGAGCATCAAATAAATGAAGCAAATATGAATAGAACTTCAAAGAAAAATAGAAAAACGTATTCAGGAATTTGAGCCCTGTTCTCAAAAACTTTGTATTGTCAATAGAATGGAAATCGGTAAGGATATGTAGGGGAGCCTAATATTTTGAGTACCATAGTTAAAATTTAATGTGCTCAGTTAAATCACTACAAAGTACGATTCACTTCAGAAACTAGAAATGGGATCAGTGAAATGTAAAGAGTTTGAAAATCAACTTCTACTATTTGATTCATTCACAGAATTTTCACCGCCAGCCAAACCTGTACAGCAGGTCACTTTGCGCTCCGGCTGTTATGCCACTATGTGAAATTGAGGATTACCATGACAGAAAATATGATGTGAAAGAATCCAGGGTATCTGTTGAAAATAACGTACATTATTTAATAAAATTTAGCATCAGCACCATTCCAGTAAAAGTTGTTTTTGCAACCCAGATGCATCATGCATCATGTATAAAAACAAGAATCAGGACAAGTGACTAATTTTATTGACGTTTTAAAAAGAAAGTATAGAGGGTAAATGGGTAGCTTTGTGGGAAAGTAAGAGTTTTTCCTTTTTCAGCACACATTTTCTTGAGATCCAGGAAGTATTTTCCTAAAGGTCTTATGCCAAGAAAATAATCAGAGCAGTGATGAATTCAGGAAAATAATTGTATGTGACAAGGACTGATGAAATCATTCTCCAGACTTAAGGCTCATGCATTAGCAAAAGAATATTCTGGAACAGGTATAAAACCATTTGACTGTTCAAATCAAGAATTACAGAGAGCCCCACCCAGTGGGCAGAATGGACTGTAGGAACAGTGGGAATTTTTTTAAAGATTCACATATTTATGCATACAAGAGCTGGGGTGCAGACCAGAGGTGTGGTGGGTGAGAGGATTCACCAGAGACAGCGGGGAGCAGAACAGGCAGATGGACTGAAACACACTCTGAGGGGAGCAGCAGGCAAGGCAGGAGAGGTCTGCTGTGCCATGTGGGTCCCCTCCCAGGCCGGGGATCGAACTCACACTGCAGTGGCTGTGAAGCTCCTCAATCCCCTGTGCCACCAGGGAGGCCCCAGTGGTGGGAAGTCTTAAGGCAACTCCCATTTAAGGAAGGTGCAGACATCTGGGATCTGTGTCCTTCTAAATTTTCTCTCAGACATTTGTCTTCCAGCCGCTTTTTGTAGAAGATGGGCGCGACAGAAACTCTTGCCACCCAACGTGGCTCCCCCCCCTAGCTTTGGAGCAGCAGGGTAAGGAGCCGGAGGAGGCCTCGCAGAATCTGTACCATCAGCATCAGCACAAATACTTTCACGGAAAGTTCTGGAAGGCGCCGTGGAAGCCCCACGGAGGACGATGTAGACTGCGGTCTTGGATCTGGAGCTCGATTGTGAACAAGTCCCTCTATAACCCAGACCTGCTGCTTCTTATATCCACTCCTCAGTATTTTCATTTACTGCAGCTTAAAACAAATGACAACTCCTAACATTTTCTTCAGAGAACCCTTAACATCACATCAGCCTCCAAATCAGAAAATAGAGCTGCAGGACTAGATCAAATCGCCCTGGAAAGTAAGTGGAGAAGTCCCTCCAGTGTTCTATTTTAGAGTTGCCCAAAGTGAAAACACTTCACTTGTTCATTTAGCAGACAGCTGCCCACTGTCTATTGCCCCAGTCTCTCTGCTAGAGCTGAGAGGGACTTCTAGCCAAAGCCTGTCGCTCTCCATCACCCCAGCATCAGTAAGTCAACAGTACGATGTGGGTCTTAAAGTAATGAGGCTACACAGACAGGACAGTAATATTCAAGAGTGATGAGGACCGTAAGAATAGCAGCCATCAATGTCTGAGTGTGTGTATTTGGCCAGTCTAAGCACTTTATATTAACCTATTTAATCCTAAAGCAACTTTTTGTAGCAGGTGATATTATTTCCTTAAATTACCCAGGAGGAAACTGAGGCACTAAGTGGCATATGACCTGCCCGCCCTACATAATAAGGGAAGGACAGGACTGGTACTGAAGCCCTGAGGTCTGTCTGAGTACCTTTCCCAGGCTCTGTTTGAGGACCCCAGGGAGCTCAGACCCCACAGAGGTCAAAATGAGCCTCCACAAGGGCACAGTGAGGGGACGCTGTCAGCATAGAGGGCAGTGACCGACCCGTGAGCCCTGCAAAGTTGTGTTAGAGAAAGGTGAACCAGGTGGTGCTTCACCATTCTCCAATACGTGAAGGACAGTTGGGGTCATCGACTTAGTTTTGCTTTGGAAGACAAATAGGACAAAAAGTAGAGTGATGTCAAGTCTGAGCATAAACATCTTCTGGTTACTACTGCACCCCAAGTCCCCAGAACAGCGCCCTCAGCTAGCAGGTGCTCACTGAAGAGAAGCGGGCCCTGAAGGAATGAGGTTCTAGGGACCTGCATTTCTGACCTACTTAGCCCTGCAGTGACAGACAGAGCTCACCCTCCCACAAGTGAGGGGCCCTTCTCACCCTGAGTGCTGGGGAGGAGGGCTGGATAGTCGCCTGCAAGAGAATTGGCAGTTGTCATTTCAAGCTTGCTTTGCAAAAAGTCTTGTATCTGGAGTTACAAAACAAATCTGACAAAAAGCAGACTTTATTAAATAAACAAGCAGACCTCCATTACCATTTGAAGAGAACCGGTCTAGGGTAATTTCCCCCTCCCCTTCAAACAGTGAAAAGCCCAGGGCTGCAAAGCCCCTGCCCCTCCCAGGGGCCCAGACTGAGCAGTTCCAAAGTGAAGGAGTGTGGGGAGCAGGAGGGGAAAAGGAAACTGTTTCTTACTGAGCCCTTAAAGGAAAGCAGACCTATTTGCTTATTAGAGCAAAGGTTTAGAAGGTGGAAAACTATAACAGCTGAAGAACTGAGGATATGTGGAGACCTCACCCAGCCAACTGAGGGGTGTGGGCTGCAGGCCAGCCAGGCAGCACTTAAAGGGAGTCAGAGCTACTCAGATCTGGGGGGAGTTTACAGTAGATTAGGGGTTCACCTTTCATATTTTGTCATTTCAAGTGTCTTTAAATTTTACTGCACCACGCAAATATAGCTACAGTCACGTGGCAATGACGGACATGTTTTCAGGGTGCAGAGTGGGCGGGAGGGAAGGGAAAGGGGGAGCTGGTGGCATCAGATCTTCCTTCCTTCTTCTCCCTTCCTCTTTGGAATGGACACTCAGTCCAAAGTTTTGATATTTTCTAAACTGGACTTGTGGTGTGTGGCCTTCGTGTCTGAGTCATATTTGTAATTTCTAAAAAAAGAAAGTGATGCTGGGGAAACCACCCCTGCGAGAGCGTGTTTGGGCACACTCCCTTGGAGGGAGACCTAGAGCTTGAGGCTTTGTCCCTTCCCCCCTCCCATGTGCTCACAGCCGCTCCCCTCCCTCCACCCCCATCACCGCACCCCACTCTGCTCATTGCCTGAAGTTCCTTTGCTCAAAAACCTTTCCGAGCTGTAACCAACCCAGTACAGGCCCCTGAAAAGAATCACACTGGTCAGAGAAGAACCTCTGAGCAGGGGCGGAGAGACGAAATCTGGAAGACTGGCAGGCAGACCTCAGAGAGCCTGGTTTCAGGAGAAGAAGCAAAACAGCGCTTCAACATCCTCCACTCAGAAACACCACTTCTCTGCGCTCCGCGGGCCTATTCTATTCCTTCAGAACATGATGGTGCAGGGAATGGAGAGTCCACCTTTCTGTCCAAGTTTGAAATCTGGGTTCAGCCCTTCAGCACACGTGGCTGGAAACAAACGAAAAATTGTCTAAAAGCCAGTTTTAAGACCCACATCTACTTGTAAGTCTAAGGTGCTCTCTTTCCCAAGGAATTTGCAGCTTCACATTGGATCGGAGAGGAAACCGATGGACAACGATGAGAGAATGGAGATCCACGGGCAGAATGCGAGGGCCACGGCAGGCCCTTTCATAGCAAGGACTGAGACATGAGGTGTATTACATGATGTACGCACTGAGGACTCGCTGGATGTGAGCGGAGTCAGAGGGAAGTGGGCTGCAAGGGGCTCCCTAGACTGGGGGTCCTCCTGGGGAAGGGTCTTCTGGAGACATTCTGGCCAGCAGTTTGGGGGGGAGGGTGAAGGTAAAGGTAGGTGATGCTGACGGCAGCTGCAGCAGCTCCGGGCACACTAGAGACGCAGGCGAAGCAAGCGGCCCACAGAGTGGTGGAGCAGCGGGCACGTTGTCTGTTTTCCTCTTAATTGAGAAGTGATGTGATGACATGACATTTTCGAGAACACTATCAACTGCAAACTCTTCCTCCACACACAGGGGATGCTGAGTAAAATCAGTCTTTCAAATTTAACCTGAAACGCACTTGATTGTGTTTCTAAATTTGCAACCCCCAAATGTGAAGCTGGCCGGTGTATTTGTGGGTGTGGGTGTGCACTGGGGCTTCAGGTTGTTGTGGTCTAGAACTAGAAGGCTTTAAGTGGCTTTGAGCGATTCAAGATCATGTCTACTCGTTTTTCCACAGGGGATTAATTTAAATAATACAAAAAAAATTCTTGGAGGGAGGCTAGTAATAAGATCATTAATGGAAAAATAAAAAGCTTCAAGTTCCTATCGACCTTATTCTGGAATGTGCTCGGGCAGTAAAAATACATGGGTATCCCCGATGGACTCAAAGGCAGACAACTCTAAGTGGCCACATATTTTCAGAATCAACTTCTCATAAAATCTGCAACACAAATGGTATTTATTAAAAGCTATGCTTCTGCTTATGTAAAGAGCGTATTTCTTACTTATGTAAAGAGAGGCCTCAAGGGAGTATCAATAAAAAAAATCCATGGTGACTGATTTGGAGACAAACTGGTTCTTTTCAAAGAAGTATTTGTGGATACAGATGAGAAAAACCTGAACTTCAGATCCATCTCCTTGGAGAGCTGCTATTTTTTCCACGTATGAACATATTGAAGAAATGAATTTGATGTCAACTTTGTGTGTCAACCTAAGTGCTCTTCCAGATTTGAGAGTTGAAAGGAATTGAGGAGCTGAATCCACTGATGTCCCCAAATTTAACCATGGGAAGCAGAAAAAAGAGAAAATACGTTCCTGAATATGTTTCTAAAATCACATTTGAAGAAATCCATCCTTTTCTCCATGTTGGGAAACATGTTATAAACCATTGGTCAAAGCAGAATGCCAAAGTGATATCTCATCAGATATAAGATTCTACGCTTCTTCCATCTAGAAACCTTTTGTGCATATTATCTATGTCTAGCTTAACCCAACCTCTAGCTTAACCCACATGATACATGAAGGCAACTTGTATCTGAGAACATGGCTCATCTTCCTACGGTTGCCCAGTTACTTGGAGAAGGACTTGACTCTAAACCGTACACATTTGTAACTCAGAAACTACCTTTGCTTTGCAGTACCGCTCTGCCTACACAAACAGATTATCACACACATATTTAATACACACCATTTCCTCTTTCTCTACACCTGACAAAACATTATCTTACACCCAGTCACCCCCAAGGAAGGCACTCCCCCAAGAATGCAGAGGTCTCTTAAGCTCCCTGTGGGGAAGCCATCTTTGTTCCCTTGGCTCTGATAGTTTTTGAATGCACCTTTGCTGTTGAGGTTTAAAAGTACTGAGACAAGCCAAAACAGAAGAGAAGCACAGCACCTCTATAGTGAAAATGTTCTAGTTAAGTTTTTAAATAATTCTTCACGTCCACCAAGGCCTGAACACAATTCAGTGCTGAGAAGCAGATTGCAGCGTCTGCCCTGATGGGGCATCTTCTGTGATGGCTTCTTTCTAGCCCATCGGCTCACCTCTGTGGGTCACCAATAGGCTCTACTTACAAAAACACATGCCTGCCTCACCTGAGAAAAGACCGCTCTAGTGAAACGGGCTAATGTCTATTAGGACTTTATGGAAACTTTGCATCTTCCAGGCTCTGCACTGGGCTAGGGAGCCCATTTGGTGAGGTTGTTCATTGAAATCCCCCCATTAGAGTGAGCTGGAGTTTGCACGATCTTCCTAGCGAGGCAAAACCCTAAACACAACTAGAACAAAAATATGACCCTCAGATCTCAGAAAGGACCACATAAACCAGTTATAAAACATAAGCTGCAACAAGCGCTTTACTCTCCCAGCCCACAGGCTGGCACAGAGTGTTTCCGCTCAGAGAACGGAGCTTATGCTTCTGGCCATTCAGGAGAACTGCCCAGACACAGGCCCCTGGACCCGAGCCCTGCCCGGCCGCACCACGCATGGCCAGAGGTGTCTGCTCAGGCGTCTGCAGGGGTGATCCAAAGGTGGGGTCTGGGTATAGGAAAGTGCCTGCCCTGGGGGCACAGGGGGGCCGGCTGGCCCCCGTCACGCTGGTGCCTTTCGGAACCACACAGCGTCTGCACGACCAGCGGGTCAGTGTCCACCATGCGCAGAGCCACTGCGCATCATCTGGTGGGAGCGCCCTGCCTGCCTGCCATTCGGTGAGGCGAGGCAGATGCTCAGATTTCCTCCTCTTCTGCCATTTATGTCACTGCTCCTTTCCCGGGACTTGAACTGGTTTCCAAATGGTTTGTGAAATCAGAAACAATCCTTCAGTCAACTGTCGGTGCGTGGAAGATTCACTGCACCCCAGTTCCCTTCCTGAGAGGACCCCCCAAATCACACACTCCAGGCACCTGGCCCTTCCAAGGACCTTGGATCAGCACGACCCTGAGTCGGTAGGAAACACCCTGATTCTAGAGGCTCCCCACTAAAGGCACCCCCAGGCAGGTGCCCTAGTTGCCTGCTTTCAGACAGGAACACCCCAAGGAACACTTCCCAGCTACTTCCTTCCAAGCAGCCACCTCTTGCCAAGTGCACCAGGAGGCATCCTTGTCTCTCCTAGGTTCGCACTCCCCCCCACCCCCGCCCCGAGAACAGCCCTCGTGGTCTGCCCCATATCTCCCCAGATTAATAGCACTGGGGACAGGCTTGGCCGCCAGCTCGCAGAGGACCAGAAACCATCGCTCGGTGCGTGTCGAGCAAGGCGCTAAGAGTTTTCTAAGCAATACTAAGTATCACCCTCAGCAAAACCTCCAGGGTAAATTGGTATTACCCTAATTTATTTATTTCAATACACACGTATAACATGAGATGCCATCAAATACAGAATTGGAAATGTTCACACAGTGAATTGTAATCTAGGCTACGAGGCTTTTTCTCGAAACTGCCGGATGTAGCAGTAATCATAGAGCTTACATTTACTCCTCCAGCCACAGAGAATCTTCTGATCGGCACTTTCAGGGGGCATAACAGAAACAGGGGAAGAGGATAAGGGATGAGCATTTCACGTGTGAGTGCAGAGAGTGGGATGGCGCCTGTCAGAGGCAAAGAGAGGGAGGCAACGGCCCCCCAAAAGCAAGGATGCCCAGTTATTTGACAGGACTTAGAGAACGATCACGGACAGCATCGATGACTAAAGTTTAACATGTGGAGAGTGTGCACAGTAGAGAACAGAAAATACATGGGAATGGATGGCTTGGAATGACTAGAAACACGCAAAGGAACAAGTTCTGTTTCACACGCCTTTGCCTCTCTGAGAAATTTGTGCTTTATTCAAATTCATATTTCTCCCCTAAGGAAAAGAAAAAAGAAGTTCCCCCTATTCTACAAAAGCTTTTGGTAAGAAGGTTTCCCTTGAAGTTGTACTTGTATATTCTTTAAGACGTGTTCTGGAAACAAAGGGGAATCGTCCTCACCCTTATTATTTACCTTTTAGCCACATCTATTATTTGCGCATCAGAAAAGCCTTCGTAGAACAAATTAAGATCAAGACATTCTTAACTCGATAATTCTCTTAGCAGCAGAGAGGGAGCGCCTCTGCCTTACAATTATGTGGGCCACTGAGCATGTGGAGGGGAAGGAATTCAACTTGTTCTGACTCACCACCATGCCCCCCAGAAGCCCCGATCCCAGTGCTTGCTGGTTCAAGGAGAAATGAATTTGCAGAAAACCTCCAGGAACTGAACTTGGGGTCCCTCGGTGGGCTGGCCTGACAATGCACGGGAAGCTAGACGGGGCTCACTCATTCCATGGCTTGTGGTTTGAGGGGAGCCTTGGCCTCCCAAACCTCTCTGAAAGTTCCGCCACACAGCACCCCGGATGCCATGTGCATGGGAGCTTATGCAGCAGCAGTGAGGACTGAGCAGAGATGCAGGGGAGGGTCAGGGCTCGGGAGCTCTGGCTGCTGAGACCACGTGAGGAGTTTAGCTTGGGAAGATGGCAGGTCGATCAGTGGAAGAGGGAGTGACAAGGCCCTGAGCGCACTGCCCGGGGTGATGCACACACTTAAAGCTCCATCCTTGGACCGCACTGTGGAGGGCAGCGCTTCCTCGAGGGCCGAGGGCCTGAGCGTCATGAGGCGGTGGAGGTGACGGATGCTTTGGCAGGGCTTTGCTCTCTGCCTTGGCCTCTGCGCCGTAAAACCAGCTCCCGCCTGTTTTCCAGTGTCCGGCACCACCCTCACCTCTCCATCTGCATCTCCTTTCCTGTGTCTCCCTGCTCTGCACCCTGTGGCGCCCAACGCCAGGCTGCACGATGCTCCGTCCACGGCCAAGGAATGGTCACCACTCTGGCACTGACTGGCTGACCCTTTTTCTGGATGGCCTGTATCTGGGCTGTGACCACAGAAAACTGGTTCCCAGTAACTGCTTAAATAGGGTGCTATCTAGGGAAGCCACTAAGTTACACTGCAATGAATTCATACACTTCAGGTGGACAACGGAGTAAGGAACGAACATTCTTGACACATTAAAATAAGAAAACAAAAAAGAATATAAGACAGGTTGGACAAACAGAAATGTTGAGGTGATACAATGAAACACTAGATCAATAATTTGACTGATCATTCCAGGTGAAGTCACAGATTGTCAGTGCATATTTAAAACAAAACCAAGGAAAACCATGCTTGTAAGATGCGTATTCATTCTAAGAATATAGAAAAGTTTAAGGTCTGCAAAGTAGTTACTATGCAAATACTAAACCAAAAAAGAAAAGGTGGGATAATTATACTAATAGCAAACACAATTAACATGAAAACAAAATGCAAGATATTGTGATTAAAGGCTTATCTAGGCAACGTATAATGACTTTTTTGTATTAACCTGTAGAAAATGAAAACGAAAGCTGAAAGATCTAAAGGTGATGTAGAAAAATCCACAATCATACTGAAGATTTTTAACACAGCTGTCTCAGTAACTGACAAAAGTAGACATGCAAATCAATTTTTAAAAGAGAAAATCTGAGCTACATAATTAAGAAACCTGAGGTAATTGATATACCGAAAATGTTGCACCAGGCAAGTGAAAAAATTAGCATTTTGTTTTCAATCTACACATTTCATTTGTTCCCTCATTATGGTGGGTTTAGCCTAGAAATTTAGTGATTTATTATTATAAAACAATAACTAGATGATCCCTAAATATTTGAAAATTAAGCAAGCTCTTCCAAATAATCATGAGCAAAACAAGAACTCAGATGGGAATCAGAAAATAGTTGATGCAATGAAAATTAAAATAATCTGCAACACGGTGTGTGCAAAGCAGCTAAAGGTAAATGCTCTCAGGCACTGTGCTTATAGGGAAATTTCTGGCCTCATACACAGTCATGAACAGCCGAAGGTTTGTGAGCTTTTAACTTATACTATCAAGAAGTTTAAACAGTGCAAAACTTATCTAACAAGAACTGAAGGAAACAATAAAACTAAGAACAGAAATGAGGGTTATCCCTGATGGTGCAGGGATTAAAGACACAGCACTATCAAGCTATCACAGCCACTGCGACACGAGTTCGATTCCCAGCCAGGAAGGGGACCCACATGGCACAGCAGACCTCTCCTGTTTCCCCGCTGCTCCCTCCAACAGTGTATTTCAGTGGATCTGCCTGTTCTGCTCCCCACTCTGTCTCTCTGATGAAACTTCTGCACCTCTGCCCTACAGCCCAGTTCTTATATGCATAAATAAATCTTTTTTTAAAAAAAGAACAGAAATGAATAAAACAGAAGGGTGGGGTGAGAAGTAAAGGGGACGGGAGCACAATGGGCTGTGGTGGAGGATTATGGGTACTTTGGTGGCAGGCATGGTGTGGTAACATACCTGGAGAGGTGTGATCTATGCCCTTAAAACATGCAGTGTTGTAAGCCAATGCTGCCTCAATTAAAAGTAATACTATTTAATAAGAGATTTTTAAATAAAATTAGAATATATACAACAGAAATAACTAAGATGGAAGTTTCTTCTTTGAAACAAACTAATAAAAAGCAACATGCATTCATAAAGTAAAATAAATCAAAAAATATGAGAAGAGGTATAAATGACCGCTATCATGACAAAGTAAAACATGCCTGCAGATGTTATAAAATACTACCAGATATAACATTAATGAATCTTCAGATATAACATTGAATGAAAGAGGTCAAACACAAAAGCACATTCTGTATGATCTAGTTTACATAAAGTGTTGAAATAGGCAAAACTAAAATATTGCATTATAAGCAAAGACAGTGCCTACCTTTGGGGTTCAGTGTTTGTAAAGGCATGTGAGTGGGACTTCTCTGGTGCCATATTAGTTTGGGTAGTCGTTATACAAGCACACCCATTTGCATGTGACTTCTGCACTTTTGAATGTGCACGTCACATTTCAATAGAACAGTCATTTTAAAGTTGAGATAGCATTTTTAATAACTGCTATAAAATTTTGGGAACAGGCAACATATTTAACATCTTCAATATATAGGCCAGTTTCATCAACTCTCTGAGGTGTTTTCCCCTAGGAATTCTTTACCTTTTCAATTCAGTGTTAGATGAGAAATACTGAGAGACTTTTCTAATTAACAGAAACAATAAATAAATGCCTTTTTACAAATGAAAGGTAAGGATGGGGAAAAAAAGAAAAATAATGTCTCCCAAAGTTGGGGAAGAAATTTAATCCTCTTAGGTTGTCTCCTGGATACTCTAGTCTTGCTAATTCTAAGCGACATAAATGAGGAAAATCATTCCGAAAAACAGTGGTGTGGAATTGCCCATAAATAAACATAAACCTGTGAGAGGAAAAGGTGGAAGAAGAGGAGCTCCAGAGAGACTTCTGAGCTTCCCATCCTGCTTCCCAAAGGTGAGAGCAATCCTGACTAGAAGACATACATGCTTGCAACTTGCATGTATGTTAGCTGTAAATTTTTCTTCTTCATTATCAAGAAAACCAGGGGTGGAGGCAATGGCATCACAAGGGAGCAGCCCTCATATCAGACATCCCAAAATACAGAACTGTAATTCAACTCCTACTCTCTAGACTCCATGGAGCAGGAAAACTACCCAAACTACCCATGGGTTTTCATTCTTTCACTTGAGAAACAGGGATGATGCTCTCTATGGTGAGGCTCCGCGTGGTAACAGCAGAGTATGCTAACTAAGATGCTGGGGCCTCTTAGTGACTTGCAGTAATAGGAGTAGCTCGGGGTTAACAGTGACAACCTTAGGGTTATGCCTCAAGACAACAGGTGCTGCAAGAGAACCACATACAACGAGCCACTGTGCCAGGGGATATGCCCAAGGGTGAAAGTGTACATGTTCCCAACATTAAGACTAATGTTAGCTGACTGCATGCTGTACATTTTACACCAACCAAAGTTCTCTCTCTCTCTCTCTCTCTCGCTCTCACTCTCTCTAGCTCTCTTTCTCTACTCATCTATCTACAATACATATATTTTTCTGGCCTTTTATTCTTTTTAACTTCCTGAGTATAACCTCATTTATCTGCTAAGGGTAAACCCAAAAGATAAGTATCAGAATTTCCTTATTGTGCTATGTCGCTCCTTAGCAGCCCCTGACAGTGGCAGCCATTACCAGGATATGCGGCACGTGGCCATCCACACTTCTGCTCAAGAAACGAGATGCTTGTGACCAATGTTGATACAGCAGCCATTAAACAGGTGTGTACGCCACACTGCTTATGTGTAACGCACGCTTCAAATGGAATTACCTTGGGTATAAGTGCTAGTCACCAGAGTAACCAGCTCCCTGAAGCAAAAGGGAAACCTCTTGACATAATTATTTTCTTCCCAAGGCCAAAGATGTTCTTCCTCTTCCAAGCCCTGTCAAGGTTTTTGAAAATGGGATGTTTCGTTGACTGGTAGCTGATCAGAAAGGCAGCCGTCCAGCCTACTTTCAAAACTACCGTTTTTAATACAGAGCCAATAGCTTTAGTCCTCTGACTAATTCAACCTCTTAAAAATGGGACGCTCAGTGATTGAGGGCTTCTCCCTCTGTTTCAAAGGAAACTGGCTACCATTGTTGGGTGCAATTAATAGTCCATGGACGTGTTTTTCTGACCAAGAGTGTCAATGTCCAGATTACTTTTACCAGTTCTCTGATTTTTCCCTTTATTGTTCTTTAAATACATTCATGTTTGTACATAAATGCATTCATGTTTATACTCTCTCTCATGCACACACACCATGAACTACATTTACCTCAAACTTGAGTAACAGTTAAGATTGTAACTGTTAATTGTTTGGGTTATAAATCATACGAGGTAAAGTAAATATATAGGGAAAATGAATGACCTATTTCAAGCTGAATTTAGTGAACAGACCACAAAAAGGGTGATAGCAAAGTAAATTCAAAAGCACAAGGGTGGGGGAAGCATGAGGAATTCTGGGCCAGAGGTCAAGGAAATGGACCCTGGGAACAGACCACTGAGAGACCAATTCTTCTCTGTAGATGGCCTTTTAATGGAATATAATCCCTGGGCAAGGGTCTTGATTTTCTAAGGTCTAGGCCACATGGGCTTCTAAACAAATGAGCCAAAACATTGGAAGCTAAAAGTCATCCTCCAAATCACCTTGTCCAACCTCCCACCACAGAGAATATTAACAGACTTTCCTGAGTCTACTCAGCCAGGATGAGGTAGAGTGAGGCCAGAGCTCAGGAGAGACTGGGCTGTCATCACTAGCCTGTGGCCCAGGAGGGGGCATGGGGCTGTGTAGGGAGAGGGGAAGGTGGTGGAGCAGTGCCCGAGAGAGGCAGTCCAGGTAAGACCTCGACATCACCTCTGTTTTTTTAAGAAAACAACATCTCTCCCCCTGAGACAAAAGCAGGCATTTTGTAGGGAGAAAGAAAGGAGCCAGCCAATTCTGGTGACATTTCGGCTAATGTTAAAAAGCTGAGATGCTACAAAGCGCTGTTTCCTGTTCTAAAAGGTGAACCAAGGAAATGTGTGTACCTGAGGAGACTGGGCTCCAAGAACCGCTGGCCAGTACAACCATGGGGAAAAGAAAATCCTGCACCGTCAGAGCTTAGGCTGACCTATTGGTGCAGAAGTGTGGAAAGCATCTCACATGGTTCTGAGAGTCTGACTTCAAGGGCCTTCACCATGACTGGGGGCGGGGGGAGTGGGGAGAAGCAGTAACAGTTGGGAATTTGGACACCAGGGACATTTCTAGTGAGGAGATTTGCAGCCCTTTGGCAGCAACACAGGAAGAAGACGGGCGCTCGCCCAGGACATAATCTCCAAATATCGGCAACTTTTCTTCCTTTCATGATGCTCCAAAGTGCAAAGGTCTCAAGACGAAGAATCAAAGTTCAACAAGCATAAGACACACCTGAGAGGACAACAGAATCGCCACACGCCGGCCGTGGGACCGCTCACTCCCAAGGAAATCTCAGGAGACCAAGGTGCAGCGGTCAGGCAGCCTGTTTGGCTTGTGACTGCTGTCCCAGCCCAGGCAGGAGAGAAGAGCGCAGGCTGGCGGTGCAGCACAGTCTACGTGAGGTGCAGCCAGTGCTTGGCGTCGCGCTTCCAGTGCGCCGGTGCCCCCAGGCTCTCAACTGGAGAGGTTGTGAGACCTCTAGAACCTAAAAGAACTCCATGAACTGTGAAGAATTTGTGAGACCTCCACAGAACCCTAAGGAACTTGGAAGACCCCTGTAGAACTCTTCAGAACTGGAAAGATCTTTATAGAACCAGCAAGACTCATGTAGAAACATTAGGACCTTAAGGTCCCTTAGAACAATCTAGAACCTGTAAGAACCTATAGGACCCTATAGAACCTATGAGAGTGAACAGAGGCAAACCTGATAGTTGACATCCTAGACCATCCCCACAGTGAATGCACAAAGAAACTGGGGCAGGATGCTGAACTCGATAATTTTGTAGGATCCACTGAATTAATTCCAAAATCTGCATCCCACCAGTCAGACCCATACTATATCCAAGTACAAGTGCCTGGAAAAATCATGAACATAGTAAACCACCTGTTACCTATGGGCAGGGACAGTAAAAGATGTGGCACACAAGTCCTCTAATTCCAGCAGATGCCTGACAACATCTGCCTTCAGCTTGGCTGGGTGCAAAGCCAAGACAAGCCCTCCTGCCTGGCACAGACTTATCCAATTTCCTCCTCCTGCCATTCGGGTCAGACCCCACCTCAGAGACAGGGGGTAGGCAGATAAGTCAGCCTCCTCTACACCAAGGCCGACCTCAGCATGGAATCTTCTTCATGGAAGCAGCAGGCATCTCATTGGCTGAAGAGGATGAGGTAATTATTGAACACTCGAAGGCACAGAAATGATTAGGGCGCTGTGGCATTTACTTATGCAGAAAGGTGAATAGAGTTAAACAATTGTAAGTTGGTCA
The DNA here is from genome assembly GCA_019455555.1 of Galemys pyrenaicus. NCBI lineage: Eukaryota > Metazoa > Chordata > Mammalia > Eulipotyphla > Talpidae > Galemys > Galemys pyrenaicus. The sequence goes on from JAGFMF010011662.1 coordinate 4,672,390, forward strand.
GATGGTAAGGAGGATAAAAAGTCATGGACAAATATTTAAAGGGCATAACAGAGCCAAGGCTAGGCACGAAATATTTACAGAAATTTAAAATGAAGCATGTGGTGGAATAAAAAGACATTAAGCAATGAGAGTCTGACTGTTCTAGACCGTTTCAAAAAGGAGAAACTTTCTAGATTCTGCAGAAAACAATTTCCCATCAAACATTCATGAGATCCCAAGAAAACATGCTGCTCCTATAGCAGGCTCGGAAGCCGTGGAGAGCCCGGCAAGGAGGGGTCACAGAAGTCTCGCCATCAGCTCGTTCCTAAGACCCAGTCCCTAGCACAGCACCATTTCTCACACCCCAGAAGCCCTTTGTCATTCTGACTGGAAATTATGAGAAAATGAAAAATGAAATGTAGAAAGCACATAGTAATGTGTCTATATAACATATATAATGTATTTATATAGAATGTATCTATATAGAATAGATACATAAGAAGATATTAGCATTATTTGAAATCAAGTATATCCATGGCTGATAGGTAGAAACAAAAGAGATCAGTTACTTGTTCTATGGCTAGTTTTGTCTATGCAATGCTTAAATTTGAGTTGAGTGATAGTATCAAAAGCAAATTAATGTTTTAATTTATCAATTATTATTGGGTATACCAATAATTAAAGTTTGAAACAGTGATTACTTAGTTGAAATCTATTCTATTTGATTATAAAGACCAAAAATTAAAACACTAACTCTTAGAAATACCATTCAAATTCTTCTCTTTATTTGAAGATAAGTCACTCAGGCCAAATGCAGATATGGGTGATGGAAAGAATATTCTTCCCGAGTAAGAAATTCCCAAGCATTGCCTTCGGAGCGTCAACTGAGGACAAACAGTTCCTGGCTGGGACTCTCGTCTCATGATGACCAGTCAGCTCATGACACATTAGAAGCCCAGGGACACAAGAACTATGACAAGGAGACCACCCAAAAGGTTTTCGTGAGGTAAATAATGTTAAAAGTATGTTGGTGCTAACTTTACTGACAAGGTAGTAAAAACTACAAATGAGTTGTGCTAAGTTGAACTTTTACAAAAGCTGTACCAGCAGGGCAAGAACTGAGAATGAACACTTGGGCTGATCTGGGCAAGAGCAACTTATTGGTAGGGCCAATTAGAAAGAGTTCAAGAAGGAAAGGGAGGAGGGAAAGTGGGGATTCCATCTCAAGAAGTTTTGTCGGTAAGAAGCGACTGATGAAACAGGTAGAAAGGAATGTATGAGCGAGAGAAGATTATTACATGCTGATGAGAAAAATACAGTAGTGAGTATCTAGACATTACATGATGCAGAAGAAAGAGCAAATTTATTGGATGTCCCTGAGTAGGACAGAGGAACAGTTTTTCAAGAGAGGAGGTTCTGAGCTGGACAGGGGCACTAAGAGCTCACCTCCAAGTTTAGTAGGGAAAGGAGGCGTAAACTAATAAGTCTGCAAATAGGCTTGTAATAGCAGTTTGGAATTCATGGAAATTTATTTTTGATTATTTTTTTCTCAGAAAAATAAAAGTAAGACATCATTGAGAGCAGAGACAGCCATATTACTGAGAGTGGGAAAGAGGTAGATGTGTTGAGAGAAATAGCAATTAAGTGGAAACAGATTTTTTTTTTTAATGTACCAAGGACTCACTTGAGTACTTAAAGCCAGAACAATCTTTGTATATCCATTTTCTACTGACAAGATCTGTAGGTGAGCAGTTGGTATGTCCAGTTAGTTTTACCATATCAGATTATAAGAAAAGAAGAGCTAGTGAATTCAATGAAATGTTTAAAAAGGATGTATCTAGATGTGTGAGGCTATTTGTGAGTTATTCATTTGTGTATAATTTCCATAATAAAAATAAAATAATTTACAAACAAGTTAAGACTTGAGTGTATTATGTTCTTTTAATGTGAATATTAAGAATAAGACCTAGGAACTTGCTAGAAATGGACTGTGGCCCTATGTATTAATTCAGAAGCACTGTCCAACATACAGTATGTAGATTTCTAACAGTTATTTTCACAATTAATTTGTGTTTCTGCAACTTGGGGAGTTTACTTCAGTTTATCATATACAATAAGGAATGTAAACAACTACGCATCTTATTAAAAATAAGAAATGCCCAAATTATATCATTTAATAAAATTAAAAAAGACTCAAATTTCACTGTACACTAATGAAAGTACTCCAAATTAATCCTTTCAGAATTTTAAGTCAATTCATTGCAATTCATTAAAGGAGATAACATCAAAATTTGTAACTTCAAAACACCTGAAAAACCAAAGCTACATTTCTATGTAGAAATGGCTTGGTAAAACACAGTCCTATTTTTTTTTTTTCTGTTTCTAACCCCAAAAAGTGCAAATGAATCTCTACTTTCAGGCATATCCTTTTATATCCTCAATTTTACAAAGGTAATAATACATTATCACATTCATCCAGTCAACACATTTTTTGTTGGGCTCCTTGGAGTAACAAATCTTCTATTAATGATGAGTTCCCAGTGTCACAAGAGCTGAAAGAGTGTAAACTAGTGGGGAGACTCCAGGAGTTAAGGATACACAGACTTGGGTTTGAATTCTGACTTATCTGTTAGGTATGACTCTTAGGCACAAAACAAAGTCGCTGAGCCTCAGTTTCCTATCCTGTGAAATGGTGATAAATCTCAACTAATTAAGACAAATGAATCACGTGGCAATGGCAAATTAGAATCTGTTGATTTTAATCCATGGACTCTGGACTCTGTCCAGGGACTCAGGACTCTACCTGGCAATCTGGGTTTTCACCCCTGATTTTATTTTATTTTTTTTTTAAAGATTTATTTATTTATGCGTACAAGCACTGGGGTACAGGCCAGAGGTGTGGGGGGTGAGAGGATTCACCACAGAGAGC